>JARJCV010000013.1:0-432004 GCA_029281435.1 Mycena haematopus
ACCTCAACTTCAAGTCCATCAAGCACAAGATCTAGAACCTCAACCTCCTAACTCTCGTTCTTAACCTTATTTCTGAGTCAGATAATTTTCAACGATAAATGCTGTCATATGGTAGACGAGCGCTGGGCGCACATCGGCAGAGCACCTCTCCTCCGCCTTCCCCCTCCTCCAGCGCGGCTTCAAGCCCATCGACCCGCTACCGCTGGCAACTCGAGCGCCAGCCGGCGCGCTGACGGCACACATCGTAGGTGTACGCGGACAAGGGCGTAGAGAGGTCAGTTCGGAAGGCGGCTTCTGCGTCTTCACGGACGGACCGGGGTACGAGGGCGGGGTAGGTGGGCGCAGTAGCGGTCGCGATGAGGGGGGCACGCTAGGCATGCGCAAGAAGCACTTCGCGCTGGATATTGTCAGCAGCGTCGCTCGCCTCACCAATGCCGCCATCCTCATGGACTGCCAATCAGGCATCGCCCATCTCTCCTCCCCCACTAAAGCCCAGCCCGGTCAATGCGTCGTCGCCGCCATCCACGCAACACCGCTGTCTCCTCCCCGCCCACCCAACCCTTCACATCCGCATCCATTCGATTCCAGCCCACATAGGCATCGCAGTCGCATGGACAGACTGCAGGTCGAAATTCCGCTTCGACGCGTGTATTCCTTTCTCCCTGATCCACTGGATATGTTCTACTTGTTATATGGCTCTAGTAGTGATAAATGTAGTCATTTCATGTGTAAATTGTCACTGTCTCGGTTTCTGAAAAATCTACCTCACGACCTGCTGGGTGAACCCGCAAGTGCACCCGCGAGTGCACCCGCGGGTCTGTAGAATCGCCACATTTCAGCGCGAGTTTCAGCGCGGCTGAAATGCGTGCATTCAGTACGCCTGAAACCACCATTGAAACAAAGGGTTTCAATGGTGCTTTCAGCGTAGCCGAAATCAGCCGATTCGGCAACGTTGAAAGCACCTTTGAAACTGTCTCTTTCAGTGGCCGTTTCGGCCCGATTGAATCTCACAATTTCAGCGGCGCAGAAACGCGTGCTGAAATTAGATCTTTCAACCGGCATTTCGGCGCCGTTGAATCCTTTTGTTTCGCTAGCCTTGAAATCTATACCGATTCGGTGAGTGTCAAGCCAAATTTCAGATTCAAAGATACTCCCCGTTTCTTTGTAGTCGATTCTCGTGTGGATTCTTACAATTTCTATTCAAGATTCAGACTGGATGATTTTCACCGAATCCAATGCGGCTGATACGCGTAGAGATATATAGAAAATAAATTTGCATTTCAGTCCAAGCTGAAATTTTGCTTTATTTGGTGTGTGAGCTATCGGAGTCCCTTTCAGGACTCCTGAAATATGTACCTTCACAAAACCATGAAAGCAGTGATGAAAGTTCAACTTTCAGTGTACATTTTCTTCCTTTGTTTTCCTTTGTTCAAGCCCCTGAAAATAGTTCTTTCAGTGGCTTTGACAGGCACATTGAAAGTCGAACTTTCATAACCGTTTTCTAGTCTGATGAAAGTACGTATTTCAGGAGTCCTGACAGTATGACGGGCCATGCGTTGCAAAAATAAAACAAAATAAAAAATTGGAAAAGTTGAAAAATAAAAAATTGAGCAGCCAAGAAAAAAAAAACTTTTGGGGTCAAAGCAGCAAATACCTCCAGACTGGTTCCATAGGCTCTAGTGGAGTGTACTATGTATGTTTGAGACAGTCTGTTCACCTGGAAGGTTGGGAAAGACAGAAAACAAGGTTTTCTTGTTGAATCTCATCCGCAAAACAAGATGACAGTGATGGCCCATCACCCATCAGTTCTGGCCCCGCACCAAGTCGCCGGTCGCTGCCAGGTTAGCACCAAAACACTTGAATGTGGGTGGTTGCCGCTGAGGAGGGCATCACCCCAAAGCCAAAGCTTTGTTGGTGATTCTCATCCACCTTTCCTAGGTGGTCTTGATCGAATCATTGATATTCTAATAAGTAGATTTGTCTGTGATAATTATAAAGATATATTTTTCTTATGATTTCTTCTGGGTGACTATGGACGAGCAGCTGCAGGAACCCTTCACTGTCAGCCCAGGTGCACGCAGTTGAGTGGGCCTGAAGGCTTCCAGGTTACACATCGGCATGGCTTCGGCAATTTGCCAAACTGGCCGTGATCAATTGCCCGATTTGGATGCCACGGTTTGACGTGTCACGCGTATCGCGAGAACTGATGTAATGATGGGCCATCACATATTTGTCGAGATGTATTACAAATGACATGCAGCAATGAAAACGAGTTTTCTGTCTTCCTTGGTCATACAAATGGACTGACTGGCCCAATCACCCAGGGATATACATACTATAATGACATGGATTATGCCTCTTCAAGGCGGGAGCTGAACCTTTTGGGTGTCTGAAATAGCTTGTGCTTTAATTCTCTGCCCCAGCGTACATAAAAAATGCGGCCGACAACCGGATCAAAGAATTCAAAGTCAGCTGTTTCCACTGATACGTAGGAGAACTCTGTGTGCAAGGAGAGGAGTTCCAAAGGAGGGGAGCATCTCACCTATAAACCAATATTCCACCCAACAGCTGGCTCCTGGCAGTCAAATATTGAACCCCCCATTTTTTGCTCTCTGTAACACCTGCGTTCGATATATACTCTCGGCATCCTCGGCAGAAGTCATTATCACGTGTGCATTAGAGTGGAGTTTGGGTGCGAGTGTAGTTGTCAAGCAGGGGCCTCGTATCTTTCAAAACCTCTGAAAAACCTCAACAGCAGCACACCAGCCCACCAAAAGAAAAAATCCTCAAAGTATACTACAGTAAGGCATACTTACTTACTATGGAAATTTCAGAAATCTCAGAACTTTCATCAGTCATCTGAGGCTGTGGTAAAATACGACTTGGATTCGGCGGCCTCTTGCACTGAAGTGTAAAGTATGTACTTGATTCTCCGTCTTTGCAATGCCTTGATCCCATCAAAGTTGACGTGATCCGCCATCACGGCATCAAGCCAGAGTTGGTGTCAAGGTCAGCGCGAAAAATGGGGGGTTCAATCTTTCATAGTTTCACTCACTGAACTAGCAAGAGTATAATACTTTTAAATAGTTACATACAAAATTTGGTACTCCAGGTTGTGTTTGTGACCTTGCTACTGTTATTTTTGTTTCCCCGCTGCACTCGGAAAGGGAGCTTTTCCATAAAACATCGGCACTCTTCCTCTTTTCACCAGACAGTCTTGCAGACACACGCTGATGGCGTGCAGTCATCTTCCTCAAAGCAAGAACATCAATTCGGTGATTAACGATTAGAAAATGTACGACAGCAATTTTATCTTGCAAAGAGATATGAACAAAAGGATTGCATTCATTTATAGAATATAAATTTTGAATGGCCCGGGAATAAGGCGCTGCTGCTGGCGTACCAGCAGTTTGAATATCCTGACCGGATATTCCATCTCGCGTACGAGATGTTTGAATTTCTCCCTGAGATGTTTGGATTTCTCGTGAACGAGGCATCACAGGGGCTATAACACCAATGTCTCGCATACGAGGCATCAACGAGGGGGTGCGTACTGCATCAGGTCCACCCATGGACACCGATGAGGCCAAAGTCTCCACACCAATGTGCCTTTGGGACACTGGAGTAAGATGTTGGGATGCTGAAAACAAGTAAATATGTGTAAGTGGTGAGACGGAGGCCACCACGCACCTGTGGACGACAAGCCAGTAGTTTGAATATCAAGCAGGAACCAACTGAGCTGCGGCATAGAGTTCTGGACATGATAGAGCCAGTCCAAGCCAAGTACCAAGTCACATGGCAGAGAAGCAATCACAGGAACATCGAGGAGGAGCATCGAGATGACACCCGCATCGCACGAAAGCGTTAGAGGCCCGGAGAGCTGAGAGGCTCGTGTAGGGAGCCCTGAGTTGATCACCCAATCCAGGGAAACCGAGGTCCTTGCAGCATGACCATTGAACCCAGTAAATATGGGCGTATCGCAGAAGGTAGCAAAGGAGGGCATGTGGGAGGAAGCAAAGATGGGAACGCGCTGACGTTGCTTGCCGGATATATTATCTCCCATCTCGTGTTCATGGTGACTGATTCTGATCGGTGTTTGCTCAAACACAAAACGGAAATGACTCATGCAATGAACACTTTTAGGAGACTAATAATTCGTACACCAGTTCAAAAATTCAGTAAAATTTCAGAAAGGCAGATGCAAAGAGTTTCTGCAACTTGGCGGTAAAATATTTTGTGAGTATACTTTCATTCCTCTGATTTTGACTGATGACCAATTTCATCTGACAGTTTCTTTTGTTTGTACATGTAGCAAGATTGCATTGGCCGAAATCCATGTTCTCTAGGGTAGCCAAACCTAAAGGTTCAGCAATCAAGTAGAGTCCAGAGACCCAGTTTGAAGCTATTTCCTGCTTTGGCCCCAAAATTTTTTATTTTCTTGACCGCTCAAATTTTTATTTTGTGCTCCGCAATTTTTTATTTCTCAACTTTCCAATTTTATTTTTCATTTCATTTTTGCAACGCATGGCCCGTCATATGACAGGGACGATAGCTCAACTTTCAGTTCCTTTTCTGGAATCTTGAAAATGGTACTTTTAGTAGAATTAATTTTGAAACAGATATTATTACTTTCACGTAGACTTTCTAACCCTACTGAAACTTTTCCTCTTCCGGTGTGATTTCAGAGGCAGTGTACTTACGGACCGTACTTGGACCGTACGATACAATGTTCTCTCCGGACTCGGACACCTGAGAAGCGGCCAGAGGCTCTTGAGACAATCAATGACAATGAGAGGTCAAGGATATCGTCTTGAAATGAGCCATCCGGTAAAAAAGCAAGGTAAGTAAATTCTATTTATCGATCGCCTTCTCCTTGTCTCGCCGTATACTGTACGTGATCTGAACGACTATCTTCAGAGTCACGCCCGGGAGAGTAGAGAGGCTGAAATCGAGCCTAGTCTCGCCGGCACAGTGAAAGAAGTAATGAGTGTGTAAAATATTCCTCGTTTGAGCATTGAGGACCCATTATTTTGCTGGATGTGTACAATGATGCTATTATATCCTGACTATATACCGAGTCCGGGATACCATTTCACGCATCTGCGCCCACTGTCCGAGTCGACTCGTTATCCTCCTGTCTCTGCACTACAACGGCTTTGCGGGGCAAATCCCACCTGCGCCCATCTTCCCCGGACGGAAGCTCCAACCGGCTGCTATCCCCACTCCTCCAAGTGCTCTCTCGACTCCCTCCCCCCGGTAAGCTCGTCCGGAACTCGGAGTACGTGCTCTCCACGTCGCCGCCAGCCGAGAGCGACGGTGCCTTCCCCACATCGATATCGTCGTCTCGCGCCGTGTCCGCTCCCCCAAACAACACCGAATGCGGGCGCGTCTTGAGCAGCAGCGCGACAT
This sequence comes from Mycena haematopus, assembly GCA_029281435.1. NCBI lineage: Eukaryota > Fungi > Basidiomycota > Agaricomycetes > Agaricales > Mycenaceae > Mycena > Mycena haematopus. Next base: position 5,410 of record JARJCV010000013.1, read on the forward strand.
TCACCGCACCACTGAGGCCGTACAGCGATACAACCGTAAACGTCGCCGCGCTCGGCATCGTTCCCTGCGTAAATTCGATCCAGCGCACGATGCTCAGAGGGAGCACGACCATGCAGTACGAGATGGGGTACGCGATCATCGCGTACGCGGCTTTGCGCGTAAACTTGCTCGTATCGGGCAAAGATTTAAGTGCTGGGGGGCGGCGGTGAAACTTACAGCGCCACCACGCAGTCTCGCTGACGGTGAGGTTCCCGCGCGCCCAGAAGAAAAGCGTGAGGTACGCGAGCGATGAGACCAAGAGCGTGATCCAGAACCAAACGTACTCGCCCCCGAGGCGCAGCCCGAGGAAGTTTTGCCCGATCCAACACCAGTAGGGTGTGGGGGCTTCGTACAAATCGTGCTTGTGGGTGGCGTTGCCGATCCCGACAAGGAGCGCGACAAATACCCAGACTAACGCCACTAGGAAGGTGGCCAGGCGCGTCGAGCCTAGGCCTTTGCGCCACCAGACACCGACGAACGTGAAGATTGTTATCAGCTGTATCTCCACGTCAATTACGATTCCATACGAATGGGGGGATCCATACGAGCGTCGTGATCGCCACGCTGGTTTCCCCCAACTGCTGTACCACGCCCTGTGCCGAGCAGTACATGCCCGCCTGAACCTTGCCGTCGTGTACCCAGCGGACGTCCATGACGGCTCCCATCGCCTGGACAAGATCCGCGACGAAGAGGGAGAGAATGAGGACATCGGTGGGCGTGTGGAGTAGGGGCCGTGTGCGGGTGAGGCGGAAGTGACGAATGGCGTTGCGCTGCGCGGGATTTTGATGATGAGAAGATGAAATCATAGTATAGAAAATGCAAAAAAAAAGCCAAGTAGACTGTTAAAAAATGGAACGAGCATGAATAGCGCGAAACAAGCGTGTAGAGGAAGGAGAGCCACAAGGTCAGCAAGGTCTGTGCAACGGACCAATTGGACACGATATTTGAAGATTCGAAAATTGACCGCAGCGCAAAGAGGAAAGTGAGCAGTCGATTACAGCCCAGGCTCCACTGTCGCTTTTTCTTCAAAACGACGAGCTAATCAGCCCGGAAAAGCCGAATCTCTTCGGCCCAGAACAGAGAGGGAGTCTCGCTTGGCTTTCCCTTGTCTTGAAAGAAGAAGTGGCAATGGGCGCTAGTGCAGCGGACAATCCGTGCCCCAGACCAAGGAAACAAAGTAACGGGCCAATGCATACCATGATCAGCATTAAAACACCAAGTACCGAGCAAAGGGAGATCAAGCCCGACTCGGCTGTGACCTACAGTGGGTCCTTTGAATAGGATGCGAAACGCAAACGAAGTAAAACGCACGGTGAGCCCAATACTCTGGCCCCGTGTAAGACAGTAGATAGACTGATCAGTGAGCGAGCGAACATATTCCTCCGCATTGCAGACCACGCCTGGAGGAACCAGTTCAGACATAGCAGGACATCCACAGCGTCAGAAGAGAGATTTTATGCCAAGTGCCAGATTTCAGAAAGGTATTAGGACCTCGCGGAGATTGCAAGTCGGGACGCCGGCGAGATAGGACATTGTGGCACTCTGCCGTCAATGGCAGTCATTCCGTAGACGTCTAGCCCGGAAAGTCCGCCGCGAGCGTGGTAATGGCTACGCCCAAGACCGGAAAAGGCAACTCTGAATTTCTTGACCCACAGCCATGATTATTGCCAAACTCCAACGCGCTGCTGTGTTTCCACTTCCTGGTTGAATTTCAACAGTGTCAAGTCGCAAGTTTTCATCTAACAAGTCGCGCAAGGCAGAAAGGGGACCGACTCGGAGCTCAAATGGCCACTGATCGCCGTACCTGGTTATATTTTCAAAAACCTTGATGCTCGGCGCGACCGTCTCTTCTACCCTGGCTAGCTGATTTTTGTCCAAGGCGTCCACTCGAATCGCCGTCTATACTATATTTTGGACACTACACACTGCTAATTCCTATTCTCATTCCCACCGCGTCCCGATCGCGTCATGTTCGTTGTTGTGTTGCTCGTCTCGCTTGCCTCGGTTCTCGTTCAGTCTATGCCCGCCAGCGGGCCTCCATCCCCAACCATCCTTAGTCCACCCGGTCAACCCTCCTCCACTGGTGTCATTGGCGGGTTCAAAATCATCGGCGAGTCCCTCGTGAGCGCTCAACAGGTTGTGTAATTCTCTTCTCCCTCACTCGCCGGTTGACAAGTCGTCAAACACCTTAGATGTTCCTCGGCACCCTCGACAAGGTATTCATCCTGGACAAGGTCGAAAACAACAAGGCGCAGATCGATGGTCACCCTGCATGGGCATCCGGTGCGGTCAATTAATTTAATTCATGATTACCGCTGATGATCTGCGTGTGCTATTAGAGTACAGGCTAGGAGTGAACACCGCGCGCGCGATGAACGCCGTCACGAATACTTTTTGCGCAGGGGGGACCGTCCTCGGAAATGGCACTTGGATTAACATCGGTGGCAACTCCGCTGTCACGTACGGCGGCGCGACCGATTCTTCCTCGTCGGGTAGCGGACCATACGACGACCCAGACGGTGGTAAATCGTGAGTAATTTCTCCTTTGCTGAGACACAAGCTGATTTCCGCCTTAGGATTCGGTCCGTTTACATCTTGACGCTGTCCCATTTTTCTCACAGATTTTGCAGAACACTTGTTCCCTGCGATGATGACTCATGCGATTGGGTCGAGGCCCAGACCATGACCACTCGACGCTGGTATCCGACGGTGTAAGTCGTGTGCCTTGCTCCAATCCTTTTCACGCTCATTTGTTATAATCAGAGAAACCCTTGCGGACGGCACCGCCATCATCGTAATGCTTCCGTTCGGGACGCCAAAACCTTAATGCTAATAGCTAAAATGCTTTGTAGATCGGCGGTTGCAACAATGGTGGCTACGTCAACGACGCTGGCCAAGACAATCCAACGTACGAATTCTTCCCCTCCACCGGCAACCCCATCGCTTCGCCCTTCCTTTCTGACAATCTCCCCATCAATCTGTACCCGCTCACTTTCCTCCTCCCCTCTGGACGGTTACTGATGCAGGCGAACCGCGCGACAATGATGCTCGACCCGAAGACTCACAAGGAATATGAGCTGGACGACATGCCTGACGCTGTGCGCGCGTATCCCGCAAGTGCGGGCTCACTCATGCTCCCACTCACGCCTGCGAACAATTGGACCGCGACTATCCTCTTTTGTGGTGGCTCCAACAATGACGACTGGAGCCAAGACTGGGACATCGCGGCCTGGCCCGCCTCGAACTCTTGTGTGCGCATAACGCCCGACGAGGGCAAGAGCTACACGAAAGACGACTCGATGCTGGAGGCGCGTAGCATGGCAAATCTGGTCGCACTGCCAGACGGACGGGTTCTCTGCGTGAATGGGGCCAAGACAGGGACGGCGGGGTACGGAAACGAGTCGTGGGCCATTGGGATGAGCTACGCCGACAATCCTGTTCTGACGCCGCGATATACGACCCTAGCAAACCCACAGGCTCCCGCTGGAACCGCAACGGCCTCAATTCCAGCACGATCCCGCGCATGTACCACTCCTCTGCCACGCTATTGCCCGACGGCGCCGTCCTCATCGCGGGCTCAAATCCCAATTCCGACCTCAATATTGGCCCGTCGATCAAGTTTCCGACGGAGTACCGTGTAGAGCGGTTCTACCCAAGTTATTACAACGAGCGACGGCCACAGCCAACGGGCTTACTGTCAGCCCTTGGGTACGGGGGTCCGTCGTTTGACGTGCAGCTGGACGCAGACGACCTCAGCGGGGACGCGCACAATGCGGCGAACGCGACCGTAATAATCATACGGACGGGATTCTCGACGCACGCAATGAACATGGGGCAGCGGTTCCTGCAGCTCGACTCGACTTACACCGCATACGAGGCGAATAATAGCGCGACGTTGCATGTGTCGCAGGTCCCGCCAAACCCAGCGATACTCGCGCCGGGGCCCGCACTGCTGTTCGTCGTGGTGAATGGGGTGCCGAGCGTGGGCGTGCAGGTTATGATTGGGTCAGGGGTTATTGGGACACAGGTGATCAGCGCGATTGGGGACCTGCCTGCGTCGAGCTTCGTGACGGTGGCGGGTGCGGATGGAGGTAAGGATGGGGACTCGCAGGCCCAGGGTGAGTCGAACGGGGCGCTGCCTCGTATAGGGCGGGGCATCATCGGACAACTTGGACTCGTGCTCGGACTAGCACTAGGCGCTCGGACGCTCTTGGACACTGCATTACGACTTTGAACTCTTTAGACAGCACGGACTAGGCGACGGATTTTTTACGCACATTTATGCATTACTCATCTGTACTGTACTCCCTATTCACTGTACACATTATTACCTCTATACCTACTTACGCACCACGATGACGGATGACCCACTTGAATCGTTTGAATGAGCATCACTAGTATTCCCTAGAATCTAGATCCTACGGTAGGTACTAGGCCAGATCACACGGGTCGCTATAGTCCTGGCGCTTTGCGCTGACGGAACTTGGAACGTTTGGAAAGACGTCTATGTACTAGATTTTACGCCTCCGACTCCAAGGTCAGTGAGCCGCGCGGCCGGCCCGGCGACCCGCCACTGCGATCACAACATGTGGCGTGCTATGCGCTGTTGATCTGCTTCCGCAACGATTCCTGATCCACTTTCTTCCAACTTCAGATCGATACAGTACCTCGCTGACACTGGCACGCAGCAACGATTCCTGTGCTGCGCGCTATGTAACCATAAATACCTTTCTATTCAAGTACTCACAGGGATCAAAGTGGCATGATCATCAGTGATACAGAGTGATACTCGCTATCCAGGTTGGAGTTACGCGCGTGTTTTATGTAAGTACTGTGTTTCGTCCTTCCAGGACCAGGCTTCTTCCGGACCACCACTTTCTTTTCGGCCAACCCGCCTTTCCCATTCCCTCAGCGAGGGATTTTTTTTCGGCTTTCTACACACTCCTTCAGTCGATAATCACCATGGTTGCTTCCCCGGTATCGTCAAGCACACTTCTTCATGTGGCTGGACGGAAAGTGATGTATTTTATCTTTGGTTTGGTGGGACAAACCTTCTTCTTCGGTGCTGGTCTCTTGTATAGATTCGAGACCGTTGCCCTGATTTCATACTTTTCATGCAGGAGTGTACACCATTTTGATATGGATGTCGACGCGGATGCTGCTGTACGATTTCCTATGCTCCTGGTTGACGGACAGACCGCTGATCGTATTTCGAACAGAGGACGTAAACTGAACACCCGGGTCAACCAGGTCATGTTTGGCATCACGACATTCATGTATCTGCTGTCGGCGGCTTTCTGGGCGTACTCTGTCGCCAACGGCGCCGATCGGATGTATCAGTACATTTCCCTGGCAGTAGACCCGTTTCGACATATCCCCGACCATACTGCAGTCACCCAATGGTCTCCACTATTCAATGCTGTTACCCTCATAAACGTCAGCTTCAACTTCGTCTCAATAATTTATCTAACCTTGGGAGTTCAGTATGTTCTCAGCGACGGAGTGGTTGTCTGGAGGGCCTGGGTCATCTGTGTTCGCAATCACCGGAAATATTTATGGATCGCGATGGGTTTCTTGGCCGTGACAGCCAGTGCGATACTCTGTCCTGACCTTCCTGTGCTTTTGCTAAATATTTCATGCAGTTACCGTCACTCTTACAATTATATTCCGAATCGCCAATTTCGTGATATCTCCCATAAATGATCTACCCGGCGACAGCTTTCTAGGCCGCGGAATTGACATTCTCCAAATTACGACGCTGATTACATCCCTGTTCTCCAATTTCACTGCAACTGGAGTTGTCGGAGCTACAGCATGGTGAGTCTTTTCGATTCATTTATGATGACCCACCTCAATTCTTCACAGGGGGCATTGGCGAACAATCCGTTCGACAATTGGAACCAAGACGGGCGCACTAAGAACGAATCGCATTCTACTTCTGGTGGTGGAGACGGGGGTGATTTACTGCATATCAGCTGTCAGTGGCGCGACATGACTCGATGGGACTAACTGGCTAATAATGTTCCAATAAAGCTCGTGGTCCTGATTTCTTCGCTCGTCCGCTTGCCACAGGGAACTTTGGGAGATATATGGACACCTATCCAAGTTCAATTTGCGGTAAATAATTTACTCCAACTTTTTCTGTTGCCTGCTCTTGCTCATCCGCGGGTGCATCCAGGGCGCATACCCGTGCATCGTACTGCTACTTGTCAGCACGAAGAAGTCATTGAGCGAGTCGTCGTTCGCAGACGATGAAGTCTCAAGCTCCGCCAAGAATTTTGCGAGCACAAGTTCAACAGCTAGCATCGATGCCTCAAAGCCCATGCACTTTGCTCGCAATCCTGCCATGTCTGACACAGATACAGTCATGGATATCTCATCTTCCCGCCCCTCAGCTGAAAAGTTTGGCAGGCCGAAACGCCTTTCCGACGACAGCTTTGTTTAGTTTTTTTCCTTTCGCCGCTCCCTTTTGTATGGATATTGAAGGTGCGACAATCGCCGGCCGCTGTACTTTTTTTGTTACGATTTTATCTCATTGTCCGGCTGAGCTGTACACATGTATTAGAAGTTTGTCCTGCATTTTGAATCGCGGGCCTAGGGGCGCTGGCTTTCTAAAAGCCTCCTCAACATCCGCATATACGTTGAAGTCGACAGGCGCAGCCCCCGTTTGATTTTTCGAGAAACGGCAAGTTCACACTTTCGACTCACTCATTCAGTTCATGCAAGTTTAGGCGCTTGGCTCTTTAGCTGTTTTCAGTACTCGATTTATCAGTTTCGACGCAATTCCTTGCTGAGTCCAGAACCGGACTCGCGCTTAGGTCCAGCAATGTTCTGAACTTTGAACCTGACGGTTCAGTCCAGTTCAAGTTCGGACCGATTCCCGGACCGAAGCCTCCCACCACTAGCCCAGAAAAAGACTCGGCCATTTATCAATCCCCGTCTATATTTTCTTCGCAGTTCCCCTCCTGTCATGCATCGGCCTCCACGGGCTCACGGCAAACAACTTGAAGGACGAGCGACTCTCAGGCTCGGCATCGCCATCACGAATTACGGTTCAAGAAGTATACGTACAGTCTTATTACAGTGCAGAGCACCGATAAAGTCGGATGTTCCTCGTCCCACCTACTTTTAAAGAGGTGCGCTTCTTGGTATGTTCCATGAGACTGTCCTATGAACCGCCTCTTATTATTCGCCGCCCTTGTCGCGTTAGAGAGCACCCTCTGCTGGGCTGCACTATACCAGAACATCGCCGAATTAAACAGTCTCGATGTTCAATTCGACTTCATCGTCGTAGGGGGTAAGGTTTCCTTCAATACGTGACATATACATACGCACCGTATATCATCATGTCAAGGTGGGACGGCGGGGAACGTACTTGCCAATCGCCTCACCGAGAATCCCAACCATACGGTCTTGGTTCTCGAAGCAGGCGGCTCGTAAGTCCTTTCTCTCTCGCTGTTCAAGTTGCAATTACAGTAATCAACGATTTTTTTGGCAGAAATGAAGGCGTTCTGAATATCATAGTCCCATTCTACTGCACACGCGCGACGCCGAATACGCCTCAAGATTGGAATTTCTCAACCGTGGCTCAGGTCGGGTTGAACGGCCGTTCCATTGCGTACCCGCGAGGACACGTTTTGGGCGGAAGCAGTTCTGTCAGTGAGTTCGCGCCGCTGTGTCGTTGCTTGTCAAATAATAAAGAATTCAACCGTCGGTATTTCAGACAGCATGGCGTATACGCGTGGATCGAAAGATGACTATGACCGTTACGCGCGGGTTTCTGGGGACGAAGGGTGGTCCTGGGATAGATTGGTTCCTTACATGCGAAAGGTTCTTTCGAGTCCCACTGGCACTCGACTGGTACTATATAAGCTCACAACTTGAAATTATAGACTGAACGTTTCCACCCCCCGACAACGCCAAATACCACAGAACAGTTCGATCCCGCTGTTCATAGCTTCACTGGGATCAACGACGTCAGTCTCCCAGGATTTCCGCGGGACACCGACGCGCGCGTCCTTGCAACTACCTCTGTCCTCAGCCACGAGTTTCCGTTCAACATCGATATGAATTCTGGGACTCCGTTGGGAATCGGTATGCAGCCACATTCTAGTAGTCTGGACACCTACTTATAGACTTGGATTTTTCAGGGTGGGTCCAGTCATCGATCAACAACGGCTCTCGGAGCAGTTCCGCGACCTCATACCTGGCACCACGATACATCGCTCGTCCCAATTTACACGTCGTGTTGAACACGCTGGTCACACGCGTTCTGCTCAGTGGGCATAATGCTCAAACCGGGAAGCCCGCGTTCCAGACGGTTGAATATGCCTCGAGTGCCACGCGAGGTTGGTCTCTAGTTCATCATACTTATCCCGAGTGGAACATTCACCGCCTAAACCGCAGGATCCGCTCGATTCCGCATAACAGCTACAAAAGAAGTAGTTCTCTCCGCAGGGAGCATCGGCACTCCCCACATTCTCCTGCACTCTGGAATCGGCGACTCCCCAACCTTGGCCGCGCTCGGAATTTCACCCATACACAACCTGCCCTCTGTTGGCAAGAACCTGAGCGATCACCCCCTCCTGCGCACCTCGTGGGTGGTCAATTCGACCAAAACGTTCGATGATGCAGAAAGGAATGCGACTCTCGCGGCGGGGGAGTTGGGGGAGTGGACGGCCGCTAAAACGGGTCCGCTCGTCGATCCGACGACAAGTCAGCTGGGGTGGCTGCGGCTTCCTGATAACTCGTCCGTCCTAAGGGATTTTGCGGATCCGTCCGCTGGCCCGCTTAGTCCGCATTTTGAGATGTTGTTCGAGGTTGGTTGGTAGTTTTGTTGCGGCGGATTCTGGTTTGCGAGCTGAACTTGAACTTGGATTGTCTTGCAGAATGGCATCGTAGGAACCCCGCCTCCGACTGGGAATTACTTCACAATCTCAACCGGGGTCGTCTCTCCATCATCCCGTGCGTAGTTCGTCGTTCGTCCTCACCTAAAAAGTCCAGAATGCCGAACACCTATTTTTTTTAGGGGGTTCGATCACGCTCAACAGCACCGACCCCTTCTCTCCGCCCGTCATCAACCCCAACCTCCTCGCCTCAGAGCCCGACATATCCATCATGCGCCACGCCGTCCGAGCCGCGCAGCGATTCGCCGCCGCGCCCAACCTGGCAGGGTACATCCTCGCGCCCTTTAGCATCAACCAAACCGCCTCGGACGCGGAGCTGGACGCGTACATACGCGATAACGCGGGTACGCTCGACCATCCGGTTGGGACTGCTGCGATGTCGGCGCGCGATGCGGGGTATGGTGTCGTGGATCCGGATTTGAGGGTGAAGGGGGTGGAGGGCTTAAGGATTGTGGATGCGTCGGTTTTGGTGTGTTGGTTCGATTTTTGTGGGTGGAATATGACTGACGGGGAGGGGGACGCGGATGTAGCCATACATTCCTGCGGCCCACACGCAAGTTTCGGTTTATGTGTTTGCGGAAAGGGCAGCCGATTTAATCAAGGCTGCGTTCGAGTGATGTTGTGTGCTGTGCTTGTGGATTGTTGCAACGTTGAGTTTTTCTTTTCACAAGTAGTTCCGCTGATATGGCGGTCTTCCGGTTCTCAACCGAACCATGGTAGGCTGAAATTCCCAAGTCAGAAACGCCACGAGAGTCCAGCATCCGGAAATCTTACCCGGTTTTCCGGTTTTCAACGAAATTACTTTGGCCATGTATGTATACTGTAGCGCAATTTTCCCTGGCGCGATTTTGCCATGCCTTCCTCGACGCCGTTCGTCGTCAAGGGAAAATAATCGCGCGTAGCCAAGAGGCATGCCTGGGTGTTGAGACCCTGCGTAAAAGTTGACAGGAAGGCGTTCTCGAGCTCTGCATCAGGCCAAGAGGGATGTGTGTGTGTGTTGAGACCCTGCGTACCGCCGCAGAGCGGGAGGAAGACGATTTGGAGCTCGGAGTCAGCGGCAAAGGGGAAGATGTTCGGGAGTTTCTAGGGCTGCACGCCGTGCCCGTCACAGGCGTTTCGACTGTGAACCAAGAAATCATCTACGGCACGGGACGGTGCAGTGTATAAATTCAGAGATAAACATGGGGTACTTATACCAGTAATGATCACTTGGAGTCTACTACTTAGTTGGTGAGCTGTACAGTATTTCCGAGGTCGAGGCGCATAGACTCCGATCCAACCATATAGGGTCTGAGGAGCATTACTGTGTTTTATTTCGAGCGCATGGCCGTCGAGGTGTAAGCATCCCCACAGTGAATGAAATATTTGATCTAATTTTTGGAGTGCAAACTTGATGAGAGGAACTACGTTGTATAAGCTTGATTTCAAGACGGCCGGGCCTGAATCTGATACGTGTTACCAAGACCACTGTAAACCACAATGCACATTTAAAGGAAGACTAGTACTCAGAGTCACGATATTATTAAGTATGGAACACTCACTGAATTCAGAGGTAAATCTAGTACCAAACTTGAAGGCTGCGACCTTTCAAGTTGTGTGCCGCGAAGTGGATTACAGCAAATAGAATACAGCTGCACACCGGAGCCAAGTAAATCAGATGTTGCCAATGTCCAATGTCCAACCGTTGGTTTGGATCTGACTGGGTCTGACTCGCTCTGATTCTTTATCATTAATATTGGTCCGTGCGTGATGCGCCTTCCAAGTCATGGTCCGTGCACATTCTCCAACATGGTCCGTGCACTCTCACGACGGTATAAAACCCCTCTCATGAATAGCAGAACCTCACTTACCTCGAGGGCATGAACCCTTCACTGCTCGGGTTCATGGACCGCTCGCGCACTCCATAGCACGGCGTGCGGCGACCACTCCAATCGAGTGCGCGCGCGGCTTGGGCAGTCCACCGTTCTAATCTTTTCCTGTCCTGCAATGGCCACTCGGCTGCGCAGCCTCAGGCCCTTGTTTTTTGCTTGGACGAGGTGCTAACCCTAACCCAATGAGCTGTGGAAGTACAACCCTGACACTGATAGTCGCCCCGTCGTACAGGGCTCGTCTTGTCCGAAAAATAGGATTTTTGATTTCCTTGTCCGAACATAGGTCTTTTCAGGCGAAGAATTGTCCGCAGGTTTCAAAGTTGAGGCCAGATTCTGTGATTTTCGCAACCCGTGAGCTCAATGCGGTTGTCCATTATGTAATATTAGAGATTGAGCAAAAAGAAATTACCTTGAGCTTGAACCTGGAAGCTCGAAAGGGTAAGAAGACATGGTTGTCAGTTGCGAAGAGCGCGAAATAGGTAGAACTTGTCAGATTGCGCCGAAATATTGGGTTTTGGGCGGCACCTTTGTCCGATATACTGGAGGATTTTTGAGGCGCCAAAACATGAGATTTTGTAGGTCGGGTCTAAGTTGGCAGTTCCGAGCGGGGCCTGTCGTATGGGTCCGTCTCTCTACCCACTGGCAGTGCAGCTTGATACGGAAATGTTTACCAATTACAGCTGCCGTAGGCAGAAAGATTGGACGAACCTGGAAAGCATAGAGCGTAGTGTAGCCAAAAAGGCCCTAACGTACTTTGGGGGAAACGAACATCGAAATCATCATCGACGACCTCCGTTGCGTGAGGGACGGTCGCGGGTTGGTTGACGAGGTTGGGAAACACGGAGAGACTCGGAAGAGAAGAAGAAGACGCCGGATGGACAATACAATTCGACGCGGAATGCAGGATGGCTGAAGTGCGCTGAGGAGGCCCCAAACCTTTGTGAGATCCAAGGGCCGTGAGGTCCTGAACTCGGAGGCAAGGATCCCGTCCAAGGGGCAGCAGTGAAATTCAGAAACAGGGAATGTTCGTGGTCAGCACAGGAGGCCGTCGACGAGAGATCGAGGATTCCGGCTCGAAGGTAGCAGAGGGAAACCCGGGATAAATGGCCCAGTTTGAAAAGCTGACTTATGACATGGCGCGATCTCAGGAAGGAAGGAAGGATTTTTCGCTGGCGAGGCACAATTTTGCCATGCCTTGCTTGACGCCGTTCTTTGTGAGGGGAAAATAATCGGCTTCATGTTGTGGCGCGCTGTAAAGTCGAGCGCACGGAACGCAGCCGAGAGGGATCCCTGAATGACACCCTGCGTACGAATCTGGGGAAGAACTTGAGCTCGGGTCAGCGGTAAACGGGCAGAGGTTGAGGCGGTCAGAACTTGAGAAACCCCACAATTCTAGGGACGGCAGCGCAGTCGTGGAGGTGTTAAATTCAGTTGCGCCTCCGAGTCGTCGTATACTCGCGCTTGGAAAGCATCCAGCGACGACGAATCGTGCTCGTGCTCGCTCCCATTTTCGTGAGGAATTGGAAGGGCGCCGATTCTGACGACATTGACGCGGTCAGTAGATGGTCCGACTGTAGACAGCAGTGGCTCCAGACATGAGCGCGGCGCGCTGCGTGCAAGCCCTCCAGGCACACGACAAAAGAACCGATCGCTGATTTGCTCGACTGTCCCACACGGCGCGGTTATGACGCTACGGCCAGACAGAGGCTACCGCGGCGCAACATCGTCGAGAATGGTAGTTCAGGTCCAGGGCGCAGAAGCTCGTGTGCATTGGGACAACCGTGAGAACGGCGTTCAGAGTCTAGACCATGACGTATGTATCTGTATAATTAATTCCATCAGTATCACCGGCTGTGCCTGCCAGCGGAATTGGCTCTTCACGCTGGGGACAGGACCCCGGTTTATACCTTTGGAGGCCGGGTCCCGGTTCGAACAAAATTTGGCAAATTTGACCCCAAAACCTAGGTCCCGTTCGAACAAAATTCAAGCCCTCGAGGCAATGAGGCGAGGTCCGGTTCGAACAAAAAGTCGGCCTTGGACAACGTCGGATGACAGGTTTTGAGAGGAAGAGCAACAGATCAAGGGTTTTCTGATTTTAGGCGCTAATTTGGCAAGAAAACAAGCGAAACAACGCCGAAAATGGGTGTGGTGATTTTTTTGGCGGGTTTTCGGCAGAAAATCACCATTTTAGGCAGCCCACGGCAGCTTCTGCTAGGTCCGGTTCGAACAAAAATCAGTCAAATCCCGCTAAAACTGTTCGAACAAAAATGGACGACTTGGGCCTTTTCGGGATCTGGCCTCCAAAGGCATAAACCGGGGTCCTCTGGGGACAGCACTGGACAGCAGATACTCCGCGTGGTGCTCGGTGCCCGGGGACGCAAGCTGAGAAATCGAGCCGACTCCACCGGCGGCAAGGACGCAGAGAATTTTGCCGTAACGAACCGGCGATATCGGGTGCCGTAGGTTGACGGAGCCATCAATGACGTCGGTGGCATCGCTTTGACCGGTGCCGGAATTCAAGTTTTTAGAGTTGAAGGGTTTTTGGTGGGCGTTCTGCAGCTTTGAGTTTGGGTTGTACGAGGATATTAGCTCGGAGATGGAGGGGGGAAGAGGGAGAAAGAGCGAATGAAACGGATGCAGAATGCAATTTGGCCACATGAAACGATCTGAACCAACTCCAAAGATTGATGATGTCAGCCAGCACCTATGAATCCTTCGAGCCACCACCACAAACGAAAACTGCACGCCCGCAAAGACATGCCCAACGCTCTCAAACGGCCAGACGCGCCCCACCGCAATTCCTCCTTTACAAAACGCCACGCCTCCTTCGACTCCCCGCGCGAGGTCGCGTTGCCGAGTGCAACCCCCGCCACCCCGCGCGACCCGTTTCCCGGGGTGTTCGACGACGATGCAGCCGCAGACTGGGACGTGATCCCGCAGTCGGGAGCCAAGCTGCACAAGGAGAAGAACACCGGCAAGGACAAAGACAAGGACAAGCCAAAGGCGAAGCCCATCCTGCCCTACCCCCGCCCGTACTCCCTCCCCACCGAGGCCCACTCCTACTACGGGCCCCACAGTGCCCACTCCAGCACCGTGCCAAAGCCGCTTCCAAGCCCGTCAGCCGTCGACCGCACGTCCTCGGCGAGCCTCCCGCTCCCGATGCAGATCCCCTTCTCCACCCTCCCCAAGCTCGGCACGCGGCCGAACCTCCCGTCCCCGGTGCAGGAGCGCACCGAGGCGCAGGCCCTGCGGCCCCCCATGTCCCACACCAGCAGCGCCGAGTCCGACGGCGCCCGCTCGACCCAGAGCGGGAGCAGCGGCAGCCTCGCCTCCGCCCCCAGCTCGCGCGCGCCCTCCCCCGCCCCACCGAAATCGAAACCCTCCCCCCCGCGCCCCGCCGCCGTCCCGCCCAAACCCTCGTCCTCGTCAAGCACACCTAATCCAAATCCAAATCCCCCGCGCGCCGTCCCGCCAAAACCCTCCTCCAGCACACCAAACCCAACTCCGAATCCAATTCCAAATTCAAGTTCGAAACTAAAACAAACTAGGAGCGGCGGCGGCGGCGCGGCGCCGATGCCCCCGCCGGACCTCACCGCGTCCACGAGCAACAGCGCCGCGTCGTACCGCCCCCCGCGCACGACGTACACCCCCGCGCCCAGTCCCAGCCCCGCCACGCCGCCACTCCTCGGCGCGACGGCGATTGGGCGCACGCCGTCCCTGCGCAGCGCGATGCCGCCACCCGACCCGCCTGTCATTCTCCCGAGTGCGGAGCCGCCGCGCCCGAAGGAGCCTGCGTCGCCTCGTGCGGCGGCGCGTGCTCCGAGTTTGAGTCCAACGAGTGCGAGCACGAGGAGCGGGAGCGCGCCGTACGAGCCGTTTTTGAACCACGCGCCGCCGCCGCTGGATAGCTGGATTGAGGTGGAGACGACGGTGGAGGAGTATCGGTTGATTGTACGGTTGCCGGGGTTTAAGCGGGATGGGATGTGAGTTTCTTTCTTTTCACGTTTATATTCTTTTTTTGCCTCTTTTTTTATCTCTTCCCCACTTTATTATCAATCGCTGACGCGACGCCTCGCAGAACCCTCGCCACGAAAAAACGGCGCATCCTGCACCTCGTCGCCGACTCGTGGAACGACACCACCACCTCCACCTCCTCCTCAAGCGCAACCGGCGCACACTTCGAACGAAGGATCTCGTTCGGGTACGATGCGGACCTGGAACGGGTGCGGGCGGAGTTTGATGGTGAGATTTTGAGGGTGGTTATTCCGAGGCGGGTGTTGGGGGTGCAGCAGGTGGGGAGATGATTTTGGTGCCGATGATGATGATTGGGGAGAAGGGGGGTGAATGAAGGGAAGAGGGAGAGGAGGAGAAGATATTTACTTTCTGACGGACTACTCACCATCGCCACATATCGACCGCATACCGACCGACCAAAGCCATACTGCATACCGACTGCACATACCGCATACCGCATACCCGCGCATACGCCCGTTACGACCTCGCGAGGCCTTTGCTGTGGCCTGCCTCAATGACCACCACCACCACCAGCACCACCCAGCTACGGGTTGTATTTTTATCGCCTCTTTCGTCTCGCCTCATCGTATATATCTATCGCCCAGCCCCGCACCCGCATGCGGCGCGCGCACACACCACGGACGCTCCGTTGTATTTTTATCACCTCCTCTGGGCCGTGTCTCGGCTCTTGTCTACCTAGCTACTACTATACAGTATATCTCAAGTTATTCCAACGTTGATTATGATACTTAACCAACCGCTCTGATATACCGTACTACTTGGTGCATACCCGTCACCGAGTTTTTGCATCCACGCGCCAAGTACGCTGTACATACCGTGACTGAAATTTGAATTCGAGATTTATCTGCACGCTAGGCTGCGCTTTTTTTGAAATGGGGTTTTGGTTTATGATAAGTAATGGCGAGCTAGCTAGAGACGCGTCGTTGTCACCGAAAGAGATACCCGGCAGCGTGAATAGCGCCGGCGTACATATCACATCATAGACCTGAGCAGGTCTGTCTATGAATTCTGTCGATACAACTGATTTCGATACGACAGGCTCAGGCTGGATTCGAGCCTGATCACATCATACATACACATTCGCTTTTGATTTTGGAGCGTAGATATACTTACTTATATCGATAGCGACCACCGCCGTACAGTGTCAAGTAATAAATAAATTCGCCGACAGCACTGAATAGTGCAGAGGCCCCCTGAAGGATTGTCCGACGAAGTGGCTTTTCGAGGCCGAAAATATGCGGGAAAAGTGGTGACGTCTCGAGAATTTTCTTTTGGCGAGTGCCCAACTTTGTCACTCCGAGTCCTTTGTAGTCTCTGTCACAGAACCGATATATAGATGACGAACAAGTAAGTACATGAGTCCTTTGCATGTAAAAAAAACTCTCCCGATGACCCTTGTCCAAAAAGTGGCTTTTCCAAATTCCAGACCCGTACTTTCACCAGACACCGGGGGAGAGTGGCTTTGTTAGATTGGGTTTGTGGGTTTAGGGCAATCCTTAGCTTCCCGGGGCCTGTGAAATGCAGGCGGCCAGGCCGTTATGCAGCTTCCTTTTCTAGGCTAACCTTTGTCCGTTGCAACAGAGTGCCTACAGTGTAGGCGCTCTGTTTGGGATCGGCGGCGATGATTCCACTTCGGGGTAAGTAGGTACGTAGACACATCAGGGGGAGATCAGGGGCTAAAATGTCAATCAAGGTGGCGGTGCTCGGGGGCTTTAGCCTTTCACTCCTTTCGCCATGCTCCAATGCAAGGGATTCGCTGCCTGGGTCTCTATCGATGGCACAGAAGCCCCCGAATACGGTGTCGAAATCTCAGAGGACCAGAAATCCGTGACGTGCTGGATACCGTCTGAACTGGGGAAGGTACTTGGCGCTTATTCTTCCTTTGTGCATTTGTCTGGACTGACCCAGAAATTCTCCGTCAACTGGAAAAACACATCCCACAATGGCGACACTCGCGGGAGGGTGTTCATGGACGGCACGATGTGCGGGGGTATCATGCTCGGTGCGAGAGACAGAACGACTGCGACGAAAAGGGGCATCCAGGACAGCCAGTTAACAGTCAGACCTTTCGTTTTTTCGTCGTTAGAGCTCACTGGTTTTAATTCCTCTTCTTTCTCTTCTTAATCGTTTGTTCAAACCCCTCTTCTCTTCAGATGACGACGCCTTTCTAGGCAGTTCACTGCATCAAGAACTGGGTCTTATAGAAATCCAGATCGAGCCGGTTCAAGTGATGTCAGGTGGACCCCCTCCGAAAACTCCAATACTCTCTGAGATCAAGGTCCACGAACGGTCCAAGAAAGCGGTTACACAACAGATAACGTCTGTGCCTCCCTTCCGTGTCTGTGCGATACCCTGACCGACCAGTGCCACGCAGACTGGCAGAACCCGAGTCCCTCACGACGCCTATATCAAAGGTGTTTTGTCAGCCTATTGGCCCGGAACTGGTCAAGTTTTGCTTCAAATATCGGCCCGCGGGTATGTCGCTCCGTCCGCTCATAAATAATCTGATTCAATTGACATGTACACCACGCAGACGTCCTTCGTGCCAATGGAATTATGCCGCCTGCGCCCCAGCAGCTCAAGCGGAAAGCGTCCGCCGAGTTTCTACCTCTGAAACTCCAGACACCGACGAGGACGAGGACGCCCGAGAGGAAAAGATGCTTCGCGTGAGTTGTCGCGACTTCGCTGAGTCCACACGCAGTCTAAACCAATATACATACTACAGGAGAGATTGAACGCCATAGAGGCGAAGCGCCTCAAGAAGAACAAGAAGCCGCGCATCAAGAACGAATCAGACAGCACTATTGTGGATTTAACGCAGAATGGGAAGAAGAAGAAGGTCAAATCGGAGAGCGGATTGACATTCGTCCAGGGAGAGATTATTGACCTCACATAGACGGGCGCGAGCATCTAGTTTCGATGACTGCTACGGCGGTACTTTCAGTACCGCGCCAGTGTCGAGTCCTATTTTATTTTGCATGTCTTGGGCAGGTATGATATTCGTGGAATACATGTCAGGTAAAAATCCTCCGCCGGTGGGTCGCACACTTGGGATCGGCGATAATTCCACTTCGGGGTACGTGTCGGATAATAGTACTGTGGAACTTTCGCTGATCTCAAGCGTAATTCGAGCTCTTTTCCTCTAGGAAAAATCTGAGATACCGTAGCTATCGTCTGACCCAATTTGGGCCGAATAGGACGCCGACAACGGATGAAATAAATGAAAGGGAAGATTTGGTAACACTGCCTGCAATTCCACTTCAAGTTCTGGTTCCGTCATCCGAATGTTCATACTCTGCGCACGAGCTCCGAAAAAGCCAAAAATATTTGAGGCTATAGAAAAGACCTCAAGGTGCTCAATCACAGCTGCCGAGAGCAATAAAGCAAGAGGTTATAGTATAAAGACATTGCGCGCCATCACAGCCGTGGGCACACCCGGGGCTAAAATGACACATCAGGGATCGTCAATCAAGGTGGCGGTGCTCAAGAACTTCTGCCTTTGACTAAGTACCATGCTTCAATGCAAGGAATTCGCTGCCTGGGTCTCCATCGATGGCACAGAAGCCCCCGAATACGGTGTCGAAATGTCAGAGGATCAGAAATCCGTGACTTGTTGGATACCGTCAGAGCTGGGGAAGGTATGTACTTTGAGCTTACTCTCTCTTTGTGCATTGCCACCCAATGCCCAGAAATTCGCCGTCCACTGGAAAAACATATCCTACGATGGCGACACTCGCGGGAGGGTCTTCATGGACGGCACAAACTGCGGGGGTACCATCATCCGTGCGGCGAAAAAAAAAAGACTGTGATGAAAAACGGCGTCTACGACAGCCAGTTCTCAAAGAGACCTTTCGTCTTTTCCGCTTTAGAACTCACTGGTGCTTATCCCTCTCCTTCCCCTTCCTAATCGTTCAATCCCCTCTGCAGATGACGATGCCTTTTTAGGCAGTTCGTTGCATCAAGAATTGGGTTTCATAGAACTTAAGATCGAGCCAGTTCTGGTGTCGACTAATAGAACCGCCCCGAATCCTGCCCTTCTCTCTGAGATCAAGGTCCACGAGCGCTCCAAGAAAGCCGCTACACAACAGATAACGTTCGTTCCTCACTTCCGCGTCTGTGAGATATCCTGACCAGTGCCACGCAGACTGGCAGAACCCGAGTTCTTCGAGACGCCTAAATTACTGGCGCTATGTCAGCCTACTGGCCCAGAACTGGTTAAATTTTGCTTCAAATATCGTCCCGCAGGTATGCCACTCCGTCCGCTCATAATCTGTTTCAATTGACATGTACACCACGCAGACGTCCTTCGTGCCAATGGTATTATGCCGCCTGCGCCTCAACAGCTCAAGAGAAAAGCATCCGCCGAGCCTCTACGCACGGAAACTCCAGACAGCGACGAGGATGAGGACGAGAACACCCTAGAGATAAAGATGCTCCGCGTGAGTTATCGCGCCTTCGCTGAGTCCGCCACACCCAGCCTAACCGAATGTACTGCAGGAGAGATTAAACGCCTTAGAGGCGAAGTGCCTCAAGAAGGACAAGAAGCCGCGCATCAAGAGCGAATCGGACAGTATTATTGTGGATTTGACACAGAATGGGAAGAAGCAGAAGATCAAATCGGAGAGCAGACTGACATTCGTCCAGGGAGAGATTATTGACCTCACATAGACGGGCACGAGCATCTAGTTTTGCGATGACTACTACGGCGGCACTCGCAGTACCGCGCCAGTGTTGAGTCCTATTTTATTTTGCATGTCTTGGGTATTCGTGGAATATATCCCAGGTAAAAATCGGATCTTCTTTTTCGATCTCGGGTCGCAAATGAACGGCCTCTCCGCCACGGATTCAATCGCACCGGCGAACAGTAATAATCCATGGCGATGCTTGCTAGGAATTGCACTACTCGTCGAACGTCGCATCAGCATGTATTAGAATTGTCACATCGAGGCTGCTCGCCTCGGTTCTCTCTTTGTGCACCGTAAAAAGGGGAGAAGTTACTGCGTTATAAAAAGCCCCGACGCTTTCCTCTAGCTCTGGGTTCGGCAACTCGAAGTATTTTCTATAGCCCCAAATATTTTCAAACTTTCCGGAGGGGAACGCTGGAAGATCAGAAAGTGGAATCGATTTTGGCGGGGATTCTTCTTTTTCTTTGCCTTTGTTCTTTGTAGTACTACGCTTGGGCTCGGCGAGTGATCGGTGACGATAATTCCACTTCTGTGTACGCGCATCAGGGGCCAGCGCTAAATGTCAATCACGGTGGCGATGCTTAAGAACTTCTGCCTTTGACTACTACTACCATGCTTCAATACAAGGAATTCGCTGCCTGGGTCTCCATCGACGGCACAGAAGCCCCCGAATACGGTGTCGAAATCTCAGAGGACCAGAAATCCGCGACTTGCTGGATATCATCTGAGCTGGGGAAGGTATGTACTTTGAGCTTACCCTTTCTTTGTGCATTGCCACCAAATGCCCAGAAATTCGCCGTCCACTGGAAAAACACACCGTACCATAGCGACACTCTCGGGAACGTTTTCATGGACGGCACAAAGTGCGACGGTATCATCATCCGTGCGGGAACAACAAAGACTGCGACGAAAGACGGCGTCTACGACAGCCAGTTCTCAAAGAGACCTTTCGTCTTTTCCGCTTTAGAACTCACTGGTGCTTATCCCTCTCCTTTCCCTTGCTAATCGTTCGTTCAAACCCCTCTTCAGATGACGATGCCTTTTTAGGCAGTTCATTGCATCAAGAACTGGGTCTTATAGAACTTAAGATCGAGCCAATTGAAGTGGTGTCGAGTGAACCCGCTACGAATGTTGCACTGCTCTCTGAGATCAAGGTCCACGAACGCTCTAAGAAAGCGGCTACACAACAGATAACGTTTGTGCCTCACTTCCGCGTCTGTGCGATATCCTGACCGGTGCCACGCAGACTGGCAGAACCCGAGCTCTTCAATACGCCTAGATTAGTGTCGATATGTCAGACTACTGGCCCAGAGCTGGCTAAATTTTGCTTCAAATATCGTCCCGCAGGTATGTCCCTCCGTCCGCTCATCATATGATTCAATTTAATTGACACCGCGCAGACGTTCTTCGTGCCAATGGAATTATGCCGCCTGCGCCTCAACAGCTCAAGAGAAAAGCGTCTGTCGAGCCCTTACGCACCGAAACTTCAGACAGCGACGAGGACGAGGACGATGCCCGAGAGGAAAAGATGCTCCGCGTGAGTTATGGCGCCATCGCTGAGTCCGCCACGTTCAGCCTAAACCAATGTACTTACTACAGGAGAGATTGAACGCCATAGAGGCGAAGCGCCTCAAGAAGGACAAGAAGCCGCGCATCAAAGACGAATCAGACAGTACTATCGTGGACTTGACGCAGTATCGGAAGAAGAAGAAAAATTCGGAGAGCAGACTGACATTCATCCAGGGGGAGATTATTGACCTCACATAACGGGGCGCGAACATCTAGTCTCGCGATGACTGCTACTTCGGCACTTTCAGTATCTCGCCAATGTTGAGTCCTATTTTATTTTGGGCAGGTTTGGTATACGTGGAATATATCCCAGGTAAAAACCTTCTGTTGGTATCTTCTTTGATCTTGGGTCGCGAATGAATAGCCTCTTCGCCATGGATTCAATTGCACCAGCGAACAAAAATCTCAACCCACGGCGATGCTCACTACTGCTCGTTGAAGGTTGCACCAATGCTTATCAGAACTGTCACATCGAGGATGCGCGCCACGTTGCCCGCACGGCGCCACGGTTGTCTCTTCAAAGTCTCTTCTACTTTGTTGAGTTTGTTGGCAAGTTGCCGCCGCACATCTCAGGCTCTTCAACCGTGATCCTCCGCCACTGGCAGTATTATCCTGAGTCTTATCCTGTCAATCAATCAATTTTCGAGTCTCCACCTCGATCGATCACCAACCCGACGTGATCCGTTTTTCTCTGCGTTACAATTTGAATTTGGTTTCCTCAATCATCGACTTTCTATTACTATCAATATCAGGGTCTCGGCTGCCGCAGTCGGCGCTTTTTGCTCTTAGCAGCCCTCAACACTGACAGAACAAACGGAAGTAGTATCTGATCATCAAGTGTTGTGTTACTACTGACAATATGTATCGCCTGACAGAGACCTCACTGCTTGGTCCGGCCCCATTTCTCTTCTTCCTTCTTCTTTTGCCTACCTCTGTGAGGGTCCACAGGCCCTTTTTCTTGCTTTTCTACCGGATGGTTCCTTCCAAGACGATGTCCTCGACATCTCAAGAGCCTCTGGCCGCTGCCCAGGTGTCCGAGTCCGGAGAGAATGTACCGTACGTTGTCTTTGATCTCATGGCCCAAACGTTCGTATTCGGTACGTTGTACCCTTCTGCTTCAAGTTGATCCCACTGACACTTGCATAGGGTTATACACCCTTCTGTTCTGTCTCTCCACTCGGACCCTGCTGTAAGCGATGCACCAGCTTGTCTGGACTGTTCAAAATTCTTAAAGAAGATACACTGTAGCAAGCGAAAATCGAAGACCCGAGTCAACAGGATCATGCTTCTCGCCACTGTTTTCATGTATCTGCTATCTGCGGCGTATTGGGCGTACACCATCGTCTATGCTGCAGATCTGCTACATCGCCACATCGACGTACTAGAACCGCTCGGTGGTCACGACGAAATTTCGCACTGGTTAACAATGCTCAATGCTATCGTGATGATCAATGTCAGTTCATCATACCCATAGCCAGATATCATCTAACATATCCTAGTTCGTCATCAGCGACTGCGTGGTATTCTGGAGAGCCTGGGCTATCAGCCACCACAGCTTAAGAAACTATCTTTGGGTTACCATGGGTTTAGTGATCTTAACAGCTGGTAAGTTACGTCTGCCCATTTTCCTATTCTATCTTGTTTTTTGGTTATTGAAATAATAACCTGCATCTCAGTCGCCGTTGGCCTCACAATCGCGTTCAGGACCGTCGCCTTCCTTCAGTCACCGACCAACCACACGGGCTATATCAAGCCCGCAATCGACTTTCTCCAAGTCTCCACCGGGATGCTAACCCTACTCGTAAATCTTTCCGCCACCGCCATTGTTGGACTAACCGCATGGTTTATTCTTCTCCCGTTAAAAAAGGAAAATGGTCGCTAACCATCATCACCTTCGCAGGCGCCATCACCGAGTCCTCCGCAACATGTCCACGGATGAAAAAGATACGAGGTCTGGCGCGATTTTGGCTTTGATCGTGGAAGGTGGGGCATTTTACTGCCTTTCCGCAGTAAGTTTTCGTGGGGAAGCAATTTTCTGAATCAAACTTGTTGAAACTTGAATCCGTCCGCCAGCTGATACTCGTCCTCGGAGCCCTCATCCGGTTACCATACGGCACAATTGGAGATCTTTATGGGCCTATACATCTCCACATCGCGGTGCGTTCTCGTTTCTTCGTTTCAGTCTGGCTTCATTTGATGATGTTCTATTCTGTTCGATTTATGCAGGGCGCATACCCACCCGCCGTGATACTCCTCGCCAACATGAACCGTCGTCCATTGAGTGAAAAGACCATTTTGGATAGTACCTTTTCCGGGTCTTCTCCTTTACATCCTCTGCAATTCGCCAGTGCAGACGTTAGCCCAAGCACTACCATCCGAGCCGGCAGCCTAGATATGACTGCAGGTTCTCTGAATTCGAAGCAGCCCAGGCCAACAACGCCGACACCAAAGCAATTGACTCGGAGTCGCTTCTCCGAGATGAGCTTCGATCTGACTCCCGACGTACAATGACACATCCTGGTGGGTCGTCGCTCTTTGAACTTCTCACCTGTCTGAGCTGGATTTTGCGCCAATTTTTAGGCGAAAACGACGAGGCTTCTCGAGCACGGAAGGATGTCAGCGCAAAGAAAACAGTATGAGGCGGCGGCGGTGCTTGCGTGGTCAGAGGTTCGGTTGTTTTTGTCCACGCTTCTTGTGTAAAAAATAAAGGTTTCAACATGAAGGGTTTCTCTCGGCGGGAAGTATTGGAACACCCAGTATCCTCCATTCTGGCATTGGCAATTCTTTGACGCTGACCTCTGTCGGAATCAACCAATCCACAATCTTCATTCGTTCGGGCAAAAACTCAGCGATCGTAAATCCGCTTTCGTGTCATTCTTTGCCAACTCATTAGATATGATCTTCGAAACTGCCGACCATAACGCCACCCTGGCAGCAGAGCAGTTCGCTTAGAGGCAACTGCGGGTACTCGCCCGCGTTGAACAGAGGACGGTCTGCGCATGCACGATAAGAACATCAGACTTTTGACAGATTGCTTGTGAGCTTGTACAAGCCCGAAAAAGCCCGAAAAAGCGCGGAAAAGGCGGCAAGTTGACAAGCTCACGAACCATGTTTCGATTTCCCGCAAGGTCACTAGTTCGACTCCAGAAGGAGGCTCAAAATTCAATAAATCGAAGTTAATTGCCATTTTTTGGTACAGCACAGTTGTGAGAAACTGGAGGAGGGTTCATACATACATTTGAGAAGACTTGTATTTCCCTTGGTGGTGGGGAAATTTTTGTACTTTGACCATGCGAGCTTGTCAACAAGCTCACAAGGCCAAACAAGCCACAAGCGATTTGTCAAAACGCTGATGAACTGCAGCAAATGCATATGGATCAATGGAAGAGAGACGCGTCGCACCCTCGATCGTGGGCACGACCGCAGTGACGCATCCATAACCTCATCTGCGGGGAATATACATGGCAATGCGGACAAAATGATTTTCGAAGTCGTACCGCCCTGGGCCTCGCTGAGAATTTTGTAGCCTGCCTTGAATGCCGCGATTACTGTACTATTTCGGTCAATTCTCGTGTCACGCGTCACAGGGCCTGAAATTTTCGAAATTTTTTTCGAAAAGTCACGGTCACCGGCAGGATTTTCGAACATGCCAGAAAAGTCACAAAATTGGCGAAAATTGCTCGAAAATTCATTTTTAGGCTTGCACCCTTGTTTTCTGTTGAAATATTGCCAAATTCACTTCTCCAGACCTAACACAGTTGAACTCACCTCTTTCAGGCGTAAATTGACCTCAACACCCTGTCAATACCATTGTTTTTTGGCACACAACCTCCATTTCCTTCACTGTGCTCAGAGGTTCTTCCCTGCGCTCGGGGGCATGGACCAAAGTAAAGAAGGAAGAGGCCTTGCGTAGCGAAAGGTTCTTAGGCATTTTCGAATTTTTTTCAGATGTCACGGCCTCCTCAACCCATTTTCGAAATCTCAAGTTCGAATCGGCCGGTCACAGGTCACAGGCGATGAGAATTGACCGAAATAGTACAGTATGGCGGTTCTGTACGCCGAGCGCTACTCCGGCTCTGGACATGGTACCGGCACCGCAGTGGCAGACGAGAACATATGTAGTTGGCGTTTGCAGGAGCGCATCAACTTGTCAGGGCCATGGCAAACACGTACAGTCGGCGGCTGCACGTGAAGTCTCGGCCCGAGTGAAACCTGTGCACTTTTCGGTTGCCTCATCCTTCTTGAACACGAACTACTACATATCTTCCTGCGCAATATGTCTCACCTTCCCAGACTTCTCGTTGCTGGCCTCGGCAATGCGCCGTACCCGAACACGCGCCACAGGTAGTATTTTATTTAGTAAACGAACGAGTTTATTGAACGGTTCTGCATATAGTCTTGGGCAACTGATTATTAATGAGCTGGCATTGCGTACAGGCATTCGCATTTCATCAACTCGCGATGGTTTGTCGGGTGAAAGCATTGTTACGCTTGGGAACACGCCTCTTGCGCTGACACTGTTCAAATCCAGTACGTGTTTCTGATTTCATTCCTCAATCCAAGACCAATCTGCGCTTTCTCAACGGTTAACCGACTCTTCGGAACACTTGATGAACATCTCTAGGCCTTCCGTCGCTGCAGCGTGCCGCCTGCGCGGCCTCCAACCCCATATGCTTGTTGTCGTCTCCGATTCGACAGACCACGAGCCCTGCAAAGTCAGTTATCGCTGGGGTGGCAGTGCGAACGGGCACAACGGCCTCAAGAGCGTGATAAGCGCGCTGGGGTCGCAGGACTTTCATCGCCTATGCGTCAGCGTCGGCTGCCATCCAGGCATGGACCTTGCGGACTACGTTCTGGGCAAACTTAGCTCGCATGAGCGCCAGTGAGCGGTGACGGTGTTGATCTGGTCTGCAATGCCATAGAAAAAGTCGTGCAGATGAAGGGGTAGCACAGACAGATTATTGTGGTCAGTACCATTATTCAGCTTTTCGGAGGCCGCTTTACTCATCTGTGCCGTGTATTTCAGGAATGGTTCGCTGACTGGGCTGGCTTGGTGGATGACAAAATCGTGTCTGTAAGAACACTAAGTTGCCGGAACGTAAGTACTGAACTGCTTAAATAGCGAACAGTGAACGAGTTGCCCTCACTGCAGCTTGCCATGACCTTGCTCAGCTCCCTCCTGATACTCACTCTCGGAACCACGCTTTGTTCAAGTACCATACTGGACAATATCGCGGATCTGAACAAGTTTGAACTTGAAGTTCGATTTCATCATAGTGGGCGGTGACTTTGTTCAACCACCACTTCTCATACAATGCTCATTTCTCTTGAAGGCGGAACGGCGGGGAACGTTGTTGCTAATCGCCTCTCAGAGAATCCAGATAACTCGGTTCTGGTGCTTGAAGCAGGCGGCTCGTAAGATCTCAGTCTCGATGTAATGTACTAAAAATCGTCTTTGACGTAGAAATGCTAACATTTCGAACATCATTGTTCCCTTCTTTGCTCCTCGCGCGACCCCGAATACCGCCGTAGACTGGAACTATTCAACTACAGCTCAGGTTAGTCACTCTTAAATAGATGTTATAGCAATTCTACTCGTACCTCACCTCGTTGTAACCTCAGGTTGCTTTAAACGGCCGTTCCATCGTGTATACCCATGGATTTGTCCTTGGAGGTAGCTCCTCCGTTAGTAAGTCTTTTCTTATAGAGCTCGTCTGCTCTGAAAGAATCATCTTTCAGATTATATGGCCTATACGCGAGGGTCCAAAGAAGATTACGACCAGTGGGCAAAGGTTACTGGTGATGATGGCTGGTCCTGGGATCAGTTAATTCCGTACATAGAAAAGTAAACATTCAGCAACCTGTTTAGTGATGCCTTTCTGACACTATGAGTAGAATGAACGTTTCAGCCCTCCGTCGGATCATCACAACACAACGGGGGAGTTCAACCTGGCCGTTCATGGGTTCGACGGCATCAACACAGTCTCTCTTCAGGGCTTCCCGACTGTGATAGACTCCTGGGTCATCGAGACCACCACTGAGCTTGCTGAGTATCCATTCAACCTGGACATGAATTCTGGTTATCAGCTTGGGATTGGTATGCGGACTACCAGTGTTGGCTCATGATCGTTTATACTGACTTTGAATAGGCTGGGAACAACAGACGGTCAAGGATGGATCGAGGAGCAGCTCAGCGACATCCTACCTTGCTCCTCAGTTTGTTGCGTGCCCTAATCTACATGTTCTACTACATGCAAGAGTCACCCGGGTTCTACAAAGCAGCTCCAATACATTTCGCACAGTTGAATTTGTCTAGGATCTCGGGGGTGCGCGTGATTCTTTATTTTCAACAATGATACCGACGATCCCTCAGGTGAAAAGATCACATTAACCGCAAGTAAGGAGGTAATCCTCTCTGCGGGAAGTATCGGAACACCGAATATACTGTTGCACTCCGGCATTGGCAACTCTTCGACACTGACGTCTCTCGGAATAAAACCGGTCCACAACCTTCCTTCGGTCGGACAAAATCTGACCGACCATCCCCTCATACTCCTGTCATTCCTTGTCAACTCATCGGACACCTGGGAGACTGCAGAGTGTAACACCACGTTAGCGGCAGAGTAGCTGGCCCAATGGACGACAACGCGAACAGGACCTCTGGTTGATCCCCCATCGAACCAATTGGGGTGGTTCCGCATTCCTGAAAATTCTTCTATTTTTGAAGAATTTCCGGATCCCGCTGCGGGACCGAATACCGCTCATTACGAGTTTGTCTGCTTCAATGGAATGCTGGGTGTGCCCCCTCCTACTGGGAATTTTATGGGTATTGTCCCCGCTGTGGTTTCTCCTGCGTCTCGTATGTGGTCAGTTGTCTGCAGATTCGTGTCTGACCCAACTTCTCAGGCGGATCGGTGACACTCCAGAGCAGTGATAGCCTGTCAGTTCCCCTCATCGATCCTAATCTTCTCGGCTCTCAGGTCGATTTGTTCATCATGCGCGAGGCAGTCAAGAGCGCACTCCGCTTCGCCACTGCACCAGCTTGGCAAAATTTTGTCATTTCTCCTTTTGGTGTGAACAGTACAGACACCGACGACGAACTGGATAATTTCATTCGCATAAATGCTGGATCTCTCTTTCATCCTTCTGGGACCGCGAAAATGTCGCCAAAAGGTGCAACCTGGGGCGTTGTGGATCCAGATTTGAGCGTCAGAGGCTTGAATGGGTTACGAGTTGTTGATCTCTCGGTTGTTGTAAGTCGCCTTTTCAAGCAAATTATCTTTGCTGAGAACAGATAGCCATTGATTCCTGCTGCACACACGCAAGCTGTGGCGTATATAATCGGAGAGAGGGCTTCAGATTTGATAAAAGAAGCTTGGGGCCAATAGCGGTTACTTGAGGAATCCGGAGAATAACAGCCATAGAGATCTGTTAAGTCTCAATTAGAAGAGGAGCATCGCATCGTCCAATTCCAACGTTCAAACTTAACTTAGGTTTACTCGGCACCAAGCCGATGCGAGCAAGGATGCGAGTCAGACTTCGCCACCGTCGGCATCGTGCCCTTGCAGTGCGTCTCACTGTGCACGCGATAATGCTTTCCAGATTCCTCAGCGTCATGAGGCCCAAGAGCACCATATATCCGCTCACCATCAGCTTCAACGACCTTGATGTCAATTGTCCTGGCGGGGATAAATATCCGGGGCACCACCGTCGCAGCGCGCTCCGTGCACAGGCGGATGCTTGATTTCGCGCCACGGAATCACATCGCACCGGTCATTGAACAGTTCCCTCTGACGAGGAGTGGGGTCGAGGAGGGCATGAGGCGTTTACGCGAGGGCAAGATACGATACAGAGCTGTCCTCGTCGCTGCATAGCAGTTCCAAAACTCGAGGACGGTGCTCAAAATTGACTAACTACTTTATATCATTATAATCTCCATGATACTAGAAGAACCCTCCTGTGTCCCCTTTTCACTCAGTCCCGCATTCTCACCTTACCACAGATATCTTCTTCCTCGGTCCATATAAGTTACAACTCTCATATGCATCACCGGGTGCGTGGTTCATCTGAGGGCATAAACCAATCGCTCGCTCGGCAGCGGAAATTTTCTGTTTTGTTCTATGTTGAATGTTCGGGCAATATCAAAAATTATGCCTCAATCTGGAGATCTACGAGGAACATACTACCTACTTAGCTAAGTATTGTCGCGGGTAGCGCTGCGTTCCATCAAATATCGCACTCTCGGTTCCCACGGTTGAACTTACCGGGTTGTTATGGTTGAAAATCACCTACTAGATAATCAAGCCTGCTACTGTGATACCAAAGCTACGGTTTGATCAGTCGGCATTTGAGTTCCCATGCCGTTGTGAGAGAACGTACCGTCCACTCACTGGAGCAGTAGGCACACCGATTTCATGTTTGACGTTGCGTTGAGATAGATAAACTTGACTGAACCATGCTCCAAGAACTTCGAGAGATACTCTCGGAAAGAAATATAAGGAAGTAAAGTGGACAAGGATCGATAACGAAGTCTTGGATTATTTGGTTGAAAATCGAATCCAAACGAAAGAGCCTTTACTTACTTACCGAGACCAGAGTCCTGAGGCAATAGGCCCATCTACCACACCAATGTCTGCGGTACATCCAGCCGATATCCGCAACGTGGGGATAAGATCGACCCATCCACAAGTTCAGAAACTCGGCTGCAACGCAGGACAGTTTGCAAGGGGGCTTCCTCGTCGTAGGGATCACTTTCCCTGTGGCGGGTGTCTCAGCCTTGACACGAATCCGGAGCGCATGTTCATACACGGGCTGTGTGATTATCGCACTGACTTCGCAAGCCAATCGTGACTGCACATTTGGGACCAACCGGTACTAGGGATCCGCTGAAGCGAGTGGTGCTCGCGAAGAAGGCGGCGATCAATGACAGATCATGATTACTCATTTATCTATTTTTTGGGTAACTTTCTCTCCCGCCCACTCAGTTTGCACTCTATGGGATACAAATTGGTATGAGCGGAACCACGTCGTGAAGGTGCATCTTTTGGTCAACTTTTCATCACGAAATTCCCAGAATTGAATGTTTTTGAAGGTATTCTTTGCTGAAGGACTGTCAGCGCACCTAAGGAAGCTACGCTTTCGTTACTTGAGGGCCCAGTAGGCGGAATTAAACGTCGAGCAAAAACTGTCTATGAGACGTAGTGTAGGACGAGGGCACGGCCTTCTATTCGGGACTTGAGTAAACTTTTGGTAATCATCCCCTTTGAGAAATTTCCTATTTCGGAACCTCCCTCTGCCCTCCTCCGCCTACCATGGCACCTCAAGAATTCGAGCGCTCCGTGGACGCAAACCATCGGGCGGCCACATCGGGGATGGGGGTGCATTCCACTAGCCCTCTGAAGGCACGAGATAAACGCAAGGAGGCCTCCGTGCTTGGTCTTGGACATGCGGAGGTTCACAGCCGAAAGTTGAAGCACAGCTAGAAAGGTGCTCTATCCCTACCACACGTCTCCGCATTGAGGTCGGCCCAGCGTCTGCTGTTTCCACCTACTGCGCCGGCCACACCTGCTGTGCCTGCTGCACCTGCCACACACTCTGCGCCCACCTCAACCTCTGCACCTCCGCAGCCTCCGCAACCTCTGGTAGCGCTCCAGCGCTGGTTCTCACACCAGGGCAGGGCATTGAGGTTGGCGGAGCCTGTTTCCACCTGCTGTGCCCGCCACACCTGCTGTGCCTGCTGCACCTGCCCGCCGTACCCTCTGCGCCCGCCTTAACCTCCGCACGCACCTCCGCAGCCTCCGCAACTTCTGCTAGCGCTTCAGCACCGGTTTTCACACCAGGGCAGGCTGACCAAATCTTGAGAGAAAGGTACCCAGCATGCTTTGGGCATACTGAATGGGGTAGATCCTTCCTTGAGTAAGTGTATTTTGCATGCGGAGGATTGGGTTTCAATTAATCTACGAAAAGTGGCGGCAACGTTCAATTCGGCACAGATGGATGTTTTAGTTACCGCCACCTTCAGCCTGCTGGGGATGTGAACCTCGCCGATCACGAAGACATCGAATGGGTTTGGTCAAGAATGCGCAGGATGGTGCCTGTGCGAGGAGCCAATAGGTCTGTACTCATGTATTGATTTCGACTGAGTCTTCTGACGGGATTTACAGGCCTCGCGCAGGATGGCCGCAGCCATGCGCAGATTTGATGGTGCAGAGGTTCACGAAGGAGATTTGCAGGCCTTGGGCGACCTCTTCGCAAACCACGTCCGCACGCTGCTTATCACTTGGAAAACTCAATGATGTATTCAACATATTCTTGATATCAATTACATTGAATTACAAATGATTGAGAGCTGAGTACTATGACAAGAATTTCATACAGATCATACAGGTGAAAGATCGTACAGGCGAAAGATGGTACGTGTGAGCCACGAACAGAGGCTCCACTTTCCAGCGCGGCAAGTTCCTCTCGTCGAGCGCATCTGCGGAACGAAGAGCCTCCCCAAAGAGCTCATTCTCGGAAGCGGCACATTGTTCATCTCCTCAATCTCGGTGCTGAGCGAAGGGAGGGCTGGTATAGATGGTGGGCATCCTGGAGTGGATTCTGGCATGCTTTTGACTTGTTTCTGATGATGTGTAGGCTGACGCAGGTGCGCTTCGGTAGATTTTTCACTAATACAGAAACTTTCATTAAAACATGGAATTTGAATTGGGGGGTGCGCTGAGCACTCACCAAGGTGAATGAGAGTATTTCTGATGGTCCTTTCAATCGGCAGAGGTCTTTTGGTCCAGCGTGAGGTAGAGAGTGCAATGATCCATAATTGAGATAGTGGTTAACAATAACTGCTAATTAGAAGCTACTGAGCTTTTGGGCCAAAACGCGAACACAAAATATACCTTGTCAAAAAATCGGGGGGAAGAACAGATGCCATGGGGCAGCATATTGGAGTTATAACCGAGCTTCAAAGCACCTGCATCGCACATGAGAACAGCGAGAAATAAAATACTGTAGTATTTCATTCAATTCGTAGTCACGTGTCACACCCACTTTTTTTTTATTGCAGCAAGAATTTTTTCTCGATTTGTCCGATTTCTTTTGGATTTTAATTGTATCATTTTTTCCAGATCGAGTACGAATTGATAGAAATACTACAGTAGTTGATGGGGGCACAGGTTTATACGGGCTGCTATTGGCTGACGAAACAGGTAAGCTGAGGACGAGCTTACATGCGGAGGTGGCGCGAGTAGGTTTAGCGGAGTGGCGGAGCAACACCGAGGATGTGTAGCAGAGTGGCGGAGCAACGTTGCGGTGTTTGCGCAGGCTTGATGCAGAGGCTTGTCAAACTTTTGCTTCCGCTTTTCCTCTTCCCTCTTCACTCTTCTTTGATTTGCCCTCTGCTCTCTGCGTCACACAGTGCAAAAGGCCTGTCAGAAACTCGCCCCAGTGAGTCTATGTCCACCCTGGGATCTACAATGCGCCTGATCCTCTGCGGCAGAGACTGCAGAGGTTGTGACCTCGGCCAAAAACACACTTCAAAACACGACAACGCGCGCTTCAAAATGCAATTTACACACAACAAAATGTCCTGCAGATGATTCTACCGGGGCACAGCGGAGACTTGGCAGGGCTTGGCGTGTTTTTTTTTTTAGTTTTTTGCCATCTAACTCTTGAGTGAGTTTTTACTTCAACATTCCCCGACAACGACATCATCACCATACACGACCTCTCCTTCGAGCTCACAGAGTCCACTGACGAGAACTACCCAGCCAAGACCTCCAAGGCCTCCGCACCCTCTGCCATCTCCAAAACCTCCGCACCGCACCCTCTGCTACCTCCAAAACCTCCGCACCCTCCGCCGGCCGCCATGTATCGTCGAGCTACACCATCGACAAGTGTGGGTAGCAATTCATCGTGCCCAGGAATCGTACAGCCCAAGGCTGGACCAAGCAGGTGCCCACCCGACGAGCCGTCCGTCCTCGCGTGTGCATCGCCTGATGTCTTTTCATCGTCGTTCTCCGCGCCGTCTCCTGCGACGCTGCAGTCGTCTGCGTCTGGGCGACGGGCCACGTACCCCGCGTCGCCCGGCCCCGCCCCTGTGCTGTATACACTGGGCGAGTGTCCTGAGCTCAGCGCTCTACGCGGTGTACACGACCCAGCGCAGCCCGCAGCGCCGCACGTCGAACCTCCAGCGCAAGTGTGTGGTCATACTCTTCTGCCTCCCCCACTCCCTCGTCATCCGTGTGTGGTAGTGGTGGTTCCGTGTCGGGGCACAGCGACTGAAGTAATGGCAGCGGTGGGCTGCGGAGAAAGCCGATTTACTTTTTTTCAATGACTTGGATGTATATTTCTTGTCTTGTGTATGATTGATATTATACATCCTGTTGACCTTGTACAATCCGTGTTGTCTGAGTAGTCTACGACTGAGCGGAGGGTTGTAGCGGGGGCGAACCCAAAATAGAAAGGGAAGTCCCGAATAGAACGCCGTGGACTCGTCCTACTCGACGTCTGCAAGGCGGGTTTTACTCAATGCTTAAAACCGTCTACTGGGCCTGCCACGTCACTTTGCGTAGCTTCCTTAGGTGTGTCAGCCACTGTGCGACCTCTTTGTTCGTGTTTGCTGCATATCCTAGCCCTCTACCTCCTCACGTGCATTTAAGGTAGAATTGCTCGCTTCGCTCGCAACAAAGATATATCCCTGGAAGAAATACGAGTTAGCCGATGAGCAGTAAAACCGAGATTTCATACGACTCTTTGGAATGTTTCAGATAGGTGGTGGGAGCAAGCGCAGTTGCGAAATACGAGGGATTCAACTTTACTTGAGCAACCAGCTGATTTAATGAAATCAGAGAAATCATTCAATCATTGTCATCAAGGCCGCGGACGCCATAGTCACGATAAGGACGGACATGACGGTCATGCATTCTAAGTGGAACACCCGGAGAAAAGACAACATGCCGCGGGTTCCTATCATATATGGTCGGGTCAGGAACGAAAGCAGCGCTGGACAGCGCGGTCGAGAGGAACGATGCTGTCTGCTCTGGATTTGGGACCAGCAAAATTGCTACGACGTGCTGGCCAAACGCATGGTACCCCCTGCGCCCAACGTAAAGCAGGTACTCCAACGGATGGCCATTAACACTACGGACTGAACCGTCCGCTGAACCGTTTGTGGATCTGACACAGTATACTCCGACGGATGACATCCGATTCCGAGCTTCCTGTGTATTCCTCGTACACACCGGATGTGGAAAGCCACCAGTCGCGATATTCACCGAAATATTAGACCTGAGCTCCAGCAAGTCCAGCCGATCCGAGTCGTTGTGCAGCTGTCTTCAAAGGGTACCAAAGAAGCTGCTCAGCCTGCTGCTGACACTCTTCTCCGAATCGGACTGGAGATACCAGAGTATTTTCGTGCGTCCTGGTATCTAGCGATAGGGAATGCGGGGCTGACGAAGGTTGGGTCCCTCTGAACCCTAGGAGACCCTTTTCGACATCGCCGGCGAAATTGGCTCCTCGCAAGAATCGCCGAGATTCCTTTCCTTGAACTCCTCCTTTCTACCAGATCTTCTGATTGTGTTTCTTATGGCAAGTGAGAGTGGCACGCGCTCTTGGAACAGAACGAGTCGGGTGTCCGTAAAGTTGACGCCGCCGTGTGATGGTCGCGGTACAAGAATAGGACTGACAAGGTTGACCAGAACCATGACATGACCATGACCTTTGTCTATTGCCCGGACCGCGCCCTCGCTTCCGACTTTGCTGCCAGCAGCGCGGCAGCTGTGCGGCAGCCCTCGGCGTCCTTATCATCGTCGTCCTCTTCCGTCATCCAAACTTCTTTCTCTCAGGTTTCGTGCATCACATGTGTGCGCTGTTGGGTTCCGCCTCTTCCTGCTGCTACTTGGGAGCTCGGAAGCGCCGTAGTTATCATTCGGAGCCATCGCCACATCCGCTCATTTCGCTTCTTTGGTCTCATCCCTCCTACTTTCCTCCCGCCAATTTGTTCTGGGACAACGCACTTGAATGGGACCGTCACTGGGTAGATCCCGCCTTTACATTAAATCCCTGGGGATGGCTTCGCGGTGCTTCCGTTGCCGACATCAGAGCCGTCGTTCTCAAACGCAGCTCAACGCATGTCTCCGCAACTCGTATCACAAGACTTCAAAAGGCTCGCGATCTTACTTTTTTTTTTGACGCGCTCTCGAAGTTGAATCCACATGCTATGTGCTTCGAATGTTGCGAAGCCAAGTGTATTATTCTGATTGGCATTTAAAGCGCGTAATTTTTGTCGGCCCATTATCCAAACGGACCATGGCCCATCTCTTTCTCCTGTATACCGCAGGACTCCTGTTGTCTACAAACGCCCAGCCAGCACCGTCTGTGCAAGCTGGGATAGCTGCCGCCATTAAGAATGCCGCCAATGCAACGACATTGGACTACACCGCGTTTGTAAAGTGGGTCCTTCGCCACACAATCCCTGGGGCATCCACTGACACCCGGCCAGCCCTTTCATTGGAACTGGTACGCGTATCCTTCTCCTTCTTAACGCGTATCGCCTTGTAATCACATTGCCTCACAGACAACTTCGGTGATGTCTGGTAGGCATCGCACCTCATTGCTTTATGCATCGTACTCAACGGCCCACAGTCCCGGAGCCTCGATCCCGTTCGGAATGGTCAAGTTTTCAACTGATTTGACTGGATACGCCCCAGCTGGATATGTCACCGACCCAACCCAGTTCATCCGCGGGTTAAGCCCGCTACACGACAGCGGCACGGGCTCATCACTGGGCACCTACGGAAACTTTGAAATCATGCCCCTGCTTTGCCCCCACGGATTTGACACTTGCACGACCAGTCTGGCAGCGCGCCAGCGGCTGCGCAAACTTAACACGGATCGTGCGTAGGCCGTCGCTCGTTCCTCCAGAGTTACTTCTCACTCCTCACCACGCAGTTGCGTCTCCCGGATATTTCGCTCAGACTATGGACAATAACATCAAAATGGAGGCCACCGCAACGAGACGCGCCGGCCTTGAACGCTTCACATTCCCGTCAGGCTCGAAGCCGTACTTCGTCCTCGACCTCGCGAATGATCTCCCCAATTCCTTCGCAGGCGGGGTTATGAATATTGACCCCACCGCCGGGCAAATCACGATTGGTGGCTCCTGGGGCTCAAGTTTTGGACCCGGGCGATTCAACTACCAGGCATTCGCGTGCTACGATCTACTTGATGGCGGGGCGCAGAAGCTGAGCGAGTACGGTGTCTGGACGGCTGACAGGTGAATCTCAGTACTCAACCGTGATGCCATGAACTTCCCAATTTGGGATTTCGTGACAGCCGGGCGCGTCGCACACGCACTTCCCTTGCTCATTCGTCTTCAGTTTTGGGCTCGATGCCAAGGGTCTCGGCCAAACGCACCTGAATCTCAGCGTCAATTTGATCGGTGGGGTCTACCAGAGCGGCGCGCTCTTCTCGTTCGACAACACCCCGAAGGAGGTCAACATCCGCGTCGGTGTTTCTTTCGTATCCACGGAGCAGGCCTGCGCGAACGCCGAGTCGGAGGTCGGCAGCTCATCGTTCGAGGATATCCAGGCAGCGGCGAAGGCGCTCTGGAACGAGAAGCTCTCGAAGATCGAGATCGACGTCCCTAATACTCCAGCGAATGTTACGGAGATGCTGTACAGCTCGCTGTATCGCGCGTCGCTCACTCCCGTGCGTTGTCCTTCCTTGCTGATGTTGCGTACTAACGGGAGAGCAGAATAACGCCACCGGAGAGACACAAGGGGTGTTTGCTGGGACAACGTCCTTCTACTTCGATTCGCTGTACTGCAGTTGGGACACAGTATGTTGTTGGTCTGCTAGAGGCTCTGTTTGCTAACTACAGCAAACTACGTTAGTTCCGCACATTCTACCCGCTGATGTCGTTACACTCGCCTGTTGAGTTTGCTCAAATCGTCGACAACTACATTGACGGGTGGCGCAAAAACGGATGGATGCCTGAATGCAGAGCTAATAACGTATGTCTTCGAGACAAACTACATGTTTTTTTTCTGAATTATGTGAAGCTGCCCGGATGGACCCAAGGAGGATCCAGTGGGGACGTTATAGTCGGGCATTTTGCCACTCACTATCATAACGAAGCGGCAGCTCTGGGCATTGATCTTGAGGAACTGTACGCCGCTGCGTGGACGGATTCTAACGTTAACCCTCCTGGTGAGTCCCCTCGTCCTTCTCTAGGTTGGCGGGAATCATGATGGCGATCTCTTTGTAGAGTGGAACATTCAAGGTCGCCAATCCAATGTTTACAAGTAGGTGTCGTGTAAGATGTAGGGCGACTCGGGCTGACTTCCTGTTCAGCCAGTACGGCTACGTGCCCTTTGCTGTCCTGGATGTTTCCAGTACGGGAAGACAAACGAGAGAGGGAAGCAGGACCCTGGAGGTACGCGACCTTTTCCTTTGTTTTAAGAGGCGTCGATGCTTATATCTCGCAGTACGCCTTTGAAGACTTCGCCATTCGCCAAATCGCGCAGGTGCTTGGGAAGACCGACGACGTGGCGACATTCGCTAATCGCTCTTTGGTACGCCATCGTGTCGTTATCTCTCTCCGACTCATCGATTACCATAGAGTTACCGCAATGTCTGGTAAATCTAATGAAGGATGAATACCTGGCGTTATAGCTGACTGAGACTCGAATAGGGATCCGACTGTTGTCAGCGATGGTTTCCACGGTATGACCCTTCCTTAGCCATTCCACCGCATTCCTTCTCATTTGGATGCGACACAGGATTTTCGCAGAAGCGTTACGCGAACGGAAAATTCAATTTTACCGACCCTGTAGACTGTTCCCCCGTGAGCAACCTGACAGAATGTTCTTTGCAATCGGACAACGTCAATGGAGTGAGGATCATGGGTGGTTATCGAAGTTCGGAGCATTGAACTCTTTTCTTGTAGTTCTACGAGTCGTCTTCTTGGGAATACAGCTGGTACGTCTTGAATTCCATTTCGCACCACGCGAGCTCAATATAACCACACAGGTTCGCTCCTCACGACACGGCGCACCTTATCGAGCTCATGGGAGGGAATGTGGGTCACTTTACTACAGCAACTTCTGCCCGTCGTCTGACTTGAGGGCTCAGGACACCTTTGTCAAGCGCCTCAATCATTTCTTTTCGGCTGGCTACTACGGCGCTGGCAACGAGCCTTCGTTCCAGGTTTGCCTTGCCCTCTTGCCCATAACACCGTCTAATGGGAACCTAGACTCCCATTGGATACCACTACGCCAATCACCCCGCGCAGAGTGTAGACCGCGTTCGCAGTGTTGTCTTTGAAAACTTCGATATCAGTAAGGGCTTCTGAATGTCGTCGTGCTTGCGCTGACGGTGTCACAGCTCCTGCCGGTCTCCCCGGTATGCTCTATGTCCAGAAGTATGGCTTTTGATCCTAACATCTGGTATAGGGAACGACGATCAAGCCGCAATGGCCACCCTCCTGTCCTTCCATCTACTGGGTCTCTATCCAGGTCCTGCGTGCCCGCTTTCCTCTAAGAAGTTCCGGCTGACATTTCTCTGGTACAGTTCCATCAACGACACAATATCTCATTCTCTCTCCCTTCACTCCCAAATACACGATCCACAACTCGTATTTGGGCACCTCGACCACCATCACCACCATCGGCTTCAACTCGCACTCTGTTCAGAAGGTCATCCCGCCCGGCACTGCCGCCTACGTCGCGAATGTCACGATCAACGGTGTCCCTGCGGCGTCGCGGTGCCACTTCGACTTCTACGATGTGTTCAGAGTCGGCGGAAACGTGACTATTGAGCTGACAGCGGACAAGACGGCGGCGGACAGTTGTCTGGGGGCGCTGCCGGAGAGCTTGTCGACTGGGGGCTTCGCTACTGCGAGGTAAAAGCACTGGCAATGTGCCGCTACATCTATCTATTTAAGTAAGACATTCCATAAGTGCGTGTACGAATAAAAAAAATCCCATTGAGCAATACGAAAGCGATATAGATAGAGTACAGTGCGAGAGATCCAGATTCGTAAAAGTCGTCGGGTATCACCGTTAAAGGATATCTCGAAGCCCCCCTGGGCCTGGTGCGCGCGATCTGCGACGCGCGCGCGGGTAGGGCCTGAGCACAATAATCGTTTTTGTGATGGACCATCCGGTGTCGGATGCAGATCGGTAGGCAGCTGAGAGAGCCACTACAAGGGCGGTGGAGATTGAGGAGGGGTCGTGAGGGTAAAGGTGTTGGAATCGTCGGGCCCGGAAGACTCCGAGGACTGAGGTAGGATCGTTGGGACAATAACGTGCGATGGTTGTTTGGTGAAGACGGCCGGGATATATGACTCTGCAGAAGCTTCATCGTCTTCCTCATCATCTTCATCGCCATAACCTGGATCGTCATAACCTTGATCGTCATACTCCTCTTCCTCGTCTTCGACCGTAGTCCCTGGACGCGTCTCCGTTTCCGACCACTCCGCACCAGGAAATGTTCCCGGAACTGGTCGTTTCACAGGCCGAGTCCGCACGGCCGAGGTCGGGACAGTGGATGTCCCAGCCTCCGACGCCATCGCCGTAGGTCCCCGGGTCAACAAAATCTGAGCTGAACGCGAGAGATCACGTCGGAATCGGCTCCATTGTCGTTTGGCTCCCGTTTCGGTCCATGCCGCTGGCGCCACGTCCGCCACAACCATGCCCACTGTGGTCCACAGCAGCACAACCACAAGCCTGAAGAGGCTCTCTGTCACGGAAAAATCGACAAGGATCCGGATGGCGTACGCCAGGTAGACTGGCTCCGACGGCTTGCGATTTTTTATGTAGTAGAGGAGAACGACACCCTCCCACAGGCCGATGAGGGTACCGCTAAGCTTGACGTTATGCAAGGTGGCAGCGTCGATAATAACGCGCAGAGCCAAGCCAGCAACCATTGGAGAAAGGAGCTCTATGAACGTAATTGTAGGGGCTCCATGACGCGGACGAGGGGGGTAGTACCTCGACGCCGACGAAACAGTCGTGAGACTCATCGACTGGTCGTCGAGTTTTAAAAACACGAAGGCACGGTGATGGTCGTGGGTAACAAACGAACCGGCTGCATTGGAACATCTCATCATTCGATCAATGTCTTGGCAGGCGACGGGACTTGGTTGAACCCAACTCAAGTTGTACCCTGTTGAACCAGTCCTAAAATCTCGGAGCGAATACAACTGAGGAAGCAATTACTGCGGAAACAATATCTATGTCAAGTTCGGCGGCCGAGAATTAGGCTTGGAGCGAGAATTGCCTTCGGAGGATATGATTCAAACCGAATCAAACGATCCTGGCCGTGTTCAACCTAAACTTGCAATCCGATTTTAAGAAGGCTAGCCGAATGTCGTCTGCTTCAGTAGGTCCATCCGATGCAGGATTTGAAAAAACTTTGATAGGTGGCTGCTCAAGTGCTGTGATCATCTTGAAGTTCTCCTCAACTTGAACTGGGATTATTCGCCTTTCAATCATGATCAGGAATGCCCAATACCTAGCACAAGCCGCTCGGTTACGTCCAGGGTCAATGTTCTCAGAGGTACTCGTCATAAAGCGATAAATCGGACTGACTCAAATCTTCTGCATCAATTGGCATACATATATCCTGAACTCGAGTACTCTGAACGTGGTGGTTACATAAATTCTCGAAGGCGTGAACATGAAAGTCGGTTTAGATCGTATACCTAAAGTCCGGCGCGCGGTCCCCCATCTCCCTCAATTCCTTCCTAGTGTATAGATTTTTCTCGCCTCTTTCCAGCATACCACGGGTTATTTCATCACGACGGTTGTTGATGCGATTGTAAGTCAAAACGGCAATGGGTACGCAGATGAGACCGATGCCGACAAACATGAGCTCGCATCCGTCTGCCAAAATTGTGTTGGATTATGACGTGCAAGAAACGAAGAATACGCACGTCCGATGATGAAACGAGGCTTGTCTTGAGTGCGATAAATATTACTTGCAATTGCTCCACTGCATTAAATCAGACCTTCGCGTCCCACAATCGAAGACGACTTGCCTGAAGTTCCCAATACCAATATGTAGAGCCATTGCTACCCCACGTTTGAACTGCCCCGACTCGTTGTTGCCTAGCCTGGTTTATATATTAATGTCGGGGTCTGTAAGTGCATCGCAAGAATCTATAACAAACCAGGCAACGACACCGGGAAAAGCCGCATAACTCCCGGCTACACAGAAGAAAGTTCCAAAGTATTTGACACCTGGGAAAGTCAATGAGTGTCGGAGTAGCGATGATATAAGTACCCACCAGAAGGGGCATTGGAAATATTGAGCGAGAATCCAACCAATAACATGAGGAGTCCGGAGTAGATGAATGGAGACCGTTTCTTGACCTTATCCGACCAATATGCAAAGGTGAGAAGAACAATAGCTGAATATCGAAATGAGGTTAACTGGCGCTTTTCGAAGACGCCAATTCAAATTGACGCACTGGCGAAGACCTGAGGGCATGACATCAATTAATCAAAGCCGAAATATTTTGACTGAACTTACATATGGAGGGACTGTGAGCAACTGAGAAACGGGGACGTCGTGTCCGAATCTTCAAAACGAGTCGAATCAGGCTCGTATGCTGATATTATGATATGTCCTTACGTGTTGATAATAGTTCTGGTGGAACACCTTAGCTTGTGATACAGTCGAAACGGAATTCGAGGAACTCACGGGAGAAAAAGAGTAATCCCGTACACTGTACATCTAGAGCGTTAACGGAAGGTATGCGGGAGATAGGAGCCCTTACGCGGTCCGACGATAGAAAAATAAATCAAGATGTGCAGCCAAACCTGAGTGGATGAGTGTGACGCAAACGAAAATAGTGAACATCCATCCCACCTGCCAGTCAAGTACAGCCGCCACGAGGTGGCGCATTTCGAAATGCTCCTCCTCGCCCACAGATGAATTGTCGTACTCTGTAAATGTTTCAACAGTCAAAGCGAACAAAGGTAAGCAAAAAAACGCACTCTTTCGCCACACGATGAAGGAGCGCTCTTCGAGGGTCAAGAATTTTGCGGTGACCGGGAAATCAACCAACACTGGGTACACAGTTAGAAGAGGGTGATGGCAAGCGCGGCAGAGCCACCGTGTACATACCCAAAAACGCCAAACAACCAACGCCCACAGTGGCAATACCTTCCTGCGCAAGATTAGGTACAAAGGACTTGAAACTCAGTATGGATAACACGAACCAAAATGAAAATCCAAGACCAACCCAACAATTTGTGGGTGCCGCTCATGAAACTGATTCCGTATGCCAACAGTCCGCTGAATGCGCCAGCTAGGGTTGCTGCGCCAAAGAACAAGCCGATGCGCAACTGTAGCATATGGCGGGGATACCAAAGAGAAAGACTAGCCGCGGCTTCAGTGGACAATCATGTACAAGAATCAGGCATACTAGTAAACCACGCCACTAAAAAAATTCAGGTTTCATGAAAAGACGCTCTCATCAGAGGGAAAAACTTGCGGGAAAAGCCCAGCTTCTGCAACACCGAGACACAATCGAACCCCCACAAGTTGCGGATAGCTAAGGTGCGCGTCAGGTTTCCAGTTAATGCGTATGAATCAAACATACGTCTTGACAAGGCCCATGAGAGTCCTAGAGCATCATAGTTTCAGCTGAAGAGAGGATCTACTAGGCAGCATGACACACATAATAATCCCCCAAACAACCTTGGTTGAATTATTAGAACAAGGTTGTTGAAAAGAGAATGGACATACAGTAATCCCTGGGAGCCACCTGCGGAATCAAGTTGAACACGAGCAGGGGATCAGAGAAAACGGCTTACTTGGAAGGCCGGAAACGCTTGAGAACCAGACTGAGATTGGTTGAATTTAGGGAGATGACGGTAAGATGGGGGGCTCACTTCGCCGGACATTCAAAAAGACAGTACGGCTGTATGACATCAGAATCCGACTAAAGTTGAAAGTCAATGGACTCACAATAAAAAACATGGTCTGTTTAACAAAATAAAAAGGAGTGAGATGAGCGTGAGAATGAAGGTGTTTAATACCAAGGCAATGTTATATTTATTTCCTGTGAGATTCAACTGATCCTGAAGTCCGTCGAGCCTTGCATTTCCTGGATAATAACAGCATCAGTCTTGAGTCTGTTTCTGCAGCTGACAACAGTACCGATGTTTCCTGTGCAATACCGAGTTATCAGGTGTTGTAATGGTAGATGGCAACCTGTAACTTACCACGGTCAAGAAAACTCAGAAGATACCTGCCGTCCGAAGATTTGTATAAACTCCAACATTGGATTGGAACCATAC
Source organism: Mycena haematopus (assembly GCA_029281435.1). Taxonomy (NCBI): domain Eukaryota; kingdom Fungi; phylum Basidiomycota; class Agaricomycetes; order Agaricales; family Mycenaceae; genus Mycena; species Mycena haematopus. Next base: position 48,819 of record JARJCV010000013.1, read on the forward strand.
ATACATCAAGGAAAGGATTGGCATCAGCCTCAAGTCTACCTTCCGCCATAGCTTTCGCTCTTCCTCAGCCGAAAGCGACGGTGGAGGTGGAAGGGTAGAGTCTCCCCCGAAATCAACATCTTCTTCCGAACTTGCCTGCTTGACTTCTTCAAGTTGCGAATCTGGCCGCTTCTCGAGCGAAGGCTTGTCCATCTCTTTACTAGACCTGGTGGTTGGTGGAAGAAGAGGGTAAAGAGGGCACAGGTACCGAGGTCAGCTGGTACATCCTGCGTCTATAAGACGGCCGGACATATGACGAGACGGAGAGCCGGGATGACAGGATTCCGTGGGTGAACAGCCAGCGGTGGTCCGGCTTCAGGTCGGCATTGACACTGGGAGTAAGGAGGTGAGAGAATCCTTGAAATCTCACATGGCCCTGAGGCTTGGGAACGTCGCGTTCGTATGACGGCGGTTTGCGGTGGCAGCTGGCATTAGTGCCAGTAATTTCTCTTGACAGACACTAGGACCAGGACCATCTGACGCCTTGTATCCGTTCTGAGGCTTCGTTCGATACAAAGGTTGGCAGACGTTACAGTTAAATCGAAGTTGCAATTGATTCAGTGACGAGTCATTGACGTGTAACGGTGATCAATTGTCGTTTGTTTGATGCAAGAAGGGTTGAAAATTCTAAGAAACTCAACCGCGGGTAGTGTGGCTACACACAGTCCTGTGTTACTGATACTATACATACACAGTGACTTAAATAATAAAGATATTATTGTTTTTCATTCATTTCGGATTCCTCAGCATCCTTTTTTGGTATGATGCCGCCAACGAGAAATCGGAACAGTTTCCTCACGCTCTTCGCCAGCCATAGGATGCTGAAGACCAGGAATTGCAGGCCCATCAACAGGCCCACGAAAAAGCATCCCACGATAACTGCCGTGGGCCAGGCACTAAAAGCAACGATGGCCATGAATACCATGAGAGATATCGCGCTTGCGAGCATTAAGAGAGACGGAATCCGTGCAGTCAGGGCGAAGAAGAAGTAGGAAGGAGTCTCGTTGGATGATATATCTTCGGCCCGAGCCTGATTGCGAGTTTTTAGTCCTTAGGGTGGAAAACAGTACACCAACGATGGATGCGACTCACGATGAATGTTTGGAGATCGACCCAGCCATACCGGACGAGGAACCATGTAGCACATGCGATACCGAGTCCGGACGCAATACTACTAGCTGCAATAGCATTGCGAGCAAAAGGGTTAATCGCAAAAATAGATCCTGGGGAGATCGAAAACACAGCCGTATTAACGGCAGCAAGGGCAACGAGCTGCTTGGATAAGTAAACAAAATTATATAAAGGTAGAAAGACTCACAATTCCTGCAGTATAAGTCCATTCCACCTGCAGTCTCGTGAACACCCTATCGAAATCGTCATGGCAGGACGCGCGCTTCATCTCGTTGTAAACGGTGAAGGAACCTATCGCGCGCTCGAAGAAATTGAGTCCTGGTTCCGACGGCACCTCAATGCGCTCCGTATATTGGGGGAGGAGCGAGGCAGCGATCCATCCTATGGGATTAAACGAAATTTTTACTGGTGGTCGAAAATCTGCCGGCTCTTTATCTTCATCGTCAAGGAATGAAGGACCGCCTAGTAAAGGCTTGCTGTCGTCGTCGTCGTCGTCGTCAGTCTCCGAGAATGATTCTGGTTCCTGGTCCGAATCGACGCAGTAACCGCGTACGCGACGCCGTCTCCTTATCGCTTGTGGAGGATGTACCTCCGTAATGGAAGCCGCCAGTGTGTCAGAATCATTGGCTGGGGAATATAATCATCAACATAGATCAGGTCAGAAAGGCGGATACTTGCATGACGTGGACAAACTTGAGGGTGAACAATACCCATCCTCATTGTCTGACAATGTCGAATTGGGACCTGAGACGAATGACGGAGGCGGGCGAAGTCTCAGATGAATTAAAGCGCCGTTTTGAGGCCTTCCTCGACTTTGAACGGATCGGTTGGTCGGATTTTGGCACTGGAGTCGTAATTCTAGCTCTTCAGGTTAGACAAGGGTGGGTCGGCAATGCGTTTGAATGTAACGGGTGTTGCAACTCACTCGGCTCCCTCCCGTGCTTCTTCCACATATCTCCTAGTGAGCAGCTGGCGCTACCCACGAGATTACGCTTTTTCCCCTTCTTCTTGCTTTGAGAGCGGTAGAACACTTTGATCTCAATTCGAGAAACCAATGAAGCGTCTCGTCTGATGAGTTATGAGTTTAAAATTTGTAAGTGCAAGGTACCAAAAAAACTCACAGAGGAAAGCAGTCTTTCAGATTGATATTCTGACCGTCGGACCCAAGAATCGTTTCGTGTTGATGAGTGTTATCGAGCTCGACAGTCACGATAGGCCTCCATGACCTTTCGGGTCGCATGAGATGGAGTCCATGCACACGAACCACTATTCAGATGCTATCAGAGAAGACTTGCGCGAGGTACGAGAGCCATATTGGTCTATTCGACGACGAGACCAAGAAGCACCCCGGAAGGTAGGAGACAGACCTGTACACGTCCAAGGTCTGATTCAAATCAGCAACTCGTCTCGAGGTTTCACAAGAGTGGGAGACTCACTCTGAGTTATCCATGGTCAGGGAAGTGGGCTTAAAGCCTCATACCGATGAGCAATGGTGAGGGTGTGTCCGGACTCCGGAAAACAAGGCGATGACAGTGATGAAGCGAAAAGATCGCCGCTCAATCAATCATATGGTTGTAATAGCGTAACAGTATTATTTTTCACACGACCAGCTATTTTTCAACCAAAATCTGCACAACCTCGGTAAATTCAACAAAATATCACACAGCTGTCTGATTCAGCCGAAAAATGCACCACCCGCACTATCTTCAAATGCATTACTTCGAATGTCATGAACTTTGCAACACACCCAATTTCTACCATGAAAAAAGAAACACACTTTATCTGAGCACTCAGGATACACAGGTTAAAAAAATGCACCACCGACATCTACATGAAAAAAACACACAACTCTCAGGACGAAAACTGCACAACTTCCTGACCTTGAGGTTCCAGTCACACTGTGACCGATGGATCCTTTCGGACCTTCAATTCGGCACGCGGCCAACACGGCTTTATCCGCTCCTGGCCTTCACTGTTATACCAATGTTTCCCTGCCACAGTCCAAGTCGATTCCTATTCATCTTCTGTACATTACTAGGAACTGTATCTTATCCAGTCCACTACAATTGTATTATAATACTACTATAAGCCATACCAACATAGAGAAAGTACTTACGGCCCTCGACATCCAACATAATATTGCAAACCCTTCAGTGCAGCCCAACTATGTCTTGGGAGGGTCAATTCAGCCAATGAATCCAAAACAAAGGCACCGAGGGATTCCAATGAGCACCAGTGAAGCTCTCCGCTCGAGCCGTCTTGATGCGGTTCGCCGGGGTGATCGGCGATCAATTGATCATATGCGGCGAGTGTCACGCTTGGACGATGTTGAGTGTTCTTTTAGTAGCCTGCCACCGGCCTGCGCTTTTTTTTTCGGGCAATTTCATGTGGTGTGTTTTTCGCGCATGGAATGCTGTGCAAAAAATCAACTGATACACCACCTGTGTGTTTTTTTTAAAGGCGATACACCTGTGTGTTTTGCTTGACTCGGAGGGCGTGTCTTTTTTCTAGCACTCAGAGCTTGTGCTGTTTTCTATTAACCTAGTTGTGTAAATTTTGAGAATTTGGCAATAATACTGTTACGCTATGCGTGCCATACAATCATCTTTGATGACCGGAAACACGACCCGACTCCAGCCACAGCTTGACCACAGCTTCAGCCAGGGACTGGATGGCCGCGACTTGGTCGAGGCACTGCTCATGCATATGCGCTCATGAGTCAAGCTCGAAAAATTGGGCACTCCACGCTCGCGGCTCACGCCTCTGTGACCTTGGTCCAGGTAGCAAAAAATTATGCTGCTCTGCCATGGGCTCGAATGTATTTATCAAGCTCAAGTTCGACCAATAATATCAAGACAATGGAAAACGTGAGCTAGTTCCTTCGGTCACCACTGACTCGAATATTTTCTCCAGGCTACGGGTGCGGATACAGTGAAATGCGGCTTGGCGCGTGCGCGCGTAAAAACTTGCGTGTTTTCTAACGACATCAGGCGAGGCGACGCTGGCAGATGAGATAGTTTTGGCGGGTCCTTCTTACTACAGGCCGCCCTTGCTACGGTCCGCGACCCGTGATCCTCCCATTCTCATGGCCTACGGTTCTCCGCATCCTTGACTTCAAGTTTGGGCATCATCTTCCCATGCCGGTGCTTGAAATACCAGCTGACTTTGACTCTCACCCGTTCACTCCCGTTCCCTCTTAGTCCACTATGTCTCCGGAGGATAAAGTGGAAGCAGAGGCGTTGCCCGAGAAAACCTCGGATTCTCAGTCCGCAATCCGTTCTGTTGAGTCCGAGCATTTCGATTTCGGCGGAGAATCGTCTCTCCCTCCACCGCCCACGCTCACGGCTGAGGAAGAGCGCAAGTTATGGCAAAAGATCGACTTGAGACTGATGCCAATTCTTTCCTTGATGTATGATTTCAGTTGAATGTTGGAGTTTATGCAGAATCCTCTTTCCAGGTACTTGGCAAGCTTCCTAGACAGAGGCGCGAACACTTTCTTTTGCATATTTGAAAAAACTAAGGTGTACCTCTTGGTTATGCAGGGAATATTGGTGCGCGGATAAAGAAGATGTTGAGATCAGACCAACTAATTTCATTCAGGAAATGCACGACTTCAAGGCCTTGAGACACAGCTCAATCTGACGGGAAATAGATTCAACATTGCTTTGGTTTGTGCTGTTCTATCTTCCATGTCTTTACTCTCATTCATGTATAGACGATGTATTTCATTGTACGGTTGTCATCCGGCGGTCTCAGGCTACGTCTGACCTTTCACAGCCGTATTGCATCTTCGAGTGCCCTGCAAAGTCAGTTCCCAAGTCGTTTGGGCCGATAGAACTGACATTGAATTTAGCATGGTCCTGAAGCGATTCCTGCCTTCACGGTTAGCTCAACTAACGGCAGAGTTTTATAACAGCTAACATCAATCTAGTTGGCTTCCTGGAATCACAGTTCGCAAATTGCTTTGTTCTAATTTTATTTGCTGATGGCTCACAGGTGGCCTGGGGCATTATAATGTGTGTTGCTCCATGTATTTTCGATATTCTCATTGGTCATTTTATTTCAGGGTTCTGATGGGCCTGGTCAAGACGTACCCTCAGCTCGTCGGAACAAGAATATTGCTCGGGATCACAGAGGCCGGCTTATTTCCGTTGAGTTTTCTTACATGAGTCGTGTTGCCTCGCTGAAATTCAGCCAGGGGTGTTGTTTACTAGTGTGTTTTACTTTTGCCGTATTGTTTCTTCCGCCCAACTCGATCCAGTCTTACTCTGTGGTATCCTCGTCACATGTTGCAATGGCGGATCGGTCTCTTCTTTGGCGCGGCATCTCTTGCTGGCGCATTCAGTGGGGCTATGGCATTCGGTATATCATTTCTCAGTGGAACTCGTGGTCTGCTGGGTTGGTCCTGGATTTTTATCCTGGTTCGTATGATAGCAGATACCGGTATTTTTTTTTTGGTTTGACCTGGCGGTATAGGAAGGCCTGGCAACCGTGCTGGTTGGAATCCTCGCGTTCTTTGGTTCGTGTTTCTGCCCTTTGATCGGAGGGTGTTGTAATCAAGGATATCAGTTTTGGTAGATTTCCCGGCCACGGCAAATTTCCTGACTCCACAACAGCGCGCTTTCGTTGTCTGGAGAAAAAGTTTGCACTACGCCATTGGTTCGTATGAATGATTGACCACTCTCGTAGAGTATGACAACTCCTCTGTGGGAGAAGAGGAGAATTTCGAACTCAGACATCTCGTTGAAGCTCTGACGGACTGGCAGGTATCCTTATTTCCTCATCGATTGTCCAATCGTCAGCTGACAAGCGCGTAGGTTTGGCTGCACATGTTGATTTTCCATAGGTTATTCTGATCGTGTTGGACTGACAAGCGCACAGGTTCATCTACATGGCCATAATCACTAACCGTGAGCCCTTCGACCTACCGTTTGACATTATTGACGCGTCGCTGTTCATCAGTCTACGGGATAACCTTATTTTTACCGTGAGTCATTGGGATTATCGGTGTTTGCTCAAGCTCAGCCGAAATGAACGACAGGACGATCATCACCACGCAAGTTCGCCACCTACCTGCTCGCTCGTCGGCTGACGCGGGCGATCCTTAGTTTTGGACACAGTGCTGCTGTTTCTCAGCTGCTGACTGTCCCACCCTATGTAAATTTCTGTCTTTCCAAGCGCTGAATAGTCTCGATCTCGAATCAAATCGTCAGGTGCTTGCAAGTATGTTTATTTACATCAACTCCGAAATTCTTAGCAAGCTGACACGCAATAGCCATCGTCTTGTTCATTTTCGCCTACTGGTCCGATCGGACGAAACTACGATTCCCCTTCATTCTTGCCGGTGAGTTTATGCTTTTGGAGGGTCGGTCGATTGAGAGCGCTCATTGAGCACACAGGTTTCATATGCAACTTGATCGGTTTTGCGATCAACATTTCAACAGCCCCGTCTGGTAAGATGACTTCTTTTTCTCTTTTTTTTGTGCGGTCCTCACCATAGCTATAGGTGTCAAATACTTTGGGACATTTTTCTGTGTGACTGGAGCATACGCCGGTGTTCCGGGTGTCGTTGCCTGGTGAGCATAGCCAGAAATACTTACATGCCGTTCAATATTGTAGGCTTGGGGCAAACCTGTCCGGACAATACAAACGCGGTGTGGGGATGGCCTTGCAGATCGGTATCGGCCACTTTGGGTCAGTCAGCGCACAAAAGAACATCTATCTCGCTTTCTGAAAGTCACGATTCTCAGAGGTGCATTCGCAAGCAACACGTATCGTACGCAAGATAAACCACGATTCCTGGTCGGCCGTATGTGTCCTTGCAATGCTTTGAGTATTTATTGCCCTGATATACGCGCGTTTAGACGGATGCGAACTCATGTTCGTTGCAATCGGCTTGATTTCTACAATCATCACCGCCTTGATCTCCCACCGTGTAAATCGCCGCCGGGATGAGGCAGCCCGCACCGCTGTGGAGAGAGGCGATAGTCCAATCTATACTGACAAAGCGCTGAGAGCAATGGGTGACCGCGCACCGGACTTCAGATATATGTTGTAAGGTGTTCGTGTCTGACCCGAATTAATCCGTATGTTTGAATCTGACCGGGAGAAACATCGTTCAAGTTGCCGCGAGACGGACTCAGTGCAAGTATTTTCATGCGCTTTGCAAGAACCTACGAATTTCTGCAATAGCTTTACTCAAACAGCCACATAGTATGCAGACAACATGCAGACATTTGGAAATTCGCCTCAAGAAACGACACCAGCGCGCGAATTTTTCCGTCCAGTGGCATCGTTGAGCCTTGACAATTTGCCACCATGACGAAAATCTATCTCGAGCAATACTAATAGTGCGGTGCAAAGAAAATACAGGCAGAGGTTATAGACAAGGTTCAAGGGTTGAAGGAGCCAGCTGGCAGCAAAAACATTGACGTCTGCCAAGCATCCTTCGGGGATCAAACTTTCGCCACGAGTTACCGGTGCATTGCCACGAGCCGGCGGCCCGGCCCCACCAGCGCCTCCCACTGGCACGATTGGCTGTGCTCGGCCAACAGTTACAGCTCCCTTGCAGCTCTACAACTTCCGGACGATGTATCACCGACGGTAGCTGATGCCTTCTGATGATCTACAACGCAAACACCGTTTTGCTCTGTACACAGTATGTATCCCGCGGAATGGCCTCTGGAATGAATGACTTTGTCCCAAGATATACTGAAAGTTTCACTGAACCAAAGCACTGAAAGCAGGCGTGAAAATCTCCCGCTGGGCCCTGGCAGATGGAAGATCGGCTGCAGCCATGCGACCCCATCACCAGCCATGGTACCCCTGGCACCTGGTCCGTTATATAACGACAAGCGTTAACCGCTGGGGCTTCCCCACCCTTGAATCTGGGCTTTTGCGTCGTTGGCGTTAACTTTCGTGACTCCGCTTGCGGTTTTCCCTCCGTTCTTTTCATTGCACTTCTTACCATTCGAATTATGGCTGGAGTTGACCTCCTGTGCGTGGCCTTCATCTTTGTACTGCCTCGCTGACTTTGCTGCCCAGTTTTGGTCCCATGCTGATTGGTGCGTTCCCACTGTACTACTTGTGGCAGTATGGTCTTACTGGGGGAATAGGAGTGGTGCTGAACATGATGTTGTACGGGGTACGCTATCTAGCTCCATCTTTCTTCCTTGCCGTTATCCAACAAAACTCTAGGCCATCGTTACACAGGTGATTCAATTCCGATCTTGCGGACTCGTATATATTTCATTGACCTTGACTTCCGGTAGATGTTCACATATTTTCAACGCTCTACCAAGTGCGTGGATGAAATTAGCGACCGTTATATCTTCAACCGTGTTTACTTGATCCGTTGTTTTTCAAGAGATTCTGTCCCTTGGATCCGCTACTTGGTCCGTCCCGTCCATGTTTCCAACTCTTTCCATCAAAAATAATTGGACTCCATCTTATCCAGATGCTGTATTTATTCCTCGTCGAAACGGTCAACGTCGTCATTCAGTGTGGCATCATCTACGATCCTTTAATTATCCAGAATGGCGAGCCCCAGTTATGCAATCCTCATCAAACACCCTCAATGAACAAATTTCTTCTCCCATTCTAGGAACGGAGGCGGCAATCACCATATCTCCCAAGCGTGCGTGTGTTTCCTAACCGGATGATATTTGCTTATTTCCTCGACTCAGTGCTGCCCGGAGGTATGTTCGCTTTCAGCATATTTTCCGTTCCATTTCGCGGGAACCAACAAGAGACTGACTTTCGTTCATGACCCAGATTCGATCCTCATAGTTCGTTAACACCTTTCCCGCGTCACCACCCACTCACATTGAATATACCCACAGTCCATCGTATCCGCGCCGATACAGTTATTCGCTGCTTGGCGAATCAGTGGTACGTGGTGTATTTATTTCAAGTAGAAATTGCTGACCCCCAACGCCACGAACCACAGTTATCACCGGGTCACTTGTTCTCCCCGGCTTCATCGCCCTGCTCTCGCTCTGCTCGTTCTGTGCGCCCGTCTATCTTTATCTGCGCACCTGTTGTCGCCCTAAACGCGACTATTTACTCACGTCTCTTAATTTGCACTCTGCAGCCGCCGGAATCACCGTATCCACGAAGGTCCTCCTTTACCCTGCGTTCCGCGAATTTGACTTGTTCACGACGGAGGTGATCGTGTGGCTCGTGTTGAGCGCCGTGTGCGATGTCGTCATCGCCATTGGGATGACCTATGCTCTGGTGCGTCTGCCTCTTTCCTTTTCTTCCTTGCTGTCCTCGCGCCTGTGCCCGTTCTGACTCCACATGCACATTCAACAACCAGTCCACGCGCAAGACAGGTTTAACGGACATCGACACCAAGATCAACCGCATTATCCGGTGTGCGTCTCCCGCTCTCCTTTTTCCTATGAACAAAGCTCGTGCTGAACAACGCGTGTGAGATTAGTGACGCTCGAAACGGGTGTCCTGACGGCGATGAGCGCGCTGATGGATGTCATTCTTTTCCTTGCGTTCCCTGTGCGTCGAGACTTTATATATATATATCCCCGTCCTAGGACAAGACAGCGATGTATGCTAATTTCCTTCGTGACAGAGAGCGACGATAAACTTCATCGTGGACTTCCCGCTCTCTGCGCTCTACACGTGCTCTATACTTGCGATGTACGTATGATATGATGTTCATCGGCTGTGGACGCCCCCAATAACCCTACTACTACTCAATCGCGTACGTTTAGGTTGAATTCTGGCAATCAGGATAAAATCTCCGATCCAGAACAAGGCGGGAAGACGCTTTCGGCTGGACCCGACCACACTCACATGCATAGCCATAAACCAGCTATGGGACCCCCACCTTGCTCCTTCCACGGCTCGAAAATGGTGCGTCATCTGGTTAAGTCAACGCCACCTGGACCTCAACTTACGATGTACCAAACTAGCCTCAGTCGCAGACGGTATGGAGCTGATTTTCTCTGGTCCATCGTGCTGATCGCATGATGCGCGCCTACTTTTTGTAGACATTCGGGATCCACTCGTCTGCTGAGACTTTGGTAATAACGGCAGACCGCGCTGACGCTGAATATTCGGACCGCAGCGACGCCGCGTCGGAACGCACCCTCACTCTCCACTCGCACTCAGACTTCTACAACGACAGTGACAAGGGAATGGTGGATGTTCCGATATCGACATCACGGGTGCCGCAGAAGTTCTAACGCACTCGCAAAATGTATGTACTGTATGTATACTTTTAATTCTGCGCCTCACCGCAGCCGGCCTCACTTCAGCTCGACAAGCGTACACTAGGCGATCTGAGCTCTTTACGGACCCAGGCTGTTTCTTAACGGGACCGCGCCGGAATATACCTACCTACCTAGCTGTGCATAACTGCAGCGGGTGGTTGAACATGAGTTTGCACCTGCTCGTACTGATTCCGCTACTGTATAACAATAGGATGTCGCAGCAAGTTTGTTCAGTTGGTCGTTGGCGCGGATTGAAATTTGACCCATATTCAAGTCGGATGGACAATACATAAGTTTGAACACATAATACAGAAAGACAATACTTAAGAATGTTTGCATCTTATACTACCCAAACCCAGCACGGTCCTCGCATTGGGTGGAGTCCTTGTAGAGGCCGTGGAAGCCGATATGGTCCCACTTGAATCATTGTCGACTCCCATCTTCAGTGCATCTCAGAGGTGGTCGAATTTCTCTGAGATGAGGACGAATTCGAACAGTGATGGGGGAATTGAACTTACCGGTGCAAACTTGGTGCAAACGGCCGCAATTTAACCAAACGCGATCGGGTCCGTGCACGGTGGCGGCCCGAGTGGAAAATGCCGAAGTGTGATGTGCCGGAAGTGCTGCCGAGGTCGGCAGATGGTTGAAAGTGTTCAACTTGAACATTGCAACATATCAGAAGGAATTTAGATTCAATGTAGGCAAGGACTACCAGGGAAACATTTAGCAGGCAGGATCCCAGAATGAATTGACACCGAGAAGAATTGAACGAAAGATTTCACGTAAAGTTACTTAGTCCAAAATCCTGCTCGAGACTCGGCTATAGTATATATGGACGGGATGGGACCAGAAGAACTCGAATGATGAATCCTGTGGAAGGGAAGGGATCGTGGTAGTATAAGATGGCTCAACAGTATGGACAGCCTCTGCACAGAGTCTCGTACTCAACTCGTGCTTACGAATCGCTCAGCTTCAATACTGTTTGCGAACTTGAACAAAGGGTTTCGGCATCGACGTTACTCTTGGTCACTGATAGAATGCTCAAGCACAGATTCCGGGTCAGTGCTGGGTCTGAATCAATAAATGTTGAATTCGAAGGCATTTCGGCTCCTGGTCGAACTACTGGAGGACGGCGTGGAGGGATCGCAATTTGGGAATCGAGCAGGCAAGTGGGCTTACCAAACGGGAGACGCAAGAAATTAACACACTGCCCCAGTCAGCGGGGAAAAAAGAATCCACAATGACTGCGGCAAAAGTGACACCACAATTTTGCAGACCTGAAAACCAACTAGGCTGCGACAAGCACACCTCTGTACCGCATCTTACCTTGGCGTAAGCGGCGCATGCCATCCTCGACCCCACTCCTGGTCAGAGGGAACTTTTCGACCACAGGTGCGACATGATTACGAACCGCAAAATCGAACATCCTTTTATACACGGAGCGCGCCGTTCCGACCGACCCTTGGATCTTTAAGCCGGCGCCAATAACCGAAAGAGCTGGGAGGTCGAGGTCACCAGGGCTGTTAGTGAGTGGAAAGATGGCGCCCTTCGGCTTCATCACGTCGAGAAATCTGATAAAATTGTGAGCCAGTGGGGCGGTAGAGAAATGGCGGGGCAACGTACGGTTTCCAGTCTGGTAAGACGCTCGTGGTGACTATAAGGTGATCGAGCTTAGCCATGTTGAAGCTTCCGACGTCTTTCGTGGCGTGAAATTCCGTCGCTCCAAGGCGGATCGCGTCGCCGCGCTTCGAGTCCGTGTGGGAGAAGACCACGACGGTGGCACCCATTTTGGCGAGGAACTGGATTGCAAGGTGCCCCAGTCCGCCAACGCCGATGACGCCGACACGATCTGTGGGGCGAATGTTGAATGTTTCGATCACTTCGAAAACGGTCGAGCCGCCACACATAAGCGGGGCTGCGTGCTCGGGGGCGAGTCCATGGGGGATTTCGAAGAGAAACGACTGGTCCCAGATGGCGTGCGAGCCATGGGAGCCCTGATCGAGGTTGTGTGTCCCATACATTTCTCGATTCGGGCAACATTGATCCTGGCCTGTAAAAAATCAGCAACGGAAGTGAAATCAGGCAGGACGTACCAAGGAAGCATTGCTCGCACATGCCGCAGGTCTTATGTGTGTACCCCCAGCCCACGACGTCACCGACCTTGAACTGGGAAACAAGGTCCCCGATTTGCTCAACGGTTCCGATACCCTCGTGCCCCAGCACCATGTCGACGTGCTTGAAGAGCTCGTCCGTGCCACAGATACCCGAGTGAGAGATTTTGACGAGGACTTGGGTTCCTGTAGGTGCGTCGCGTCGCGACGTGCTCTCCACAATACCTGCATTTGGGGAACCCTTGAATACAGTGAATACAGTGAATTCGATGCTCGTGCGTCGAGGTGTTTGAAGAGATGGAAGAGGAGACTGGAAGATCGGACCGAACATTTTGCGAAATTCAAGGGTCCCCTCCAAGTCCCCTCCCTGGTTCTGTGACCTCTTTTATGGCCAGCTCAGCGAAGTAGTCATGGATGTGACAAAGGGCCCAGGGGCCAGCCGCCAGCGAATTGAAGGGAGCGATTGGGGAGCGAGTAGGAAGTTGGCGTATAAACACAAGCTGGTCATTAGCCAAGTTTGCCGCTAGAGCGATCTTGGCGATCTGAGAAACGATCGAGGGGCGAGCAGAAGTTGTAATTACTTTCATTTGAACCGGTTCACCGTTAGGTCGCTAGCTAGTAGCGATGTGGTGTCAGGTTTGGTTTGATGAACAATGATGATCGGCTTTTGCCGGGCACTGAAATTTGAACAATCTTGGTCTCCATTCCCTCTGTCCACAAACTGACCCTTAGTTCTGGACGCGGTTACTGGCTCACATCGACGGAATCTTTTCAACATGTCCCAGAATATACTGTATTCTGGGGCAGGCTGCGCAGCAACTCCATGACCAGTTCCCCTCGCATCAGGACACTGCAAGAAACACAAGGCCACGGCAGCTATCAGTCCCATGGAAGAGAGCCTCACTGGCAGTCCTTTCGTAGGACAAGCAGGAAGGGAATGCACTCACAACGGCTGTGGTAAAGTAATACAATACAAACTGAAGAACCAAACTAGGCGGCCACAAGCACACCTCTGTACCGCATCTTTCCATCGCGCAACCGGCGCATGCCATCCTCGACTCCACTCCTCGTCAGCGGGAACTTTTGGACCACCGGTGCGACGTGATTATGAGCCGCAAACTCGAGCATCCTCTTCTGCACGGAGCGCGCCGCCGTGACCGACCCCTGGATCCTCAAGCCGGAGCCAATGACGGACAGGGAAGGCATGGCAAGGTTGCCGGGGCTGACGGTGAGGGGGTAGATTGTGCTTTTGGGCTTCATCAGACCGAGGAATCTGAAAATCTTGTCAGCGGCGCAGTAAAGAAAAATGATTGGGAAACGTGCAGTTTCCAGTCCGGCTGGAAGCTCGTGGTGGCCATCAGGTGGTCCAGCTTGGGCATGTCGAAGCTCTCGACGCCTTTGGTGGCATAAAACTCCGTTGCTCCAAGGCGGATCGCGTCGCCGCGCTTCGAGTCCGTGTGGGAGAAGACCACGACAGTGGCGCCCATTTTTGCGAGGAACTGGATCGCGAGGTGCCCTAGTCCGCCGACGCCGATGACGCCGACGCGGTCTGTGGGGCGAATATTATATGTTTCGATCACTTCGAAAACAGTCGCGCCGCCACACATGAGCGGGGCTGCGTGCTCAGGGGCGAGGCCTGGGGGGACATGGAAGAGGAAGGACGCGTCCCAGATTGCGTACGTGCCAAAAGATCCTTGATCAAGGTTGTTTTTCCCGTATCGTTCGCTGTTAGGACAATATTGATCATGACCTGAAAGCATTAAACGACGGGAGTAAAATCAAGTAAGACATACCAAGCAAACACTGCTCGCACATGCCGCAGGTCTTCTGCGTGATTCCCCAGCCGACAATGTCGCCGACCTTGAACTGGGAGACACGGTCCCCGACTTGCTCGACGGTTCCGACACCCTCATGACCGAGCACCATGTCGACGTGCCTGTAGTGCTCGTCCGTGCCACATATCCCCGAATGAGATATTTTGACGAGGACTTGAGTTCCTGTAGGTGCATCGCGACGCGTCGTGCTCTCCACAATACCCGCGTTTTGGGAACCCTTGAATACAGTGAATTCGATGCTTGTGCGTCGCGGTGCTAGAAGAGCTTGAGACGGAAGAGAAGACTGGAAGATCGGATCAAACATGCTTGCCAGAGGACAATCCAAGGGTTATCCATCGCCTCCTTTTATAGCCAGCTCATCGAACTACCTTTTCATTAGTCATGAGCCTCTTGTGTGAATGAGTAGAAACCCACCAAGAGGGGTCAACGGGGGAGCGAGCAACTGTCGCATACGCAAGCCTGGATTCGACAACGTTTTTGTGCACATATGCGGGCGCCTGTCGATTGTCGAACCCGAAATTCTGCTGAAGAAGTTCAATGAAATCCGACACCACAGCCACCGCTGAATACTGAAGCGAGTATCATAGCTCGCCTTACGCATCAGCGAACAACCAGCTGCTGAGCGTAAAGGATTCCATCTCTTTTTCTAGATGTCAGTTATGATGTAGTAATTTCCTCTGTGCATCGTCGTTCGCAGCCGAAGACTGTCCGAAAGACGCATGGAGTTGAGTGGATGTATGAGCGAGCTGCGGCGTCCAACGTGCGTGCTGCAGAATGATGAGTAGGACGGAAGCCTTGGTCGGGTCGAGCCTTGGCCAGTTCGAATTCGAACCGTGTATATAGACAGCATATGCTTGCCATTTCGTCGGAGCCAGCAACTTAGCAGCGATCAGTCCTGTCTCGAGCTGTTAGTATAGATTATTGTGTACTGCCAGCATTACATGGACCTGAAAGGCTCGCTGTCACAGCGATGCATAGGAGCTGTCAGCATTTCGGTGCCCAGAACATCTTCGCTAGTGAGCTCAGCCTAGTTTTGAACTTCTACCTAGAGGGGGTTTAAGGGCGCCGTGCGGGCTGGCTCTCTGCTAAGTGCAGCTTGAATGCCCCAGCTCCATCTTCGCAGTTCGTATCATGCGCTGGGGTTGTACAAAAAGGGGTGGGACTATTTTTTTGCCGCGCCGAATAGCTACTCGAGTTCGAGTTTCAAGACGGGCACGATGAAGAGGATGTCGTAGCCTGGATTTTATGCAAGCCGCCAGCGTGTCCTGAACTACGGCATGAGTTTGAGCGGGGCGGAGCAAAAGGAGGCGAATTGCAGTGGCTGGGAGGCGAATATGAAAAGAACTCTTTATAGGTTCGTTGCCAGTGCGCAAGTTCATAAGCCTGTTTTTCTCAGCATCGTTGGATCCAGAGTTGGAGATAGGAAGCTCAGTGCGCGTAAGACGGTGGTCATCGAATGTTGGATGGAGGTCGTCGGAAAGCGAACTCAAACGTCACGGTCACGCTGTCACGCTGCTTGACCTGAACCATTATTTCCCGCCAACTGGACTATCAACCGAACAGCTGCTCGGCACCCGTTTACCCCTCTTAGAGGGTTTCTACAATGACTAATGAAGAAGTCCGATGAGCTGGCTATAAAACCGGCCCCAGAAATCGCCATGTACAACTTTTGAATCAACATGTTCGACCCTATTTTCCAGTCTTCTCTTCCGTCTCGAGTCCTTCCAGCACCGCGACGCACGAGCATCGAATTCACCGTATTCAAGGGTTCCCAACGCGCGGGTATTGTGGAGAGCACGACGCGTCGCGACGCACCCACAGGAACCCAAGTCCTCGTCAAGATTTCGCACTCGGGTATCTGCGGCACGGACGAGCACTATAGGTACGTCGACATGGTGCTCGGGCACGAGGGCGTCGGAACCGTGGAGCAAGTCGGGGACCGCGTCTCCCAGTTCAAGGTCGGCGACATCGTTGGCTGGGGCATCACGCAGAAGACCTGCGGGATGTGCGAGCAATGCTTGCTTGGTATGTACACTATCTTGCCTGATTTTACTCCCGTTTCTGAGCGTGCTTGCTTCCAGGCCACGACCAATACTGCCCGAACAGAGAACGGTACGGGACACACAACCTCGACCAAGGCTCCTACGGCTCGCACGCCATCTGGGACCAGTCCTTCCTCTTCCACGTCCCCCCAGGCCTCGCCCCCGAACACGCCGCCCCCCTAATGTGCGCCGGCGCGACCGTCTTCGAGGTGATCGAAACCTACAACATCCGGCCCACAGACCGCGTCGGCATCATCGGCGTCGGCGGCCTCGGGCACCTCGCGATCCAGTTCCTCGCAAAGATGGGCGCCACCGTCGTGGTGTTCTCCCACACGGACTCGAAGCGCGGCGACGCGCTGCGCCTGGGTGCGTCGGAGTTCTACGCCACGAGCCGCGGCGTGGACTTTGACATGCCCAAGCTGGACCATCTCATCGCCACCACGAGCTTCCTCCCGGATTGGAAACTGCGCGTCGCCCAACCATTTTTTGTCTGCTGCGCCGCTGACAAAGTTTCTGTTTCAGATTCCTCCCTCTGATGAAACCCAAAAGCACGATCTACCCCCTCACCGTCAGCCCCGGCGACCTCGCCATGCCCGCCCTGTCCGTCATCGGCTCCGGCTTGCGCGTCCAAGGGTCGGTCATCGCAGCGCGCTCCGTGCACAACCGGATGCTCGACTTTGCGGCGCGCAATCACGTCGCACCCGTCGTGGAGAAGTTCCCGCTGACGAGGAGTGGAGTCGAGGACGGCATGCGCCGGCTGCGCGAGGGGAAGATGCGGTACAGAGGTGTGCTTGTGGCCGTTTAGTTGCGGGTTCTGTATTGCTTCATTGGATGAAAGTCAATTTCATTCTCTTCTGTTGCGCGCTCCCTGGCGGTCTCTAATCTCCCCGCAAGCACCGGCGTCCCATCCACAAACATATCTCTCTGTCGCGTTCCGAGCAAAGGCCTCTCATCCCATCCTATTCCATTCAAGAACCAAGACACACCCTCGCTCGCTCGATTAACCACTACGATGTACAGTACTAGAAAATCCCCATCCACCATCTACATCCCCCCTCCCTCCCTCCCTTCCGCCCTCCTACATCAAGTAAAGCACCAAAGCACTCTAGGGTATCGTCTGTAGCCTGTAGTCTGTAGCAATCTATGACTCTAAGATCTACTCTACTCTGCTCTCTACTCCTCGCGCGCGCCCCCTCCCCCTCATTAATACCCCCACCGCACTCAAAATAAGCTCCAGCGCCCTCCCCACCCGCGCCGTCAACATAAATCAAGTTCTACCCCCGCACGACACACCCCCCCTCCCCCGCCACCCTCCTCATCTCGCGTATCCCATCCCGGTGCGCGCGCATCGCGAGCACGATGAAGATGTGCCAGAGTGCGTGCGAGCCTGCGATCCAAATTCAAATTCAATCCGTCAGTACATTTTTTGGAAAGATTTTTTCGAGGGAGGGGGGGTATCTTTCTTTCGAAGGGAGGAGGGGGGGTATCTTGAAGGAGGTAGGGAGGATAATGCGGGCAAAAAGGGATAATGGAAGAAGAAAGAGCGAAACTCACCGCCCCCACACATATCGCTCGCCCACCCCACCCACCCTCTTGGTGCGGGGGGAGGGGGCCCGCCGCCGAACCACCGCTCCGGGACCTGCGCGGCGTAGATGGTGAGGCCGACGAGGTAGTACAGGAGGGAGGGGGTTATTGGGGCTGGAGAGGGGAGAGGGTTAGTATGAGGAGGCGGAGAAGGGGGGGAGAAGAAGAAGAATACGAAGAAGGGATCAGGGAAGGAGAGGATAGATGGAAGGCGAGAAGAAGGCGAAGGGGGAGGGCGGGGGAGGCTAGGAGAGAAGAAGGAGGAGGAAGGAAGGAAGGCGAAGAGAATAAGAAGTTCGTGAAGAAGGGTAAGTACGAGGGGACGAGGACAGAACAGAGGAGAGGAGGCGAGGCGAAGTAGGGTGTGAAGAAGGCTATGTAAGTGCGAGGAGAGGGCAGGAGGTCCAATGGAAGAGTACACAATTGCGCATCGGGCAAAAAGATTGAAGCATGTACACAAAAATGGAAGAATAACGCAAACGCAACCCCCCGCCCCCCCAAAACACCCCGCAAACGCAACAAAACACCGAAGCAAAAGGCGCAAAAACTCACCTACAAACCGCCACATAACCCCCCACCCCTGCAGGACCACGATGCCCGCCATGGGCGCGATCGCGCTGAACGAGATGCCGACGAAGAACGCAAGGCGCCAGAGCTGGTGCGACGTGTTAGCGAGGGTGTCAGTGTAGGGTCTCGAAAGAAAAGAAAGGCCTCGACAAAGGAAACCGCGTCGCGTCTCTCCCCAAAGTGCGTCTCTCTCAGCCGACACCACCAGGGCATCTCGAGAAAGAAAACCGCGTCTCCAGAAAAGAAACCCGGTTCTCAGATCTCAGAAACCGCGTCTCTCAACAAAACGCGTCCCGAAAACCGCGTGCCCACGAAAATCTCGTCCCTCCCCCCCCTAAAGCACTTCTCCCTCCCCACAAAAAAACGGCGGTCCCCCAAAACGCGTCCCATCGCGTCTCGCGTCTCTCTCTCCCCCTCCCCCTCCCCCCCCTCTCTCTCATAAACCAAATGAAAGGACAGACCCACTCACCCGATGCTCAACCCGATTAAACCACGCACAAAACGGGAGGATGTTCCCCGCCAGCCCGGCCGCCGCACAGAGCGCGAGGCACGCCGCGCCGAGGGGGTGGTAGGAGGGGAAGGAGGCTATGTGCGACGTCAGGGACTCCAGCGTCGTTTCCAAGGACTCCATAGTAAGAGAGGGGAAGAGGGAGGGCAGGAAGCGCAGGGAGGGCAAAGGCAGGAAGTCGAAGATAGGTAGGGAGCCCAAAGCCCCAAGCGGACGCATCAAAAGCGCCGCGCCGCGCTCCACCCACCCCGCAACGACATACAGCGGGGCCGTAAACGGGAACAAGAAGCTCGGGAACGGGAGTGCGCCGAGCCTGTTCAGCATCCTACCCACCGCGCCCCCCACCTCCAGCTCCACCTCCTCAACCAACCCCCTCACCCCCGCCGGCAAATGATGACTCGCCAACGCCTCCTCAACCTCCTCAACAACACACCCATATCCCCACCGCACAATCGTCCCCACGCTCACGCTAATCAGCCACCCAATGCCGACATAGTCGATGCGCGCGCAGGTCTCCATGGTGCGGAGGTGGGCACAGCCGGCGGCGGTGTGCCAGAGCGCGGAGGCGAGGAGGGTGAGGAGGGCGAAGAGGGTGAAGAGGGTTTCTGCGGGGTCGGGGGGCGCGTGCGGTTGTGAAAAAGGGGAGAGGGGTGGTAAAGGGGAGGACCACGCCGCAAACGGGGTGTACCGCGCCCAGTCGCCCAGCGGGTACGCGAGCCACTCGAGCCACGGGGCCAGGGGGCGGAGCCACGCCGCGAAAGGGACGGCTATGCCTGAAGGGAAGGGCACGGACACGCCGTAGAACGCGAGCCCCCACGCGAGCATGGGGAGGAGGTGCGTGTGGATGTTGAGCGTCTCGTTGTGCAGCTGGAAGAGCGAGAGGACGAGGCGGGGCCAGTGTGTTAGGGGGATGAACCTGCGCATCGTTAGATTGGCAATGGCATGTAGGAAGGGTAGGGCACGCACCGGTAGCCAGAGACGACCCAGGGGTTGTTGCGCCAGTCGAACGGGAGGTCGGCGTAGTTGATGAGGCGGCGGCCGTTGTCGGAGCGCGCGAGGGCGTCCGCCTGGGAGGGGAAGGTGGCGGGGTCGGCGTCGGCGTCGGCGAAGAGGAGCGGCGGGGAGAGCGAGGGCAGGTCCGCGAGGAAGGCGTCGACGTCCGCGCGGAGGGCGTCGAACATCTCGCGCAGCACGGGCGGGGCGCTCGGCCGGGGAAAGTCAAAGTCGAAGTCAAAGTCGAACTCGTCCGCCAGGTGCGCATGCAGGCTCTTGATCTTGTCCGCGAGGACGGGGACGTACGACAGGGGCCGCTTGAAGTCGATGCTGGCGACGAGGCCCTTTACGTCGGGGAGGTGCGAGTTGATGTCGGCGCGGATGGCGTGGAGGAGGTCGAGCGCGGAGGCGGGCCCGCCGAGGGCGCAGATGCGCTGCTCGAGGTCGGCGAGGTAGGAGAGCACGACGACGCGCAGGGAGGCGAGCGCCGCGGTGGGCGACGTCGAGCACAGGTCCAGCGCCTCGAGTGACGGCGACAGGGGGCCGCACGCGCTGAGGCGGGGCGGGGCGGCGGGCGGGGCGGACATGCGCCGCGGGCGTCGAGGGCGGGCGGGCAGGGACATCGCGGAGCAGAGCAGCACGTGCGTCGTTTTTAGCGAACGTTCAACTCCTTTTTGGGTCATGACACTCCGCGGAGGGTCGAACATGTGTGCATTTTGGAGGAGTCTCATCTTCCAAGAAAAATGCGAGCATAGCACAGCCACTCGCGATGTCGCGATCCGCAACATCACACAAACCAAAGCGATCGTCGACCCGCCGCACTCTCGACGATGTACGCGACCAGGTCGTACAAGAGATCGCCGTGCGCGCGATGACAAAAGCCGAGACCGTCGACGGCGTGCGCGTCGGCGTCCTCCTCACCCTCCCCAAATCCGACGACGAAGCCTTCCTCCGCCTCGTCGCCGCCACCCTCTCCCACCACATGCTCCTCACCCCCCACGTCTTCGCCCTCGGCACCACCCCCCCCTCCACGCGCCCCGACCCCCTGCACACCACCCTCCTCCTCTGCGGCGCCCCCCCCTCCTACGTCCAGCGCGCCGTCCTCCTCGTCTCCTCCAAGCTCCTGGGCCGCATCCGCGCCGCCGCCAACGACGGCCCCACCTGGGTCGCCGTCGTGCACGACCTCTCGCCCGCGCCGGGCTCCGCGGACGAAGCCGCCCTCTGGGACGCGCTGAGGAAGTGCGCGCTCGCGCCGATGGACCCGCTGGTCCCGCCGAAGGGGAGCCGCGGCGCGGATGTGGCACTCGCGGCGGCGCGTGCCCGCCTCCAAAGGCTGACCCCCGCGCAGGCGCACGAGGAGCTCATCGCGCCCGCCGTCGGCGCGCCCACCTTCCTCGTCGACATCCGGAGCGAGAGCGCGCGTGCCCGTGCGGGCGGCATACCCGGCTCGCTCATCATCGAGCGGAACGTCCTCGAGTGGCGCTTCGACCCGCGGAGCGACGAGCGGCTGATGATCGTCGATCGGTACGATCTGCGCGTGATTGTGTTCTGCGAGGACGGCACGGCGAGCAGTTTGGCTGCGGTGGCGCTGCTGGACTTGGGGTTGCTGAATGCGACGGATATTGTCGGCGGGTATCGCGCGTGGCAGAAGGCGGGGCTCTCGGTCGATATGGACGGTGACGAGCCGTCGGTCATTCATATTATCGATTAATGCACTTGATCGCTCGAATCGTCCTCAACAGCGTACCCTCATAGCATCCCGACAAACCCAAGAGTTCCCATCGCCGTCTATGTCAACATCCAGGCTTCGTCTCTCATCCCCTTCCCCACCATCACCCCCATCCCCACCATCATCCCCACCCCCATCCCCACCATCATCCCCATCCCCACCATCATCCCCACCCCCACCCTGCCCACCCTCATCCTCACCCTCCCCATCCTCACCCTCACTCTCTCCATCAACCCCACCCGCCACACAGATTCCCGACACCCTCAAAACGCACGCCTCAACACCGGCACCTGTGCAGAGCCAACCGTCCAAGTCCATTCGACGCATTTCTCGCGCGGCTTCGTTCAGAAATCCAGAATCAGAATCGACTTCGGCGTGCATCTCCTCGCCTCACCTCGCCTCATGAGCTCACTCACTTCACTGACGACTCAAGTTCTCTTCTCGTCACCGTCACCATCACCGCCGGCGATACACACACATACCCGCATACCACGACGTGCGCGCTGCGCCATCCCCACTCCCCTGCCCGCGTTAGTTTGCGAGAGCATGGCGTCCTTTGAGCATGACCGAACAGAGCCTTTTCGAATACATCGAGATTTCCTGGATCAAGTGCCGTTCGAAATGCAAGCGTCGTCGTCGTTCGAAAAAAAAAGAGTCTGAATTGACACGGGAGTTGGCTTGGATATCGATTTGCTAGTGCTGGTGGGGATCCACTAGGTAGGTGCGTGCCGGGTGTGGGTTCGGATTCGACGTATCGAAAGTTAGGGAGTCGGACTCGCCCCGAGACCGGTGAGATCCGTGGCCACAGAGATGAGATGCGGAACCCCGGATTCCAACGAGCGTCTACTTACTAATTCTCGTCTTTAACAATCTAAACCCTTACTTCTTTTTTATTTCCTCCACAGAAGGAAGTGAGAACACGCGCCATTTACACTTCCGCGCAGCTTAAACCGATCCCGTCTTTCAACAATGAAGCATTAACGAGGTCAGAGATGTTTGCCTACTGAGACCATCGCTCATATACCATCAAGCCTGCCTACAAAACATAAACTCGCGCAAATTCTACTTCCTGGTACAGTAAAGTGGAGAACTCGACATTTCCAGCCCAGGGCAGACTCAACCGTGGGAACGGACTCGGGAATCGCCGCAGTAATGTTCAATACATAGCGTGCGACGCAAACTGCGGCTAGGATAGTCGACAAATCACTTATATGTTCGCAGACGTGTTCACGGAAGG
The DNA here is from genome assembly GCA_029281435.1 of Mycena haematopus. NCBI lineage: Eukaryota > Fungi > Basidiomycota > Agaricomycetes > Agaricales > Mycenaceae > Mycena > Mycena haematopus. The sequence goes on from JARJCV010000013.1 coordinate 71,825, forward strand.
TGCCTGCTCATCCTCATCCTCACTGCCAGTCCGGACTCCTTCATCGGCACCAGATCCTGAATTTGAAACAACTCTGAGAGTTGGCTTGGATGTACTGGCGCCGGCTGTGGGTTCGATGTATCGAATTCTGGACTGGAAACGGACACCGGTGAGATTCATGGCCACAAGTCATTGTGGTCGCAGGGAGATGAGATGAGATGCGATGCGATGTGGGAACCCCGGATTCGAACAAGCGCCCGCCAGCCTCTCGTTCTAGAGCCATCCTTCTTTTTTGGAACTTCAAGCCTCGACACAAGAATTCAAGAAAGTGATATCTAACACGCGCCACTGAAGTGCAATTCCGCGCCGATCTTGTCTTTTAACAAACCGATCCAGACTACAAGAGATTGACTCGCCCGGCGGGTCTAGTGGAGAATTCAACATTTATACTCAACCGTGGGAACGTACCCGGAAATTTCCGCAAAGCAAGTCCATGTTCAGTATCGTGGGGTTATCCGGTTCCAATCTACCTACCTATACTGTGGCTATCGATGAATTACTTTCATGTTCGCAGACGTCTTCACGGAAGATAAAGTCGAGCCGTCTTGTGGTTTGGATTGAAGCTCGAGGACCAGATGTGACTTGCGAGGCAGTGTTGGCCCTAAGGGTTAAGGCCTTATTAAGGTTAAGGCTTATTAAGGCCTTATCATAAGCCTTAATTGTGAGGCCTCCAGATGTTAAGGGCTTAAGGCTGGGGGCCGGGAGAAGCCGAGCCTCTCGGCATCGGTGCCATGCCCATCACCTTTTGATTTCCGGCACGAAAACCACGATTCACTGCCGGTGTTCGGCACAAGCCATTCAGGGAACACTTTTGAACACCGATGATGGTGTTGATACTTTTCCTAACAATTATCTGCAGTGATCTATTTCTTCTTGCACTCACATATATAATGCAGCAGCATGTCAACTATTAGGAGGTATCTAAATGCTATTTTTTACTGTACTTTAAAGTTGCTTTAGAGCCTTTAGAGCATAGACATGGCTTGATCGTAGCAGACATAGCGTGGGACAATACCTCCCAAAAAGGCAATTAAGGTGTTAAGGGCTTACGTCAAATTAAGCCTTAAGGCTTAATAACCCTTAATGGTCAGCCAGGTGGGTCCATAAGCCTTAATTGCCAACACTGTTGCGAGGAAAGGCTGCTCAGTGCTTGCATCAGCAAGATCACAAATCACGCATGATCTTGTCACGTAGTGCCGGGTTTGAAAGCCTGTATTAAATGATTGTATTATACAAGCCGTATTATACAGGTATAAAATGTTCCCCTTCTTATTTACTCCTCTTCTAATTTCTTGCTACGAGCATTGGTAAAAGAAAGGCAGAATTTTGAAAACAATATACTTGACCCGCAGTTCCGGCTATTACGAGCGGTAATAGCAGAATTAAATGAACGAATTGCCAGAGTCAACTTCATGACTGTAGAGAAAAATCTAGCTACCTTTCCTCTTTCAAACTCTGCACAGGCTAGTGCTTTGGAGATTGACACAGAAATTGATATCATGTTTGAATACCCAGGAATACTCATATTGAAAGGCTCTCAGCATTTTTTCACTAAAGCAATAAAAAAACTTGAACTAAAACCACACCGGAATACAACTTTTGTGAACCTGGACCGAGTTCGGTGCTCAGTTGAAGAACTATCGGGGTACACACCTTCAGATGAAGCAATCTGGAAATCGATCCGTTCAGTGACACTACAACGCCTTCACCGTGAATTCCTCTGGAAATGTATACATAACACTTTCAGAGTTGGGGACTTCTGGCTAAATATTAATACTATGGAATCCAGGCATGAATGCCATACATGTGGAGTCTCTGAATCCTTAGAACATATTGCATTAGAATGTAAAGTGTCAGGCCAACAAACTATTTGGGATCTAACACAACAATTGTGGTCAAAAAAATACAAGCAATGGCCAAAAATGAACTGGGGTCTCATCCTTGGGTGCAATCTAATTAAATTCAAATCTCGAAAAGGCGAAATAATGAAAGAGAAAGGGAGACTCTTCACAATTTTAGTTTCAGTTGCATGGCACCTAATTTGGACCATACGAGTCGGTGTGGTGATCACTTCTCCAGAGAGAATTCCTACTGAAAGCGAGATTCATAACTGATGGCTCAATGCTGTCAACAGGGCTTTACAACGTGACCGCCTTCTAACAGACAAAATAAAATTTGGCCCAGTTGCATTGAAAAAGCAGCTAGTTCTATATACTTGGAGTGGCCTACTAGAAAATGAGGATTCTCTGCCAGATGACTGGACACATGAGGGGGTTTTAGTGGGTATGCGACCCAGAATTGAGAGCAAAGGCATAGGATAATAAATCTAATGGTCGGAGCCCCACACTGATTTTTGACAATGTGCGTAACGGCATTTCCTCCCGGACTTTCTTCCTCCTGGCATAGCCTGGCTAATACCCAGCAACACAAGCGGATGACCTTGGAATGCTTCTGCAGACTGAGAATCATTATTCCAAATGCTCCAAAAAAAAAAAAAAAAAAAAAAAAATTTCATACCAGGAGAGTCCCGGGAGGCCGTGTATTTAATGGTATTTAATGCCAAAATGGTGCACAACGAACGTCTGGACCTCGTACAGACAGCGTACTTCATTTTATGGATCTCAGAAGTGTCCCATAAGGTCCCAGACCGAGCAGATTCGGTCGGCGCACAGAATCAATCAGTTTCCGGTTACAATGTCTGCCGGGGCCCAAGTAGCGCGTGTTTTTCTGTTTTTTCCACTCCCGCCGACGACAAGACTTCTAGATTCTTGTCATGGGAGTCTCCTCCGAGGGATATCAAGCTCTTAAAGAAGGCTCTGAGCGCTTCCTATCTGAAACGGAATATGGCTACCGCCAAACCGAGGAGCTCATGGATGCCATTTTTGGCCAGAATCGCACTTCGGATGATGCTCAGGCCTGGAAGAAATATTGGAATGATTTGGGTGCTGCTGTGGAGAAAAGAGACGCGGGTGATAAGTTTAAATTGCCCAAAGTGAGTGATCATAGGAGTCCTCTTCCTGTAAAATTGATGGCGCTGTAGCTCCCTCCTCCGGCTGACAGCGCAGCAAGCGACATTGAAATGGACTCGGACACTGAGCCCTCTCTTTCCAATGCTGCCCTGAAGTCGGACCGAGTCAAAGAGCGTGCGGAGCGGAAAAAGAATGGTAACATTCACGGCAAGGAACACAAGGAACTGGGCCGTAATTTCGATGAGATCATGGCCGGCGTTTTTATTGAACGTCAAGAGGCTAATTCGAAGGGTGTTGTTAAACCTATTTATTACTGTATCGGATGCGACAACTCGGTGCGCAATAATACCCGGAAGCGCAATGCGACCCACATGTTGGGGTGCAAGGTATTTACACCCGCATTTATTTTTACTCAGGGCTGACTAGGTACTAGGATCTCCAGAGAGACTTTCCCAAGGCATGGAAGGATTTCAAAGATGCCGTAGATCCGTCTGCCGAGAAAGTTGCGTCGGGTGAAGCCCCAGCACCAGCCCTTCGATCAAAGAAAAGAAAAATTGAGGACACCTCCGAAGGACGTGTTCCCATCCCCGGTATAACAGCCCCTCTTCCCTCGGATTCACCTTCCTCCGCCTCGACTCAACAAACCCTCGATGATGCTTGGGGATCTTCGAATATAACGACTGCCCGACAATCAATTATAGACTACCTCTTGCTCCGACTCATTGTATGTTGCGCACTCGCATTTTCGCTCTGCGACAACGGCTTTTTTATCGATTTCTGCAACGCAATGTGAGTAACAACCTCTGTATCTCGCATTCAGCACCTGAGGCTCCCGCAGGTGCCCGGGCTATCGGGTTCCCGACCGATCAAATTTTATCTCATACAACCTTGTCGTCGAGGCTGAGAATGCGATGAAGCAACTTCAGACGCTCTTAGAAAGCTTTATACATCTCACGATGTCTTTCGACGGTTGGTCGAGTCGAAGAAACGATGAAATATACACGGTACACGTCTCTACACCCACCCGTATGTCGTATATGGTCGCTGGGATTATTTTGACGGGCCTGTCGACGTCCGGAGAAACCATTTTCCAAAACCTAAAGAACGTAAGTTTTTGAAAGCTTCTCCGCCGAATTTTAATTCACCGACTGGCAGATTCTCCTTTTATACGCCGCCGTACGATTTTCAATGATCGTGTCCGACACAACCTCCAATGTCAAAAAATGTCGAGCGCTCATTTGCGCTGTCTATCCGTGGATCCTCAACTGTCCCAACCCATGCCATCAGCTCAATCTGCTCGCAAAAGATATCATCCTCGGCTCCAAGACACATCCAAAAATCCACGGGTTTGCAGCAGTATGTTTACCTAATTCCCTCTGAGTTATTGCGGCAAGTCCAGTGTTAATATTATTTCAACTAGGTGATGAAGATTGTTTCTCAAATAACAACCTTCTTCTCTCACAGCAATTACGGCAAAAAACACCTCAGAGATAACCTGAAAAAGCAAGATGACAAGCGCGGTCTTGTTTCCTTTGGCGCTATCCGGTTTTCTACTTTCGCGGATCAGGCAAGCAGTGTCACGCGCTGCCTTTCAGCGATGTCGCAGTGCTTTTCCGAGGGCCTGATCACATTCGACACAAAAGCGGTAAATCTTAGAAACTCATCTGTGTGCGAGAACTAATGAGACTGTAGACGAAACCTCTCCAGAAATATCTCATGGCCGACTCTCCGGACCAACTCAATCTTCGTGCTCAGCTGTACAATATCAACATGCTACTCAAGCCAATAGCTCGTGGCCTCAAAACATTGGAAAGCGCTCAAGTCACTTGTTCCGATGTTTTCAATATCTGGATTGGTCTCGCGATCGGATTTAAGAATGTGTTTTGTGACCCAAGTCGGTTTCCTCTTTCAATGTTTTCTTACCGCTAACAATTGAACAGCGAATTCCATAAACAGGCATCATCAGGAGACTATCGACTGCTACAACCGGCAATTTGCCATTTTCATGAACGACTGCACGCCCAGCATGTTTGTCTTGGCATACCTTCTCGATCCCAGTATGCTTTCTGATTTCTGTCATTTTCTTCGTCCTGATCATTCACAGTTTATTATCGTGACGGCGCGATGAGACTCAAACTCCCGCCTCGTGTCAACTTCGGGAAGACCACGGCTTCCCCTTTTGTTAAACTCTTGATCAGTAATGCTCGGTTAATGCTTCAAAATGAGCAGAAACGCGAGCGCAAGGGTGATGCAACTGAGGGTGATATTCTCGTCAAACAGATAATATGTAAGAGTGTTGTCCGTCATCTTCTTTTGCCAAGACTAACTGCGTAACAAGCTTACATGTATCGGGAAGCGCCCTTTGATCTACCCTGCACCAATCTGTCCCTACGTTTGGCTTGGTGGAAATCTATATCCAAAGACAGCAATGCGTATATCTTGGCAGTAAGTTTCGAGCGGTCAAGTTTTCACGCCTGTTAAATTTGTTTTCAGCGTCTGGCGATCAAGCTCCTTAGTGTTGTTCCGAGCGAAATGTGTGACGAGCGCACGGCTTCAAAACTTACCGCCATGAGTACCGCCAAACGGAACAATCTCGGTCCCGAGAACCTTGTTCGTTGCGCGCAACTCAATCAATATTGGCGATACGGGTTTGGCTCTTCCGAGGTTCAGCGGCACTGCCAGAAAGTTCAGTTGGAGCTCCCGACAACGAATCGGAAGCCGTCTGATCCCATCGTTGCGGGGGTGCCTACACTCCAAGATCTTCTCAATGCAGACTCAGAGCAACCACTTGAAATCGACGAGGAGGCCCTCTTCAATCACCCGGATCCTTATGGCATCAAGGATCTCGAGGCAATGGAGGAAGGTGAAGATGAAACCGATACTGCACCTCCTCCTCTCGTCATTCGTCAATCCAACTTGCCGATGATAAGCAGTGATTTCGCCTACGCCTGAAATTCACCAATTTTGGGTTGTTACTGAATATCTCATGCACATCTCAGGGTTTATAACGAACCCAACGTTAGTAGACCAGGGACTACGATTTTACGTTATCCAGAACTTCTGTGGATGAGTATCCAGAAACTCCCATACTGGCTAAGGTAGGGGACATCCATTCCCCGCCAACGTCACGTGCCTAGCGTGACAGCGTCCAGAAAAGGGCAATACCGTACTGATGGCTCGTAAAAATCGCCTCAAATAATGAGCACAGCACTCCGAGCTAATCGGTCCCATGAATTTGTAGCTAAAGTACACCTGAATGGGTAGTAATGGACAGATTTGGCAACGAACGAGTGAAAAAAGAGGAGAAGTCATTTTTGTGCAGCAGATGTGATTTCATTACCAAAAACACGCTATTCGACGCGTCCAAAGCCTACCGCTATGCCTGCCAAGCCTAGCCACCTTCGAAATCGTGCCCAGAACTTCGTCAAGGGTGTCACTGCTGGCGTAAAGCGCGTCATTGTCAGCCTTTCCCCGCGCAAAAAGAGAAGGAGCACAGAGGATGACAATGAGAAAGAAAACTGCCCGGTGCGCATCTACACCATTTATTCGGTATTTGACGCGTCGACGGCTCACATACAATGTCGTACACGACAGGGATCTGGAAAAACATCGATATCTCCGTCATCAATCTTTGTCGATCCTCCATCGACTGATCCAATCGAAGACGTGTTTTTAGCGAGTCCCGGAAACTTGGCTCACGGCCTGGTCTCGTGTCCCGACGTGCCGACGACTGCTCCGGCTCAGTTTTATCATGAATTCATGTTGCCGCAGCCTCGGCCGCGTGCGACAGTCGAAGAGGTCCCTGATCAAGACGATATCTCGTACCTTGCCTCGGCGCATCCCAATCCCTCTGTCAACACTCTTGATTCCCTTACACCCACTGAACCGGACCCTGAAGAAACCGCGTTTGAGAAAGCCACGGCTGCTGATCCTGTGAGCCAGGATACATATTCTCGGGTCTACGATGCATATGCCAGTATAGCGCTAGGCATACTGCGCGAGGCCCCAACAGTCTGTCTAGCCACTGCTGCTGCAAAAGATCTTGCCGTGCTGCTCCGAGGGGCGAAGCGCGGAGAGAATTCGGCCGGTTACAAGGACCCAAATATTGATCCTTTCGTTCGCAAACGTATGGAAGGCATGCGCGTCTTCCTGAACTTCTACACAGATACACGATCAAAAACTTATGGGCATTGGGGTGCTTCCGCCTTGCAGGCAGCCGTTGCTCTGGGTCGTGGCCGGTATTGCGTGCGAGGGCTCTGTCAATTAGCACGACAATTTGTTCATGACCGCTCCCTCCTTCCTGTCAATCCTTTCGGAGATTGGAACGAATCCTTGCTTGTCAATGAGGGTTTGTGCACCGATATCAAACTTCACCTCCAAGAAATTGGAAATCATATAACGGCGGAAAAGGTGGTCGAATTTCTCGCCCTTCCGGAAATAATGGAGAAGCATGGCATCACACGCACAATCAGCATACGCACGGCTCGCCGCTATTTGCGCGCGTTGGGCTACCAATACACGGAAATCAAAAAAGGTCAATATACAGATGGGCACGAACGCGAGGATGTCGTTCACGAGCGTGACAACGTTTACATTCCCAAAATCAAAGCCCTCGAACGTCGAATGAAGCATTGGGGTCGTGACGGCAGCCCCGAGTTTGGCCCTCCTCGCCAGGGCAAGCGCGTTGTTGTTTGGTACCACGATGAGTCCATCTTTTACGCGCACGACCGGAAGCGCAAAAGCTGGTACCACAAAGATGCCACCAAACCCTTCACAAGAAGGGTGACGGACATTCCCTGATGGTCGCCGACTTTGTTTCTGTTGATTTCGGGTGGTCTCCGAAATCACTCGATGGAAAACGAACGGCTCGCCGATTCATGAAGCCCGGGAAGGACCGTGACGGATATTTCACCTGCCAGGACATCATTGATCAGGCGGAGGAATTTATGGATATTTTGCAAGAAGTCTACCCTGATTTCGAGCATCATTTCGTCTATGACAACGCTACGACCCACAAAAAGCGTGCCGACGGTGCCCTTTCTGTACGCAAGATGCCGAAGAAGCCCACATTTGACAAGAACTTTATGGTTTCTGTCAACGCTTGCGACGCTGATGGAAAACAGATTTATACCACAGTGGGGAAGAAGCAGAAAACACAGGTTCCCATGCACGGAGCAGAATTTAATGGTCAGCCACAATCACTGTATTTTCCTCCAGGCCATCAGCACGCGGGTGTCTTCAAAGGTATGAAGATTATCCTAGAGGAACGCGGGCTTGCCGATATCGCCCAGAAGAGAGCCGAGTGCCCGGGTTTTAAATGTGCTCCTCCGGCCATCGACTGCTGCTGCCGGAGGGCGCTGTTCAACCAGCCGGATTTCGTCAATGTTCCGTCGCTCCTGGAAACCGCTTGTGCTGCGCGGGGATTTGGGCTTCTTTTCCTCCCGAAATTCCATTGCGAGCTCAACTTCATTGAGCAGTGCTGGGGTTATGCAAAGAGGATTTATAGATTCTTCCCCGAGTCCTCTCGAGAAGAAGACCTGGAACGCAATGTTCGGGAGGCGTTGGAATCAGTACCACTTGACATGATGCGCCGGTAATCACTTCCTATCATTCTGTTAAATCACGGACTTACTCCGCTTTCAGCTTCGGAAATCGTTCCAGGAAATTCGTAGATGCATACCACAAGGGCCTGAATGGACGTCAAGCAGCTTGGGCAGCTAGGAAATACCGGGGACATCGTGTACTCCCCGAGGCAATTTTGGAGGAGCTGGATGCTGCCGGTATAGTATAATGAATCTTGCTAATCTTGCTACTTTCTTGGCACTTAATGTCTTGTAGCCCATAGTCACTGTTTTTGTTGCGCATTGTATATTTTATATGTATTTAACACGCCGCGCCGTTATTAGCTGACAGCTCAAAAGCTCGCGTCGACATCTCCTCTATCACATGTGAACCAATAGGAAAGCTGTTTTACACAAGTGATCTTATGAAGTATATCTATGTTTTCATGGAAGGGATTTGGTCTCCGACACCCACAGCCCTTGTACTGTGGCTTTCTTTCTGAAATCACCGAATTTGGAAGAGATCAGTCACGAAAAGTCACGGCACGTGACGTTGGCGGGGAATGGATGTCCCCTACCTTACCTCCGACTACTATACAGGTGGTTCTGGATCCCAATGACGGTTTCATAGTCAGAGGGCATCGTAGTGAACAAAGGAACATCAAGGGATAATATCCATTCTGTGCCATGTGAAGCAGTCTCATAGTGGAGTAATCCAGAAAGAGTTTGCGGATTACTTTGTACATGCTTGTAACAAAATGGGCAACGCGCTAGACCACATGACCTGTCAAGAGCATTCCAAAGCCAGAACAAGCCGTTCCGGATCAGGTGTCAAAAGTCTATCAAATATCGATCGACTCAATTGGGCAATCAAGTTCAGTTCTGGATTAGAACTGCACAGGCTATATATTAGAGTTGGGTATCAATCGAAAGGTATTGACCAGACGATTCTGGATATCCACGCAGAACGTAGAGGAAGAGTATTGCTCTTCTCAAAACCAGAGAATAGTAAAGGTGATCGTGTGCTAAAGAAAGCACCAATATAAACCAGGAACAGATCGAACAGAAAGGAGACTTGGCTACCAGGTACTATCCAAACGGGTAGGCTGTCTTCTGAAGTACTGGGGCTACGAACAAGTTCAGAGTGCCTATAGGACGGCACGGCTCTGGATTAAACGATACCATTCCGACTTTGCGGGGGACAATCCAGAAAACTCAGGAAACTAAGATCCGGACTATTTCTATTCAATTCTGACAGAGGCACATATATTGTACGTTAAGAGGCAGTAGTTAGGCACCGTATACCAATAGCGCGATAAGGATAAGAGATATTTATAGAGTAGCAGTATATAAGGAAGGGTAAAGTAGCAGGTAGAGCACGGAACCCGTACCCGAAGCTGAAAGCGGAGAGACCTGTGTGTCTTACTCCAGCGAAACAGAAGGACGGTCTACGGCTTGGATTACCTAGAGGCTAAAAGACCCTGTTGTGGTTAAGCTTGTAATTTCGAGTTGCACTTAAAATCTATCAAAGTTTTGAATCCAGAATTGTGTTGAGGGTTTTGTTGAGAACTGTCTTGTTGGTTTCGTTAAAAGGCTTGCTGAACGTGTGTGTTCGTCTTGGATCATTGCTCTTAACCACAGGTTGGAGTGGGTGAACCAGAGTTGCAAAAACTATAAATTGAACTTGAATATACCGCGCTTCTGGATTTGCTGCAAGCAATCCACAAAGAATAATACAACTGGTCCCGTGTGTCTCCTATCGGCACACAAAGACCCAAACTCAGCCGATCCTTGGTTACATTGTGGTTTTCGTTTGCAGGCTTCGTTTCCGTCTGAACCTTGGGTTTTTGTGGGTTTTGGATTCTAGGATCTAAAGCGCCAATAAGTCAAAGTTTCTGCGTTCCGGATTTCTGTAAGAGGAGATTGCACCCATAGACCGCCGGCAACCGTTTCACCGACCTTGGAGATCGAGACGTACATTGATCTCAACGCACCAAACTCGCTGGCCGCTTTGCCGCCGACTAGGAACTTCCCACACCTGCCGCTCAACCGGCCAAGAAGGCCGTCAAAGCTCCAATTGGTAAATGGACTGAAAAGGACGCCGAATGGGATGCAGAGAGCTGGGATGTTTAGTTAAATACCTTTAATTACGAGTACTTATGTAATCGTTCTTAATAATCGTGGAGGGCCATTTTGCGACCTCTGCTCTTAACGGTCGCTTTTTATGAATGAATCAAATTTAGTGGCTGTCCCTAAAATCGTAACGTTTTTGTGATCGCTTTGAAATTTTCATTAGCCGGAACATCTTTCATCCTAAATATCACAAACGCGATGTGATACAATAGTGGCGGTCCTGGGAAAATCTTATGTAACAGAATTCACTTTTGCTCTCTCCGCTCCTGCTTGCATTATCATGACTTGAACTATATGTGTTTTTGTTCACAGTGCCCTAAACTACCGACCTATGCAAGGCCGCTCCACCTTACTTTGGCAGGTGGTTGTGCAAGCAAAATCGGCACATTGTTTGGCAAGCTTTTGATCACGGGAAGTCTCGGCATGTTCGGCACTTACAGAAGTACTCGTAAACGCCATGCGCAGCAATGGCCCATACCACCCATGTACCTTTAATACAGATTAAAATACACGTATTATACATTAAATACATGAAAATTTTGCGGCCTGCGGCGCCGGTATATAATGTATTATACGAGCCATACCTTCCAGACATCGGGGCCGCTGCGCGGCCGCGTATTATACCCGGCCAAAATCATTTTAAACCCAGCACTAATCTTGTGTTCGCGTGCTCGCGCGACACGTCCTTTTTGCACATTTTTAGGTCTTTCTGAAGATAAATTTTGTGCCGACCGATACCCAGGTGCACCTCACAGTACTTTACATTAAGTCTCACAAATTCTATTGAGGTCAATTGGCCGCCAGGTCGAGATTTCAATATCCCAAAAAGGAAAAACTTGACAGCTCGCGTGGAATTTCAGACATAGCTCGTGATCGCGCATCCACGCAATCTTTTGATGCTTGTACGCGCGCGCGTACGAGAGAATTGTATAAATCCCGATGTGTCATCAATATGGCTTGCCGGGCTGTTCTGCGAGGACGGGACGGCGGGCGGCGCTGCGTGACCTGGGTCTGCTGAATGCGACGCGGATACTAATGCACGTAGCAAAAGGCGAGGCTCTCGGTCAATTGCAATATGGACGATGGCGAACCGTCGATAATTCATTATCGATTGATGCACTTGAGCCTCCATCAGACTTTTGACAATTTGACTTTGACGTTGTACAACGTCAAAAAACCTCGCAACCATCACCAAGATCGACGCAACCTCGGCGCAACCTTAAAACATCCGAACCCTATGTCATCCTTCGCACAACCTCCAAAGTTCGACCTGGTTGAAGGGCAAAATTCTGGGTATTTTTATTTTTATTTGGTGGGATCTGGTATGTAGTGATCTTCTGAACTCATCTAGCTCTAACTCATGTTGTTTTCACCATAATACTTCCACAGATTTGGAGGTAATTTGGCACATTTTGAGGTTCTGAGGTTACGGCAACCTGACAACCGCAAAAAACCGCGAATCTTTTTGTTAAAAGGCTGATGTACTTCTCCGCGACGACACGGTCATTCGTCACGGTAAGTTGCCCATTTCGGTTGGAGGTGAGATACCAGGACGTTCATGATTCACTGGCTAGATTTCGGGACTACGTTGATTCTTTGTCATTTTCGTGCGGGTTCCGGCGGCCGTCGCCTTGATACCCCAATCATTAATAAGGAAGGTAGGGCCGACGAGCGGCATGGCCCACTACCTTCGAAGTATTTTGAAGCCAACAATACACAAAAAAAACCTTTCCCGTCTTTTCACATCGGTCATCCGGCTGTCCTCCCTGTGGTAGGAAGCAGGAATACTCCACTCAGACATCGAAAACAACATGAACACCATTTCAGAGTCGCATCACCTCTCCTCGCCTCTCCAGAAGCATGAAGTGGCCGGCGCTCTTATTAATGCCTTATTGACGACAGGACTCAAGTTTCCGTCACCGGCAGATACACACCACAACGACGCCCCGTCCCATCTTTCGGCAAAACAAAGATCTCCCGCTCGCGTCAGTTTGCGGAGCGGAGAGCCGTTCTTTGAGGGGGCAGAGGGTTTCCAATTCATCGCATTTTTTCTAGTTGAGTCCTTGCAGCGAAGTGCCGTTCTGAATGTCGTCGTCGTTCGAGAAAAAAAAGAGTCTGGATTCTGAATTCTGAATTTTGACACGAGAGTTACCAGCTGGCTAGTCGGCGTGCCGGGTGTGGTTTCAAGTAAAGGACTTGCCAATGCAGCATCGTCTGGACTGGAGACGGAGACCGGTAAGATCCACATAGAGAAGAGATGTGATGCGGAGCCTGGATTCAAACGAGGGTCTACCAGTTTCTCTTTGCAGACTCTGACCCATACTACTTCTTTTTTAACTTAAAGCCTCCACGCAAGGAAGGCTGACAATTCCACGCAAGCCAAATTCAACTTTCAACAGCCCAAAACCTCAAAACCTCATGAGGTCATTTATCGAAACGTTTGTCTACCCGGATCGCTGCTGAGTAGGTATCTGTCCACAAAACATCCACCCGACGTGCAACCTCTCGTCGCCCGTTACATAAAGTGAAACTGAAAGTCCAGGGCAGACTCAACCGTGGGAACGGATTCGGGAATCCCCGCATCAATGTTCAAGACATATCGTGCAACAAAACTGCAGATAAGATAGTCGATGAAGCGCTTTAGGTTCGCAGTCGTCTTCACGGAAGATGATCCGGTCTTGTATGCAGAAAATTTTTTTTTCAAAAAAAAAGTGTCCACAGAAGGAAGAGAGATCTAACGCGCGCCACTCAAGTACAATTCCACGCAGCTCAAATCGATCCACTGTCACAGGCCAGAAAAAATGTTTGGTTACTGAGAGAGAACCTGCCATCATCGCCGCTGATTAGGTCCGAGAGTGACTGTCCACAAGATATTGAGTAGTTCACGCTCAGGAACATCTAAACCCCGGTAGAGTGCAGAATTCAACATTTCGAAGGCAGACTCAACCGTGTGAACGTATCCGGAAGTTGCCGCAAAGTATGTTAATCATGGGATTATCTGCCTGTCGGATTCGTCAGCACATCAGTAGCCTACTATATGTCCCCCCAATAACGTTGTACGGAAAACCAAGATGCCGATTTCCGAGGTTTCCAGGTTTCCTTGATCAAGTCGGAGGCCCTTTCCGCGATGCTGTACGCCGCCGCCTGGGGATGAGCCGCAGGAATGAAAGGCTATGTCAGTGAATTATCAACCATCAACCAAACCTCCCATGTATCACGACATAGACTCACCACAACCGAAAGATCCACAACCCTAAGCCCCCCCAACCCCTTAACCCTCAAATCCGGATCAACCACGCCCCACGCCGCCTCCCTCGCAGACATACTGGCCGTCCCCACAGGATGGAACACCGACCCGCTGTTCTCGCGGATATAGGCATCCACCTCGGCGTCGGTGCTCGTGCGATTCACGCTGCCAAACGGAGAGAGGACGTAGCCGCGCCACGCTGGTGCGGTTGTGAAATGCATCGCGCTCTTGAGGGCTTCGCGCATAATTAGGAAATCGACCTCGGAGTTGAGAAGGTTGGGATCGATTATTGGGTCTGCGAATGGGTCGGTGGTGTTAATGGTCACCGAGCCGCCTGAGGAGTGAAATCGAGTAAGTAAATGATTGTACATTTCAAATGAGGGGAGTGCATACGAGCAATGGGAGAAACCACAGCTGTCATTATAGTGAGGAAGTTCCCCGTCGTCGGAGGCACTACACCCCGGGCCAACATTCCATTCGAGATAATAAATTCATAATGGGGTGTATTCGGCCCCGCCGCAGGATCGGGGAACCGCTCCAAGACGGAGGAATCATCGGGGAGACGCAGCCACGCCATGTGGCTCAGCTGGTTGTTGACGAGCGGGCCCGCTCGGGTGGTGTTCCACTGATCAAACTGCTCTTTCGCTAGTGTGGCGTTACGGTCGGCGGTTTCGAAGGTATCCGACGAGTTGACAAGGAACGACATGAAAGCGAAACTGTGATCGCTGAGATTTTGTCCGACGGAAGGAAGGTTGTGCGTTGGTTTGATTCCGACAGAGGTCAGTGTTGAAGAATTGCCGATGCCGGAATGGAGGAGGATACTGGGTGTTCCGATGCTTCCCGCTGAGAGAATAACCTCCTTCACTGCAGTTAATCTGAACTGCTTTGATTTTCCTGACAAAGGTTAGAGAGGGCTACGAACGATGTACGCAGTTTTTACCATTTGGCAGCTCCTGTGAAAATTCAACGGTGCGAAACGCATTAGACGTGGTTGGCAGAACCCGCGTTACTCTGGCGCGCAACAGAACATGCAGATTCGGTCGAGCCACAAATTGCGGGGCGAGATATGATGTAGCCGAACTGCTCCTCACGCCGTTCTCTATCGTCACTTGTCCCCAGCCTTGGAAATGTCAATATATAGAACACAATTTTTTTCATTTGGACATACCAATTCCAAGTGGATACCCCGAGTTCATGTCGAGGTTGAATGGATACCCTTCAAGTTGAGTCGTGGTTTCAATAATCCGTGAGTTTATCGGAGTCGGAAAGCCCTGGAGAGATACAGCATTGATACCGGTGAAACCGTGAACGCTGGGGTTGAACTGCCCAGTGGTGTTGTGGATATCTGAGGGTGGGACGAAGCGCTCGTTCTGCAATTTATTATAGCTTAAAACTCGAAGATTGGAAATCGCAAATGGAAAAATGACCTTTTCCATGTATGGAACGAGACTATTCCAGGACCAGCCCTCGTCCCCAGTGATATTTGCCCAGCGGTCAAAGTCTTCTTTTGACCCCCGCGTATACACCATTGAATCTGTAAAGATTTTCATCACCTAAGTAATATTCTGCACATCTGTTAGCTTGACTTGCTGATGGAACTGCTCCCTCCAAGAACTAATCCGCGATTGTACAGTATTGAACGGCCATTCATCGCCGCCTGCGGTGTGGTTGTGTAGTTCCAGTCGAACGGAGTGTTCGGTGACGCCCGGCGGCAGTAGAAAGGGACGATAAGGTCCAAAACATCGGCATTTCTGCCGAAAGGATGTTTAGGACGCGGCGCCATATGGAGACGAAATTCTTACGACCCGCCCGCTTCAAGCACCAGAACCGAATGGTTTGTATTCTCCGAAAGACGATTGGCAACTACATTTCCTGCCGTTCCGCCTTCGTACAACTCAGTAAATGCACTGCTAGCGGTGACAGAAGACTTTACCACCCACGATAATAAAATCGTACTTCAGATCACGGTTCAACTTGCTCAAATCCGCGACATTGTCAAGGATGGCACTTGAACACAGTATCGCTCCAAAAGCAAGGATCAGAATGGAACGCCAGGGCATCAGGAGCAAGAGCGTAGTGCCAAGAGGCACTAGAGTGGCATGACGGCAGTGGTAATCGAAGTTTGACTCTGACGGCTCGGTGCCGAGTAATCCAAGGTTGAACGTTGAACTTGAATCAGACGATGTCTTCCAAATGATACGGACATCTTTATGACTGTTATTCTCGTAGGCTATTCTCAACGAATCTCAATGGCAAGTACTTATGTGGATTTAACCTCTGAAGCAACCGCTATTCAAGTTGGCCCCAAGCTTCTTTTATCAAATCCGAAGCCCTCTCTCCGATTGCATACGTCGCAGCTTGCGTGTGGGCGGCAGGAATGAGCGGCTGTCTGTTGTCAGTGAAGAAACAAGGTTGAAAAAGGCGACTTACGGCGACCGAGAGATCCACAATTCGTAACCCATTCAAGCCCTTGACGCTCAAATCTGGATCCACAACGCCCCAGGTTGCACCCTTTGGCGACATTTTCGCGGTCCCAGAAGGATGGTATACAGTTCCACCATTCACGCGAATGAAATCATCAATTTCGTCGTCGCCGTCCAAGCAACAACCAGACACGGAAATGACAAAATCTTGCCAAGCTGGTGCAGCGACAAAGCGGAGTACGCTCTTGACGGCCTCGCGCATGATGAACAAATCGACCGGAGAGCTGAGCAGATTAGGGTCGATGAGGGGATCTGACAGGCTATCATTGCTCTGGAGTGTCACCGATCCGCCTGAGAAATGGATTCAGATACGAATTATGATTGGGTAGTGGTCACATACGAGACGCAGGAGAAACCACAGCGGGGACTATACTCATGAAATTCCCGGTAGGAGGAGGCACACTCAACAATCCAGGGAAGAAGATAAACTCGTAATGAGCGGTATTCGGTCCCGCGGCAGGATCTGGAAATTCTTCAAAAATAGAAGAATTTCCGGGAATGCGGAACCACCCCAAATGGTTCGCTGGGTTGTCAACCAGAGGTCCTGTTCGCGTTGTCGTCCATTGGGCCAGTTGCTCTGCCGCCAACGTGGCGTTTCGCTCTGCAGTCTCCCAGGTGCCCGTTGAGTTGACAAGGAATGACAGGAATACAAGGGGATGGTCAGTCAGATTTTGTCCGACCGAAGGAAGGTTGTGGACCGGTTTTATTCCGAGAGACGTCAGTGTTGAAGAGTTGCCGATCCCGGAGTGCAACAATATATTCGGCGTTCCGATACTTCCCGCGGAGAGGATCACCTCCTTGCTTGCGGTTAATGTGAGTTTTTCGCCTGAGGGAATGTCGGCATCATTGTTGAAGATAAAGAATCATACGCACCCGCGAGATCCTGCACGAATTCAACCGTGCGAAAGGTATTGGAGCTGGTTTGCAGAACGCGGGTGACTCTTGCATGTAGTAGAACATGTAAATTAGGACGCGCAACGAACTGAGGGGCGAGATAAGATGTCGCTGAGCTGCTCCTTGATCCATTCTTGACCGTCTGTTGGTCCCAGCCTATCCAAAGTCAGTATGAGGCAACACTGCTAGTCCGCGTACCAATCCCAAGCTGATAGCCAGAATTCATGTCAATGTTGAAAGGAAACTCTGCAAGTTCAGTGGTGGTCTCGATGACCCGGGAGTCTAGCACGGTCGGGAATCCCGGAAGAGTGACTGAGTTGATGCCATTGAACCCATGAACGGCCGGGTTGAATTGTCCAGTTGTGTTGTGATGATCTGCTGGTGGGCTGAAACGTTCATTCTATTGTCATAACGTCAGAAAGGCATCCCTAAACAAGTTGCTGAACTTTACTTTTCTCATGTACGGAATTAACTGATCCCAGGACCAGCCATCATCGCCAGTTACCTTTGCCCACCGGTCGTAATCTTCTTTGGACCCTCGCGTATAGGCCATATAATCTGGATGAGAATTCTTTTCTTTCGGAGCAAATGGGCTCTATAATAAAAGACTCACTAACGGACGAACTGCCTCCAAGGACAAATCCACGGTTATACGCGATGGAACGGCCATTTAAACCAACCTGAGGTCACAACCAGGTGAGGTACGAGTATAGTTGTAATGTCTGTCTATAAGTGACTAACCTGAGCTGTAGTCGAATAGTTCCAGTCTACAGCGGTATTCGGGGTCGCGCGAGGAGAAAAGAAGGGAACAATGATGTCCAAAATGTCAGCATTTCTATGACAAAGATGAGTTTTAGCACATTACATCGAGACTGAGATCTTACGAGCCGCCTGCTTCAAGCACCAGAACCGAGTTATCGGGATTCTCTGAGAGGCGATTAGCAACGACGTTCCCCGCCGTCCCGCCTTCAAAAGAAATGAGCATTGTATGAGAAGAGATGGTTGAACAAATTCACCGCCCACTACAATGAAATCGAACTTCAAGTTTAACTTGTTCAAATCTGCGACATTGTCAATTATGGCACTTGAACAAAGCGTGGTTCCAAGAGTGAGTATCAGGATGGAGCTAAGCAAGGTCATGGCGAGCTGGGGGCCACTAATTCGCTGTTCGATCTTTAAGCAGTTCATTACTTACGTTCCGGCAACTTGAGGTTATTGCGGCCTTACAGCTGACTGAAAGGATACGTCCGATACTCACGCTCGGACATGATTTCGTCGTTTACCGAGCCAGCCCGTGAACCTCCGCAGCATGGAGACAACCAAATTCGTACATCTGTAGAAATCCTCTTGAAAAATTGATACTGTGCACTCGGATCACGCTGAAGTGGAACAGGATCCACTCACAATTCAGTACGTGACGCGTGCTAATTAATGATGGTCCATTCTTGTGGCACGCACGTAGACGTACATGCCGCGGCTGTATGAGGTGTTCCGAGCAACAGTTATGTGACAAACCAAACACAGTAGAAAATGGATCCACTACCGAGTTTGACCCAGAACGACCCGAATTTGTAAATTCTCGACTTGCTCTCGGCCATTCACCAAATAGCTGAGAGCGGGATAGAGAACTGGGGGTGTGGCGCTCGCTGGAGCCGGCAATTATTCGCACTCCGAACGGAACGGCATACGATGAGTTGACTGTGGAAGCTAGCAGAATTCGACTATAGCGCGCAAAGAGTCGTACCAGTGGCGTTGTAAGTATGAGCCGACAAGCCAGCCTAGTAAGCGGAGAGTAGCATGAACTCCGCCTTGGAATAACTGCATATCGGACGCAACATTCGTAAGGCTCACAGAAAAACAGAGTTTTGTGCCACACCTGGCAAATCAATCAGATCCTTGTATTATTGTTTTTCCTACTGATTGAAACGAATAAAATGACATGCAGCGCGACGCTGGGCATGATGGCCGGTGATCATTTGCGAGCACACTACTGCTGAGTCGTACGCCGCAGTTGCCAGTCGAACGAGAACGGGGACAGTCGAGTCCCGGTAGTCAGCAATCCTGAAAATACACAGATGAGTACTAAGGCGGCCTTCGAAAGCTGAATAATGTACTGACCACACCAATCCTTCCGTGCTAGCCCTTCATCTTCTGCGCAACTTTTTCTGTGGCATCGCAGACCAGATCAACGCCATCCCCGCTCCAAAACTTGCGCTCGTGCGAGCTAAGTTTGCCCAGAACGTAGTCCGCGAGGTCCATGCCCGGGTGGCGGCCGACGCCGACGCGTAGACGATGAAAGTCCTGCGACCCCAGCGAGCTTATCACGCTCTTGAGGCCATTGTGTCCGTTGGCACTCCCACCCCGACGGTAACTGACCTTGCAGGGCTCGTGGTCTGTCGAATCGGAGATGACAACAAGCATATCGGGTTGGAGGCCGCGCTGGCGGTACACTGCGGCGACGGAAGGCCCAGAGATATTCATCAAATGTTCTAAAGAGTCGGTTAACCGTTGAGAAAGCGCATATTGGTCGTGGATTGAGAATGAAGCACGTACTGGATTTGAATAGTGTCAGCGCAAGAGGCGTGTTCCCGAGCGTGACAATGCTTTCACCCAAGTAACCATCGCGAGTAGATGACATGCGAATGCCTGTACGCGACGCCAGCTCGTCGATAATTAGTTGCCCAAGGCTATATGTAGAGAACGGTTCAACAAACTTGTTCTTTGAAAATTGCTGAATAAAATACCTGTGGCGCGTGTTCGGGTACGGCAAATTGCCGAGTCCAGCGACAAGAAGTCTGGGAAGGTGAGACATTTTGCGCAGGAAGATGGTGGTTCGCGTTCAAGGAGGATGAATCATCGGTCGCTACCGCGCAGCGAGTCGAACCGCAAAAAGTGCACAGGTTTCTCCGGGCCGAGACTCCGTGCCGCGGCGAAAAGCAGCCTCCATGACTGCTAAGTCGACCGCGAGGTTCCGTGCTCCTGCAAGCGCCAACTATGTGCTCGTCTGCCACGGCGGCGCCGGTGCCGAGTAAGTTTGAACGTTGAAATCAGACGACTCGGACCTGTTGAACTGCACTCACCCACCCTGCCCCCTCTACCCTTGCTGCTCACTCTCCGTCCCCATGGGCGCCGTGAACCAGGACATTAAACATCATTGATCAGGACTTCAATGTTCCAATGCTCGTCTTCTACTACTTAGTAGTTGACACAGACATCTTTATTCTCGGTAGTTATTCCAAATCTCAACGAATCTTAACGGCAAGTAGTATGGATTTGACCAGCAAGCGATGAAGCAAGAGTCTAAACCAACCGCTATTCTAGTTGGCCCCAAGCTGCTTTTATCAAATCTGAAGCCCTCTCTCCGATTGCATATGTCGCAGCTTGCGTGTGCGCGGCAGGGATGAGCGGCTGCCTGTTGTCAGCAAAGAAACAAAGTTGAAAAGGCGACTTACGGCGACCGAGAGATCCACAATTCGTAACCCATTCAAGCCCTTGACGCTCAAATCTGGATCCACAACACCCCAGGTTGCACCCTTTGGCGACATTTTCGCGGTCCCAGAAGGATGGAATACAGATCCAGCATTTACGCGAATGAAATCATCCAGTTCATTGTCAGTGTTTGTACTGTTGAAGCCAAAAGGTGAAATGACAAAATTTTGCCAAGCTGGTGCAGTGGCAAAGCGAAGTGCGCTCTTGACTGCCTCGCGCATGATGAATGAATCCACCGGAGAGCCGAGAAGATTAGGGTTGATGAGGGGAGCTGACAGGCTATCGCTGCTCTTGAGTGTCACCGATCCGCCTGGAAAATTGGATTCAGATACAAATTCATAATTGGTTACTGGTCACATACGAGACGCAGGAAAAACCACAGCGGGGATTATACTCATAAAATTCCCAGTAGGAGGGGGCACGCCCAAAAGTCCATCGGAGAAGATGAGCTCGTAATGAGCCGTGTTCGGTCCCGCGGCGGGATCTGGAAATTCTTCAAAAATAGAAGAATTTTCCGGAATGCGGAGCCACCCCAAGTGGTTCGTTGGGTTGTCGACCAGAGGTCCTGTTCGCGTTGTCGTCCATTGGGCCAGCTGCTCTGCCGCCAACGTGGCATTACGCTCCGCAGTCTCCCAGGTGTCCGTTGAGTTGACAAGGAATGACAAGAATACGAGGGGATGGTCAGTCAGATTTTGTCCGACCGAAGGAAGGTTGTGGACTGGTTTTATTCCGAGAGACGTCAGTGTCGAAGAGTTACCGATCCCGGAGTGCAACAGTATATTCGGCGTTCCGATACTTCCCGCAGAAAGGATTATCTCCTTGCTTGCGGTCAATGTGAATTTTTCACCTGAGGGAATGTCGGTATCGTTGTTGAAGATAAAGAATCATACGCACCCGCGAGATCCTGCACGAATTCAACCGTGCGAAAGGTATTGGAGCTGGTTTTCAGAACGCGGGTGGCTCTTGCATGGAGTAAAACATGTAAATTAGGACGCGCAACGAACTGAGGGGCGAGATAGGATGTCGCTGAGCTGCTCCTTGATCCATTCTTGACCGTCTGTTGGTCCCAGCCTATCCAAAGTCAGTATGAGGCAACACTGCTAGTCCGCGTACCAATCCCAAGCTGATAGCCAGAATTCATGTCAATGTTGAAAGGAAACTCTGCAAGTTCAGTGGTGGTCTCGATGACCCGGGAGTCTAGCACGGTCGGGAATCCCGGAAGAGTGACTGAGTTGATGCCATTGAACCCATGAACGGCCGGGTTGAATTGTCCAGTTGTGTTGTGATGATCTGCTGGGCTGAAACGTTCATTCTATTGTCATAACGTCAGAAAGGCATCCCTAAACAAGTTGCTGAACGTTTACTTTTCTCATGTACGGAATTAACTGATCCCAGGACCAGCCATCATCACCAGTAACCTTTGCCCACCGGTCGTAATCTTCTTTGGACCCTCGCGTATAGGCCATATAATCTGGAAGATAATTCTTTTCTTTCGGAGCAAATGGGCCGTATAATAAAAGACTCACTAACGGACGAACTGCCTCCAAGGACAAATCCACGGGGATACGCGATGGAACGCCCGTTGAAGCCAACCTGAGGTTACAATTAGGTGAGGTATGAGTAGAATTGTAAATTGTTGTAACGTCTGTCTATAAGCGACTAACCTGAGCTGTAGTTGAATAGTTCCAGTCTACGGCGGTATTTGGGGTTGCGCGAGGAGCAAAGAAAGGAACAATGATGTCCAAAATGTTAGCATTTCTACGTCCAAGATGATTTTTAGTGCATTACATCGAGACTATAAGACCTTACGAGCCGCCTGCTTCAAGCACTAGGACCGAATTCTGAGGATTCTCTGAAAGGCGATTAGCAACGACGTTCCCCGCCGTCCCGCCTTCAAGAGACATGAGCATTGAATGAGAAGTAGGTTTTGAACGAAGTCACCGCCCACTACAATGAAATCGAACTTAGAGTTTAACTTGTTCAAATCTGCGATATTGTCAAGTATGGCACTTGAACATAGCGTGGTTCCGAGAGTGAGTATCAGGATGGAGCTGAGCAAGGCCATAGGGCGAGCTGGGAGCCACAAATTCGCTGTTCGACTTTTAAGCGGTTCATTACTTACGTTCCGGCAACTTGGCGTTATTGCAGCCCACGGCCGGTACTCACGGCCGGACATGTCTTGGTCATCCACCGAGCCAGCATAGCCAGCCAACCATTCCCGTGAAGGCCGTAGTGGGTCCGCGGCGCATGGAGACGATCAAATTCGTACACGACTCCAGGCTGAGGTGGAAGAGTCAGTCTACACAAATCCATCCAGCAACAGGATCCACTTACAGCTGACAATTCAGTACGTGACGTGTACTAGGAGCGCGGCAATTATTAGCACTCCGGAGAGTAAGGCATACGATGAATGAGGATAAGACTCGGGATAATATGGAGCTCCCCTGAGGTGATTTTGGAAGCTAGCAGAATTCGACTATATGAATAACCCGGAAAGAGTCGTATTGAGCGTATCTAGTCTTGGGCCAGACATCAGAGGTGATCAATGTGGTGTTGTGAATCCAGTGTGTATGAGTTGACAAGCCAGCCCGTTGAATGGAATGCGGAGAGTAGCACGAACTCCACCTTGGCGACCAATGCAAATAACTGCACATCGGGCGCACTGTAAGGCTCGCAGAAGAACACAACAGAGATTTGTCCCACACCTGGCAAATTAATCAGATCCTTGTTTTATTGTTATTTCTACTTATTGAAACGAATAAAATGACATGCAGCGCGACGCTGGGCATGAGGGCCGGTGATCATTGACGAGCACACTGCCGCTGAGTCGTACGCCGCAGTTTCCCGTCGACCGAGAACGGGGACAGTCGAATCCCTGTAGTAAGCAATCCTGAAAATGTTTAGATGAGTAAGGCGGTCTCAAAGCTGAATAATGTACTGACCACCAATCCGTCCGTGCTACCCCTTCATCTTCTGCGCGACTTTTTCTATGGCATCGCAGACCAGATCAACACCATCACCGCTCCAAAACTTGCGCTCGTGCGAGCTAAGTTTGCCCAGAACGTAGTCCGCGAGGTCCATGCCCGGGTGGCGGCCGACGCCGACGCGTAGACGATGAAAGTCCTGCGACCCCAGCGCGCTTATCACGCTCTTGATGCCATTGTGCCCGTTCGCACTCCCACCCCGGCGGTAACTGACCTTGCAGGGCTCATGGTCTGTTGAATCGGAGATGACAATAAGCATATCGGGTTGGAGGCCGCGCTGGCGGCACGCTGCGGCGACGGAAGGCCCAGAGATGTTCATCAAGTGTTCTAAAGAATCGTTTAACCGTTGAGAAAGCGCGTATTGGTCTTGGATTGAGAATGAAGCACGCACTGGATTTGAATAGTGTCAGCGCAAGAGGTGTGTTCCCGAGCGTAACAATGCTTTCACCCGAGAAACCATCGCGAGTGGATGACATGTGAATGCCTGTACGCGACGCCAGCTCGTCGATAACCAGTTGCCCAAGACTATATGCAAAGAACGGTTCAACAAACTTGTTCTTCGAAAGTTGCTGAATAAAATACCTGTGGCGCGTGTTTGTGTACGGCAAATTGCCGAGTCCAGCGACGAGGAGTTTGGGAAGGTGAGACATATTGCGCAGGAAGATGGTGGTTCGAGTTCAAGGAGGATGAATCATCGGTCGCTACCGCGCAGCGAGTCGAACCGCAAAAAGTGCACAGGTTTCTCCGGGCCGAGACCCCGTGCCGCGGCGAGCCAATCCAAGTAGCGGCCTCCATGACTGATAAGTCGACGCCGAGGTTGCGCGCTCCTGCGAACGCCAACTATGTTCTCGTCTGCCACGGCGGCGCCGGTACCATGTCCAGAGCCGGTTCTACGCCGGAGCAGCGCTCGGCGTACAGAACCGCCATAATCGCGGCATTAAAAGCAGGGTACAAAATTCTCAGCGAGGGCGGTACGACTTTGGAGACTATTTTGTTCCGCATCCGCATATATATTCCCCGCAGGAGAGGCTATGGACGCGGTCACTGCCGCCGTTTCCACGATGGAGGGTGCGACGCGTCTCTCTTTCATTTACGTTGCCATTCTTATCTTGCTCGCGCAGACTGTCCACTGTTCAATTCCGGCAAGCACCCGCAGTTGCCTCAGGGCCTCAGAGCTTTGTCTGATATCTGCTAGGCAAAGGGGCCGTGTTCAATACTGGGGGAAAGGTACGAGTTGCTTCTCCCTTGAACCCAACGTAGACTCAATCCATGCAGAGCTGGAGGCATCTCTGATGTTGTCAAAGCCGCCAGCGTCGGCCCCTGATATCTCACCCTCTCGACGTGGCGTCGGTATGACCCTCCTCACACACGTCCGAAACCCAAGCGCCCTTGCGCGTGCACTCTATCTCGCGCCGGACTTGCTCCCACATACCTTCATCTCCGGCCCCACGGCAGAGTCCCTCGCTGAATCCCTCGGCCAGGAGCTGGTGGACGAATCTTACTTCTACACCAAGAACCGCTGGCTGGAGCACCGCCGTGGGCTTGGTCTGCCGGATGGACCCTTCCCTTATCCGGACGGCGACGACGAAAAGGCAGGCCTCCCGTTGCTAGACCTGATGCCGACGGGAACGGTTGGCGCAGTCGCGCTCGACGCCCGCGGCTGTATCGCAGCACTCACGTCCACTGGTGGTCGCACCAACAAGCTCGTTGGGCGCGTCGGCGACACGCCGCACATGGGCGCTGGCTTTTGGGCGGAGGAGTGGCCAGCGGCGGCGGGGTGGGTACAGAAGGCATGGGGCAAGATTTGGGGCCTTCCCACAGCTTATGCATTGGGTGTTTCGGGGACAGGCGACGGTGACGTGCGTATGCGATTATAACTTACCATTTCATCCATGTCGTGACTCTTCCTTCAGTACTTCATCAGGTGTGCAACCGCCGCGACGATTGCACATCGCGTCAAATTCCTCGGGGAGCCTTTGGAAAAGGCGGCCGAGTATGCGGTCGAAGAATTGCGCCAGCATGGAGGCATCGGGGGAGTCATCGCCCTCGATAATCTTGGGAATGGTCCGCGCGCAGCTTTTCCACCAACTCGTGACTAACCACATTGCAGTTGCGATGCCTTTGAACTGCCCTGGAATGTATCGTGGTGTGATAAAGAAAGACGGCATTCCTTTGACAGCCATTTTCGACGATGATGTCCTCGAATGAGTATAATCACAATTATCTGTGTACATTTGAGTGTTTGCGGGTCGCACTCATAGATGACCACGAAGTACGCACCCCGAACATGGCGGAGCACGACGCTCGTCGCAAAATACGTCGAGTTGGATCCAGCCGCAATTGCCGCCGTACATGAATCTCAGACGTTCATGACAAGGTGCACCAGAGTAAAAAAAAGAAATCCCATTAGAATCCAATACCAGAAACAAATTGCCGATGTAAACACTGCCATGAAGCTAGCAACGCACTTAGGCCTTGAGCTCTTCGATCGCCTTTTCGATTAGCGCCTTGCTGAGCAACTCCCCCACCTTGAACACCTCTAGCGCGTCATGCAGCCGCTGCTTCGTCACCGGGTCCGCCTCGATCGCCCTATCGAGCGCCGCCCCATTGTCCGCAAGGTAGTCGATGTCGGTCGATGCGACCTTGCCGTCCCAACCGACAGTCAACGGGTCGCTTTTGGCGACCTCCGCGAGACGCGTGGGCGTCGGGCGCGCGTTGGCATACGGCCTCGTCATATCGACCTTCGCGACGCCGGGGATCTTTGCTGATGCGGACGGCACAGCGGGCAGCGCGCTGAGCTCAGCGAGGATCCGCGCACCGATTGTCGCGTGATGCATCTCCATCTCGCCGCAAGCCATGACCTCCTGTACGGAGATGAAGCTGGAAACACCCACAATCAGCGCGGGACGCGGAGAGTCAGGCACAAGAAGGGAGAGAGAGCACACACGAGGCGGGCTTGAGCATGGGCTGCTCCTTCCCGGTCTCCTTGTATAGCCGCTTGTAGGTTTCTAGAATTTGGATTAGACGGGACGACATCGGGTGCTCGATCGCGGGATCATCTGAGGCGGGCCAAAGTGTCCGGTCGTTGTGCACAGGGATCTCTGGACGAGCGACGAGTGAGGACGTGAGGGGCTCAGCAGCTGAAGGTGGCATACCATTGAAGTAGGGGCTGATGTACAGGCACCCAGCTTGACTGGCAGCGATGGCTTGCGCAACCGAGAAAAGTGAAGTTCCGAGCGTGCGGATGCCTTCTTCGAGCAAAATACGGCCGGCATTCATAGCTGGTCCAGTTGCGGGGATCTTGATACACAAGCGATTCCTGGTTTTTTGGTGAGTATACACATATCGTGCATTAAGCAATGCAATTATTTACTTGGAGATTCCGACCTTCTCCAGTTCTTCGGCGTATCTCCGAGCATGGTGGACGACCTCTGGAAAGACCAGATGAAGGCAGCGCCGAAGCGGCGGGGAAAAACGCACTCTGCGTGTCGTACGCGTAGAACGGAGAGGTCTGAAGCAAAACGCGACCCTGAATATTACCAATGTTCTCAGCGCAAAGCAGGGCAGACTCCATCCATGATGTTTATCAGAAATGCGTGACATGCTTGTGCACCTCCGCTCACAATTCTGTCGAGGACGGCCTCCCATCCCCTGTCACCATACTCTTTGACCGCGTTGAGGAAGAGCTCGCGGTTCTCGGGGACCTGCATCTGCTCGTTGACAACGAACTGGTTGCTGGTCATGTTGTGTGGGATGAAGGGCAAGCTCTTTGCGACGTTAGGATCCATCGAGTCGACATCGACGTTGAGCTGAGTTTCCAGGACTTCGATCAGTGTAGACATGGCTTAGCGTTTGCAAAGATTGGAACAAGTTTTCGAGAGCGTGTGTCGGCTTGAAGCTGCTCTATCAAGGTATCCAGAATGTACGTGGGCGACGAGGGAATATCTCAGTGGCCTATATAAAGGCACGAGGCACTGGAGGCAGATGACCAGGCAGACGGTGCCGCAGACCAGAAGTTCCGGAACGTGAACGTTGTTTACGTGCGGCAATTCAGATTGATCATTGCGGCCCCAGTAGACAATTCATACATGCACAGAACATCGACAGATGAAAGTAGACAATTTTGAAGGAGTTTCCCATTGCGAACAGAGCTCAAGGAAGAACGCAGCAAGGACAATTGTTGACGAGTTTGGTGTGACCATAGATCACACTGACTCCGAGTCACGGCATGCCGCCGCGAGCCTCTCGACTTGAACTTTTCATCATCGAATGATCTCTTTTGAAGGATATCATGTCTCAGATCAGCGACAGCGGCCAATATCCGCAGGTGCCCCCCTCAGATCGAAGACCCTGCCCTTTGCGCCTCCTTGCGCGGTTTAGCATGAATCATGATTCTGTTCATACAGAAGCTGCCGACAGAATTGCTCCCAGTGGACAGCATTATGTTCACTCTCGCACCTCGCAGTTCAGTACATCATAGTTCTCAACTTCTCCCTCGTCAGCCCAGCCTTTTGGCAGCAGATTGCAAACAACCACATCACCCAGTTCCAAGAGGAATCAAAAATAAGAATAAAAGATATCACCTACAAAAGTTTTTTTTTCGAGGTTGGCTGACCCCTCCCCCCATTCTCCTTCCATATTGGGAAGGATGTTCCCACCTCTGGGACCGGACCGGTGTCGCCGGTCACCAAACTTTCTGTGCAAACCAAAATTTCCTTCGCCGCTGAAGCCAACTTGGACATCAGGCTTGCAGTGGCCACAGTACATGGTGCGTGGTGTAACCACGTCGTCACAATGTTCTGAGAGTTATCAATTAATTGAATTATGCAATAATCCTATGTCGGACGCAAGTCGGACGACTGGAATTGATTTTTCTCGGGAATTGATGAATTTCTGCCCAGTCAGCAATTGTGATGTTTGGGGGAACGAGGTGCGAGCAAGGTACGAGAGCACATAATTGTGAAAGTTGCTGGTATTTATTTTCCGTGTTTGAGCCAATTGTGGACAATTGGGCCGTATACACATCACCCACAGCTGATGGAAGGAATTTCCAGGCCTGCTTTGCTATATATGATGGTTTACAATGGCTTTGGATGGTCTAGTGGTAAATCCGAGCCTTTCTGGGCTCAAAAACCTTTGACCTACAAAAGTTTTTTTTCGGGCCTCGGGCGACCCCTCCCCCCCATACCTTGTGTCAGCTATTCTTATCTCCGTCTCCCCTTGCCCAGTTCAGCAAATTCTCCTTTCACAAGCCTGTTCGTCTTTCGCGCACGCGGAGGGCAATCCTATGGCTAATTGCCTACCACCCAGAGCTATCCCCTCCGCGACCAGCCATGCATAGCCACACCGCACCAAGCAGGCGGCACATGGCGTTCTCCATTGGATTTCGGTCGGCATTTTCGACCCTTTTGGATGAACGGTGAAATAGAAAAATCAAAAGCAGTCCGAATACTCTCCCTCCTGCCCAATGATGGGCAAACCCGTCGCCTTTATAACTGGTTGCTCCAATGGCGGCATTGGCGCTGCGCTGTGAGTCGGACTAGCACCCTTATATTTCTGTAGGCTAAACACTCTATGAAGATGCAGTAGCTTCATTGCCAAGGGATATATCGTATATGCTACGGCTCGCTCGGTCGAGGCCATGTCTGACCTTACCCACGAAAACGTTCGAAAACTTGTCGTGGACGTAACAAACGACCTGTCCGTCGCAAATGGGATCACGACGGTTTACACTGAAACAGAAGGCATTGATGTCCTCGTCTCAAACGCCGGATACTCTCATATTGGTGAGATTCTCCCACCTCTTCCGAAATTGTACTGTAACGGCGTCAGGTCCGCTACTGGACACCACGTTCGAAGAAGGGCTGAAGGTAGTTCAGACGAATTTCTTCGGATTTGTGCGCCTCGTCAAAAACGTGGCTCCTCTCATGGCAAAGCGAAAGCAAGGCACTGTCGTAGCCATTGGTTCGATTCTCGGTGAAATGGCCACCCCGTTCCAAGGCTTCTACAATGCTAGCAAAGCCGCGCTTCACTCATACACTGAGACTCTCCGCATGGAGTGCCAGCCCTTGAAAGTGAACGTCGTTCTGGTTGCACCCGGGTCCATTAAGAGTAATATTTCGGTGGTTAGTTCCTGCATCGTTGGCGACATATAGAGGCTAAGAGTTAGAAATCTACATACACCGTCCCCGAGGACTCGTTCTACAAGGCGTTTGAAAAGCAAATCAAACATGTCATGTATGTATTTTTTCACTGTCGCAAATTTGTTTCGTTCCTGAACCATCTTTTCAGGTATCAGAGCCAGACCAAAGACTACGGAGTGATGGACACTGACGAATTTGCCGCTATTGTTGTTGGGAAGATCATTTCTCCCAAGCCACCGCAATATCTCAGCCTTGGCGGATTTTCGACCAAAATGTGGATATTGACATGGCTTCCTCGCACGACTGCTCTGGCCATGATCTGGACATTAGCGCAGCAGGAGCCTAAGCCAGGAACTTATGGACCTATGTAGTACCGCCATTTAAATTTATTCGATCTTCTTTCCCCAACTTAAGTTGTTTCAAGTGGGCCTAATGCGGAGACACTGGTTCAGCGCACTTGTTGATATGAGATTGAGGCCATAGCCTCGAGGGACGTAAAGGCCGGATAGATAGTTGAGAGTGAGAATTAACGAGCTGAGAGGTGCCTGCTGTAGAAATCTGGCCATTGCCACTAGGTTAATAGGGCAGGTGGGTTACAAGTGACTAAAGTATGTACAGTATTTTCTCTGCTTTTATACTCTCTCGTTGATCCCATTCCCACGGTTGGCCGAGCTCCGGTGCTCGAACCTTCTACAATATTCCAACACCTGCATGTTATAGTTCTAGCTTTTGGTGGCTGATACTAGTAGTGGTCATGTTGGAAGATGACTCTCGATACAAATACCCTTGACAATCTGATAATTTCGGGAAGAACAGCGGAGGAGTAATGAAGGGCACATTCACAGGTTTCTGATGCATGTTCAGCCTTCCATACTATCAGCCCTCTTCATCTTCACCCACAAACCACCCTGCGAAAAAGCTTATATGCACGAAAAAGCAATTGCAGACACCCACTTGCCTTGTAGTACATGGTAATGTGACTCGTGAACCACACCTTCTCATGACCTTTCCATGTCGGCACGGACTCTGCAGGTTGCGCCTCTGGGGCGAGGGCGATTTCAGAAACCGCTTGAAGCAGCTTGACAAGAAAAAACGTGGCCTGGTCGTAGCCGACCTATGACTAGCGTTAGGTGCTTGATAATGGTCATTTTTCGCTGCGGGCGAACCTCGGAGCCCAGACACATGCGCGGCCCTCCGTTGAAAGGGAGGAATATGTGAGGGTTAGAAGCAAGGTACTTTTTATAACGTTCGTCCGTGTCGAGAAAACGGTCAGGATCGTACTTGTCCGCTGATATGTTCTCAGTATTAGAATTCGGGTGAGCGGATGATTTTACCGTCAGGTCCCCACAGATCCTTTCTTCGGTGCATCAAAAGCACGGAAAAAGAAACCCTGGTTGAACTTCATTAGCCCACGACATAGCGGCCGGAAGTGTGGGGTGATTGTACTTTGTGCGAGCAGGAACACAGAAAGGCTTTTGTCCAGGAACCACAGGAGCCCATAACGCGGCTTCTTTAGACTTTCGAATATTAATTGGCCTGAATCATCAGGTGTCAGTGACTTTTGAACCGTGGATATTGGACTCACACAGGCGGCCACATACGCATGGTCTCATTCAGCACGGCACGAGTATACTTGAGCGATCGCAAGTCTTGGAATGTCGGTGTACCAGTGGGACCGAACGCGTTCAGAATTTCGGTCCGAAGACGCGAGAGAACGGACGGATGCTCCGCAAGTCCGTAGATGCTTGCTGACAGCAGGAACGAGTTCTAGGAGACAGTCTAGTGCACGTCTCAAATAGAGAGCTTTTGAACGCACGGTGTCACGTCCAGCCACAAGCATGTTCAAAGTTGCATCGCGGAGAATGGACATGTCTATAAACCGCAGTCTGAGAACGACTGCGGTCGCTAGGCATGGAATATGTACCTTGTGTGTGTTGGACCAAGTAATCCAAAAAGGTCAACTCCTCCGCATTGGACGCCTTCTCTTCAGGTTTCCGACTTCGATTGCGCTCAACCGCCGTTCGGACGATGGGCTCCACGAAGTCGTACACAACCGACATGTGGTGTTTCACCTTGTCGCGGCGGAGCTCGAGGAGCGGCCACACGGGACCAAAACGCGTCCGCATCGAAGCTACCGTCTCCGCCGCCGCGAAGCTCCGTACGAATGCATCAGCGGGAGTCAACTTCGACTGGGATGCCTGCATGCCGGCTGCTGCCGGGTACGGTAAGACGCTTGTCAGCGATCCCACATTGACGCCAAACAAAAAATCGGTGGCCCAGTCCAGGGTGTAGCGGGACGCGAGGTCCTGGGATAAACATATATGAGCCCAGAGACTGAGATAATTAGAAGAGGAGGCAACCTGAAAATCAATAGCGTATCCGCCTTGCAGTCTTTCCGCGAGAAGCGCCAAAGCGCGATCCGAGTGTCGAGCGTAGCCTTGCAAATTGGATATGCGCTCCTTGCTAAAGAATGGTCGGGATATTCCTCGGTGGAACCTATGTGCGTTGTTAGCCTGGGTGGAAAGGCGGAAATGATGGTACAGACTTCCACAACTCATCTGAGAGAGCTCTTACTTAGAACAATTGATGTATGAAAATGAGAGGGACCAACCATCGACGTTGAATATCCCCGTTCCCAGGAGCGAATCAAATTGGAAGCGAAAGTGTGATCCTGTCCATTTCACATCATGAGCGGCGACTGGCCATCCAGCTTGAATTGGCACATGCCTTTTTCGAATCCGTTGAAGTTAGTTGATAGAATACTCTGTAGCAGACAACTTCAGCACGATGAGTTTTGAAATCAAATTTTCAAACCTTGATATGTTCAGGTTCAGTCGTGAACATCTGTGGCGTGAAAGCTCACATATGCGGAGTTGTGTAGCCGGGGAAAACGCACCCTGTTTTCGAACATGATTCGGAGGTTGAACACTGGTCCATGTGTACGGGCCCATTCCGTCAGATTCTCGCCTTTGCTGCAACATTCAATATCTGCAAGACAACATGAAAAGAAATTACCCAAATAACCGTTCCGAAAGTTATCGATCATGCTGTGCATGGTGTTGCGGCCACCGATGGTTCTGTCCGTGACGCGAGGCGGGAGAACGGCATTCAATTCCCAAGCTTGTCTTTTGTCGGAGTAATCATTCCATTGCACGGTGAGAACAAGTCCGCACGGCAGCGACAAGAACGATAGCAGTACACAGATAGTTGCGGGTAACCGTTCTCGAAGTCCAACGACGGAGAGGAAGCAAACAGTCGAAATAGGAGGGAGAAGTAAAACGGGAAGAGTGCGCAGGAGGTAGCGTACACCGATGGAGAGCATGGTTTGGATATTATCAAAGCCTGAGGGACTGCGCGTCTTTATAGAGTCGACGTATGCCGAAAAAAAAAACATCACGACTATCCAGCCCAGACCTGCGGGCGGTGAACGGATCAGGCTTATTGGACAAGGATAGGCTGTGGGTTTCGTTGTTCTGAGGACGAACGAAACGGAATTGATGTCAAGCCAGTTCACATCGGCTCGCCTCCGAGTCGTCTTCCCGAATCAACTTGAAAGGACTTTTTTTTCTTGAATGTTAGGTGGTGCTGGGCAGCGAAGTGTGCCAGCAATGGTTTTCGTGGATCCGTTGTGGATCCGTCGACGTGATAGCGAAGCAAGAAGCGAAGACGATGTGATACAGCTAGCTACGTGGGCAGCGGGGCATAAGTAAGTATCCCGGAATATGACAGTGGCATACAGTACACCGACATGGGAAAGCCTGCTCGACAGAGTACAACAATGATGCTCCGAGTCGTAATGTTGTACGGAGAAACGCGCTGCACTTGCGCTGGACGCGGAGAGCGGCCATTCGCAGAAATCGTGTGATGACAGCAAGATGACAGGTTAACGGAAGATCGGACCGACGTTTGTTCAACCAGTGTTCAATGTTCAACCATATCAGTGGATGTCAGACTCCTCCGACGGGAGACATAGAATTTAGAAACCCCAATTCAGCTCTTATCACGAAGACCTGATTCATACTTCGGATCGGATAACTTCCTCGATAATCGGAGTGCAATCCAAGGAATCGGGTTCAAACTTCACAAGCACACTGGGATTGAGTCCGTTGGCCAATCCATTGCTGCAAGTAACTGTATCACATTTAGATGTGATGCCACTGTGAATGATATTGTTCTAGATGCATAGAAGAATTTCAACCAAACTTTCAACGTCAGTAATTGGTCAACAATTCCACGGACTTGCGCTGTCCCGTTCCTGAGTGGGCCTGGGTGCAATGATTGAACAGATCTTTTCCACCTCCGTCAGTCGAGACCAATAATAAAGGCAAGTCCGACCGCCACGAACCTCCCTTCCACTGGCATCTAAAATTCTGAATCATTTGCTGGCTGTGCGTGTTGGCCGAGTTCCGCCGCTCTATGACGTTGATCTTGTTTCATCTTGGTTATTGCTTTCATAGTAAACATCACTTGGCTTTCGAGGACGGTGAACTTCGAAACCGTTCACTGATGGGAAACTCGAGCGCTCGGTTTCAAGTTCAATATTCGGTCTTGTAATTCTACCTTAGTATAGTTTGAAAATTGCAAAGTTGAACAACAAAAACTGAGGTTGTAGTCACGTACGTCGTCGTAAGTTACCATGCGGGCACATAGTGAAGACATCGATATGATTCGTGGCGCTGTATTCACGGGTTAACCTCTCTTTTCTCCTCTTCAGCGTTTTCCAGTCCCCAATCCTTATTAGTCGTCGTGTGTAACGTGTAGTGTCTCATGAAGAGGCTCGTGAGAAAGCCGAGTACAGCGAGCCCAGTTGTCGTCCACCACACCGCTTTCAGAGCATCTGCGAACGCGGTGCGCACCTCGGTCCGCAGTGGGTCCGGGAGAGTGCGAATGACTGGAATGATCGAATACGCAATCTCGACTCCTCCGGGGAACTTGGCGACGAAGTCCGCAGGAAGGCGGCTGTGAAGTTGGTTCTGGAGAATCGTGCCGCCAACAGTGACACCCCATACCTGTATGACCTTTAACTAACAAGCTAAGGAGCTGGAAGATACTGCACAAACCAGGGAAAAATTGCGGATGAAGACAAGCAAGGCGAGAGCCTGGGCGTTTTGTGTGATGTCGATTGGTGCGAGAACAGGAAAGTATGAACCCATAATGAGTATACCGCAGCCTGCACCACAGAGTATGGAATAGCCGATGACTTGACTTCGATTTGTGTCTATATCAAGAGAACCGAAGAGGCCTACTCCCATGATCAGAAGTATCCAACCGACAACGAGCGGGACGCGGTAAAAGTTCCTTTTCTGGATCATGAGTCCCGCAAGTAAACCCATTGGCGCAGGAATAATCGCCAACGCCAGCCCGTCGACACCGGCCGCGATGGGCGACACATTGTAACACGCCTGGAAATATACTTGGATGTAATCTAGACAAAGCATCATTTAGCACGCGGAGTCGAACTCGTGAAATAATCCCACAATTGACCATGACGACGATCATGGAAGTAAAGAAGGTTTGGGCGTAGCCACTCAAGCCCGTGCGGGTTGAAAGAACAGCGAACGGAACCTGCTCATGAAGAAATATTGAGAAGCACGTTGATAACCGCAATAGATGACCTGCCATTGGATACTTTGCATAACGTCCTTCATAAACGAAGAAACCGACCAAGCCGACCATGCCAAGAATAAGGGGAACAAGGACCTGAGCGGATCCCCATGGAAATTGAATTCCGCTCCATGTGAGCGCTATGACGGTGGATGTTGTAGCTGCGACGACAAGTATGTTTCCGCTAACACCCAATCAATGTTATGACCAATGAATTTGAACAGTTCTCACGAATAATCGATGCGCGCCAATTTCTCGCGCAATGTACCCGAAGGGGTGCGGAGACGGAGGAAAACGATAACCAAGATAGCTGCCACGCCGCAAATAGGGATATTGAGGTCTGAAATATTCTGAGCGCAATCCGTTTAAATTGACACTATGTGCACTCACAGAAAAGCCATCTCCACTGACCAACGGCAGCAAGACCACCTCCAACAATGGGTCCAACTCCGATACCAATTGCGTAGGCTCTTTGTGAACAGTCAGTATCACTCGTCTTTCAAGTCAGTGAAGTAACCTGCATAGATATCAAACCGTTGAACGAACCGCGTTCCCTCAAGGAGACCAAATCCGCTACAATGATCTGTGTCAACGAGATAATCCCTCCGCCACCGAGACCTTGGATAGCTAGTGAAAAGACGAGGGATGAGAATAAATGTCGGACTGCTTTCCTGTAGCACGTACTCCGTCCTGCAATCAGCACGTTCATGCTTTTAGCAGCACCGCACATCGCGCTCCCCACTCCGAAAAGCAACAGAGACCCCAAGAGGATCGGCCGTCTTCCAAATATCTGATGGCAGATCAGCATATATGAAGGTATAGTACAATGTAGCTCATCCCATACTTGTGCCAATCCCCCTGCTAAGGGGATGAGCGCGGTGGATCCGAGTGCATATGCAGATCCCACCCAGATGAACTGTGACCCGTGAAGTACGTCGATAATGGTTGGGAGTGCTATCGTTATAGATCCCTAATAAAATGTCAAAACTTGGAAAACAAAATGATAATCGCAAAGCTAACAATTTCGAGAGCGGTAAGAAAGCTGCAGACACAAAGAGATAGGAAAATCAGCCAAAAGCGAAGGTCGCGAGGAGGCTTTTCATCCGTGAGCTCTGCTTGCTGGGCAGAATCGAGGTCCTTGTCGGCAGGGAGGTCGAGGCGAGATGTAGGAGCAGACATGGTAGTCTGATTGCACCGTGTTTTTTCGGATTTCTCCCAGGCCAATGATCCCAGTGCGGTGTCTTATAGTCGAATACGGTCTACCGCCACGATTATAGAGAAGTTATGCCGAATCAGAATGGAAAGGGCCATGCTCTATGACATTCTCATGCCAGTTCTCCAGCTCCTATGTAAACGGAGATGATTTGGGGAAGAAGACCCGCTGCCAGTTTGAACGCGGAGCAAGTTGACTCGACGTGCGTGGCGAGGTCCCAACTAGCAGGTAGTACAGTACTCAT
Organism: Mycena haematopus; assembly: GCA_029281435.1. NCBI lineage: Eukaryota > Fungi > Basidiomycota > Agaricomycetes > Agaricales > Mycenaceae > Mycena > Mycena haematopus. Next base: position 108,828 of record JARJCV010000013.1, read on the forward strand.
CAGTCAAAAGCGATTGGCCCCGTCAACATGATCTTTACCAATCATCATCATCTTTGCCACAGCCAACGACGAATCCAAGAGCGAAACCGATTCTGAATTGAATCAGTTTGAACCGTTCATATTATTCTCGAGCTGGGCTGGCATGTTCGGGCTTTCATCAACAGGTAAGTAGGGTGTTGAATCGATCGCATCAAAAACAGTGCGCATCCACTGTTTCCGTCAAGGTAGAACCAAGGAGCAAATGTCGTGGTGTTTCCAGCAGATGATAAATACGCAATATTGTTGTCAAGTGAGTGTTAGCTTTTGCTGGAGACTGGCAGGGGAGAAGTCGATGACGCAGAGAGGAATGGAGAGGCAGCTCCACTCTCTATTGGAAACGGTGGCGACACGGAGACTAGCAAGAGAGACGGCGGCCAAGCTCATATGGAAGGCGTCAAAAGCGCAGAAAACGCGAATAAGTTTCAAGGCGACGATAAAGCGGGCTAACTGAGGGTCAGTCAAAGCTTTACACAACTCGGAAAACTACGCCGCTGCTGGATTTTTGAAGAGGTCGTGTCCGACCCCGCATCTGTTCGGCCCAGCCCACGTCAGCTATTAGCTTGAACGCGCGGGAAGGTCACACTCACTGTTGCCAGCCATCCATACTAAACAGCTCGGAGTATGAATACGCGGAATCCAGTCGAGTTGGGGAGTGAAAAAATATGTCGATAATGGAATACACAAATCCTGCTCACTTGTGGAACGTCGCGACCGCCTCTGCGTCGATTCTCCCGTTTGCAAGGGCGTCTGCGAGGAGGTCTTCCTGGCCCACTGTTAATTTATATGTGGTGATTAGCGAGAATTGATTCATAGCTAAGAGAGGAGATCACCTTTAGTGTTCTTATCCTGCAGAGCGAGCGCGAGTAAGTAGTGCGTGCCGGTGAGGTACCAGCTGCGCAGCAAAGTAAGATCGGAGTCCGACCCATCGGACTGGAACTTAAAGTACATCTGTCCCGCCGGAGGAGAGTCTGCGATCGGATTTGGGAGTTCCCACTGGTAGTGGCAGTGATACTGCAAGCGAGGATGAACCAAGGATGAACGGTGCACAACGGTGCACCCCGTTTTGGTGCACCGTGTTCATGAGTTTGGTGTGACTATTTGTCACACCGAGTCACGCACGCGACGCGCGTCGTCAACTTTACACTTTTTCATCAGCGAATCTCTTGTCGGAGGGGCTCAGACTCAGTGCGACCGAGGCCAATATTCGCAGGCTCACCACTCAGATCTAGTACTCAGACCCTGCGTGATTGCATCTCTGTGGCCACACCGAGCCCGCCTTTACTTACTACTGATGCCTAGTGCGCCGCGTATGCTGTGAGTCAACGTCGAGACCGTGCGGAATATGCAGTCTTCCGTAGCTCACCGTCAGCCCGTCCCGCGCTCGTTTCTTCCACATGCTCTGCGCTGCATCCACTCTGTCGTGTCCCTGCGCACCGTCTTCATTTAAGTCTGATACCGCGGCTGCATCTTCGTTTGCACAGTTCGCAGAAGCTCCCTCACCATCGGCGTCAGCTACGGAACCATATTGCCACTTCTTATGGCCCGCAGACGGGATCTTCCGCGCATCAACAGAGTACAGTTCACTAACTTCACTTGTATGCCTGGCACCTTGCAAGGGACCCTCCGGAGGCCCCACATCCATGCTCGTGACGCCCGCACTCCGTCCGTCTTGCTCGCCGTTGCCGCGTCTTTGTCCTTGCCGCTCCCACGTCCATCTTGCGCCGCCGCCGCGTCCTCTCGCTGCCACGGTCTTTCGCCGCTGATGCGTTCCGCATTCATCATATGCGACCCCTAGTGATTTATCATGCTCCCAATGTTCTTGGCCTTCTTGGGTAGTACCACTCAGGAACGCTGGTTTCAGGAAGTATCCCGGAGTAATAAAATCATGCCATGAACACTTCACTCGATTCCTTCATCTTTTCATCTTGATATCGCTCCCTCGGACGTTACTTCCATCCTCTTAGTACAATCTCCTTATACGACACTTTCCACTTTGGAGACTTTTACATGTCGGATTAGTCTGTGCTTGTTCGCTTTCTTCGGCAGATTGCACCCCTGGGTTCAATCTAGTAGGGAGAGTGTAACTGAGAAATTGCGTGTAGAATTTGTTCTTTTTTCTCACCCTATTCTGTGCATCGACACGTGATGAACGATAGAATTGCTCGCTTAAAACTTGGCTCGCAATCATCATCTTGCCACTGATCACAGTGCCCCCGAATCTACATCTCCACCGAGTGGGAAGTGGGACCGTGCCGTGTAATACTACCTACCCCGCCGAAGCTGGTTCTTCTTCTGCAATTCAATATTACTTTGAAAAGGTTCGTGATTTCATTGTACGTTCGTGATAGAGACGGCTGTGAATCGCCGAACTTCCAGGCATATCTATTCTCGAGCTGGGCTCACCGGGAGCGCGTTCGGGGCCGAGCGTTATCAATCGGCGGTCTCTGAGCTTCCCATACTCAGTGAGTCCCCAATGTGTTGTTCGAGGTAAAATTAGCCCTCTATCCTGCGGCGGAGACTCCGGGTCGAATTCTTCCTTCCTTCCTTTCTTCCTTGATGAACCGGTGACTATATCGCGTCTGTCTTATCTCGTTAGAGCCGTAGGCTCACTCATAAATCAAAACTTTGGGATCGGTCCGACCGAGGTCAGCCCAGAGCTTTGAAGTGGGACATAAGCTTTCTAAAAATTCAGGTCCAGCGTCGACGTCGAAAGCATCATTCGTGTTTCGTCTGTCGTCTGCAAGCACATTGTCGCTATATTAATCTGCAAGACTATCGGCAATTCGTATTCGCAGTGGAAAGGTCTTGAACAACCGAAAGACTTTTTTTCAACTCGGCTGGTTTTCTTGTCAATCGCACAGGAACGGAACTCACGCTTTTGACATACTAGGGTTTGTATCAGCTGCGTATCTCGCTCGCACGAACGGTATACGTGATGCATCGCTCCCATGATAAATTATTCAATAGAGGAAGCCAAGGTTCAGAATCGGTGATGTCAATTCAAGGGCCGATCTATACGAGTTCATACGCCCCATTTCGAGTCTCGACCAAGAATCAACGGAGAATCGAGTTTCTTGGTGAGTACTCAGGATCGATGAGAATCCACGTGTTGCCTCCAGAAACAGTGATTCAGGTCGATTGTTGTTAAAATCGTCGATTCTTGATCAAGAATCGACATCAGAATCGGTGCCACTGATTCTGAACTTGAACTTCTCCGAATATCAACCTCGATATCAAGGTCCACCACGGAACGGTGTGTCCGATGACGATAAAACTGCAAGCCAACAACTGGTCAACTACAGGAAAACCCTCTCTTTCTTGACTTGAGCACAAGATGGAAACTCCTGTCGTTCCTCCAGGCTTTCAGATCGCTCAACTGTGAGTCGCCGACAACTCATCCCCAGCCAGATGCTAACGGTTCGACAGCTCCGGGCCGTTGGTATTTACTTCCCAAGACAACACCTGCATGTCTTGACTGCCTGCGACTTGTTCTCAGATAGTTGCATATATGGTGCACTGGGGTCTTTTTGGTGCTCTGACTATCCAGATATGTGAGTCACTACTCGAGTCTGAATGTCGTTCGGATTTGCTCACTTTGGTCTATCCTCTAGTCCTTTACTTTGAAGCGTTTCCAAATGATAGAAACTCTACTAAATGTTTGGCTTATGGAGTATACTGTTTCGAACTGGTGCAGACGATTCTCGCCTCACACGACGCTTTTCGCGAATTCGGCTATGGCTTTGGCGATCTCACGGCCTTGACAGCCATGGATTATAACTGGCTCATTGTACCAGTGATGACCTCAATACGTACATCTCTTCTCCAGTCCCAGGGAAAGGTACTGACAGTGTTGCAGTTTCCTTCATTGGCCAAACATTTTATGCATATCGCATTCACGTTCTTTCGAAATCGTGGATAATGCCTGTTTTGATTTTGGCCGTAGGTCCGTTGTCTCCATTTCTCGATACCAACTAAAGCACCGTGATATGCAGACATCTATAACCAGCAGCACTGCTGGGCTGGTAACTGGAGCTTTTGTATTTGTTGGTCAGCCGACTCACAGCTTTCACTATTCCACGGATGCTAACATCTCGCAGCTGGTGACCTTACCCGCCTTGACAATTATAAGACAAATGTCGCCATTGGGGTACGCTTTTCAGGATTTGAGTTTCTAATCCACATTGACATGTTTACAAGATCTGGCTTGGTAGCTCGGCAATATCTGACATTCTTATTGCTGTTTGCATGACCTACTATGTAAGTTACTCATTTTGTTCATGTATATCTCATCCTTGACTTCAGCTTGCCAAAAATGATACCGGACACCACCGAACTCGTATTCTGATCTCCAGGCTTATCCGGCTATCCATCGAGACGGGATCCGTTACTGGTATTTGCTACACTTGAGTTCTCTAGTGAACCACATTCCGACTAAAACTATCTAGCGGGGTTGCCCTCCTCGATCTCGCCTTATTCTTCATTTTCCCGAACCGCACATATTACTCAACTCCAGCCGGGATTATGCCGACGATTTATGGCAATGCTATTCTCGCAGTGTTGAATTCGCGCTTCCATATCTTAGGCGGGCGGACGACTCTCAGTGCGGCGACCATGTCCACCACATCCAATTCCAACGTCATGTCACTTAAATTCCGCCGCCCTGCTGATCAAGGGGCCACTGATGCATATGCCTCAAATACCGCTGGTGCTTCAGATGATTACTCTCAGAACACCGGCATACTTTTCAGTAAAGATGTTCTGGTCCGATACGAAGGAAAGGATGTCTAGTGCATGTTTCTGGCAGTGAAGCACTTCCACTGCCCCGCCACCCTTTCTTTACTTGTTATGTGCATCCGTCGTTGCTATTGTTTAACAACCGTCACCTTGCCTCTCTGCCGAAATACACAGTACCTCAACGTGTCATTGTTGAGTAGACCGGGACCTGGCCAGTCTGTGAAGGTAAGACAGAGCAGTCGATGATTGAAAGGGCTAAAAAAATGGATTTCTTGTGGTTGGCCGAAAAGATCGGGAGCGCCATTATTATTCGAAAAAAAATGTCAAGGCCCGAAATTTATTATTTCACACTGGGCGAGGAAATCACCCGATTCGGCCGCGGCTGCGCTCAACTAAGAGTCTGAGGGAGCCGTAGGAGTTGTAAACTTCCGTTCGAGCACTGGTTGAAATTCAACTCACGACCCTTGCCGATGAATCTGCCTGGAAACAAAATTATGCGTAGCTGCCCAATGTCCAGATCTTCATTTGAACGTCGTCAAAGGGCGGTCTACAAATTATTCGCATACGAGCTTCCTTGAATTTTCGAGCTCCTTTCCCGGAATTCGGGTTGGTCTGCGCGGCAGACTGCGCCGCAGTCTGCCGCGCAGCAGAATGCCAGAACTTGAAGACGGCGCGGACCAGGAACTTGGTGTACTTACTAGTACTTCGCCGATTACATCTTCCTGAGCCTCTGCTGATCTCTCGACGGACGTAGAAGGATGATATGCAGGTAGGCTTCTCAGTCCTGCTCGGGATGTTACACTGTTAAGTAGAGCCAGATAAGCGCCGAGCGGGTACAGTGCGGGTACATGCCATCACGTGATGCGTCATTTTCTTTGGAATGCGGACTTCAATGCGGCCGCGACAAGCTGCGACAAGGCCGCGAAACTGGAAATCTATAACACAAAATCTGCCTTGATCATCTGGACCGATGCTCGTCCGCTGGTTTCGATTGCCTGTATACGCTCGGAGGCAAAGGCTTCTGCATAACTGGAAACCACCAACACATTTAACTGCTTGGCAAGAAGATGCCGTTCAGGCTTGCATGAACGCTCTTCAAGCCGGCCGTTCTAAAATTGGTGTACAACTAGCCCAGGGCCAGGGGGTCACTCTAGCAGCCTTAATAGATCGCATGCTACAAAATCTGGACGCCAAACAAATCCTGGTTGTCGCGGAAAGTGGCCATAAGGACATCGCCGATAAAATCTTGCAGTACCATCCTCATTGGACGGCTGACATCTACACCCGAACCGTAACAACGCTGTCCAATGCAGATGTGTGCGTTCCTCGCGTCTTTCCCTGAAAGTCTGACTTTCTCACATCTCGCATTGTAGCTTTCTCACCTCATACAATAATATGGTGAAGGATGAGCGCAAGGCCAACAAAAATAGGACAGACGCGGAGAAGGGCGTGAAAATGTCGCAAAGTAAAAGGATGCGGGAGCTTTTTGTGCCAAAGTACGAGAAGTCTGCGATTAAAGTGGTTATTTTGAGCGACGTCGACCGGTTTGAACGCATATCGTACGTCTGCACAACTCTTCAGCTCGTATCCTGAGTCGTTTCAGTTTCGACGCACTTCTTCAGCTTTTGAGACCACCATGTCCGCCGAATGCAGACCAGCTGCCGCCGCTCCCAGTCATAATTGGGACTTCATCGAGCAACGATTTTAATGCGCTACGACGCCTGGAATTTATCGAGGAGGTTGTATATCAGCGAATGTATCTCGACCATATCCAAGAAACTTGGTGAGACTCATTTTTTTTGGTCGCGTTTCGACTGACTGCTGACACCATTCTAGGGAATGTGATGCCCTATTCTATGCCGTCCCTGCACAACTCGGTCTGCGCAAAGTCCCGCTCAAATGGCAGACGTCATTCTCCGTTGGAGGGTTGTCCAAGGTTATGTGCCAGCCCTTGGTTATCAAGCAAGTGATCCAGGAGTGGCAAGAACGCGCCGGTACTCAAGTCTCAATGTTCAGAACTGTCATGTCTGACCGATTGTACAGCGACTCGCAAGTCGACACTGGTGTATTGCGTAGGCGATATACATTCCAAGAAGCTAGCAGGCGCCTTTAAGGCAGCTGGGATCGACGCCAGGGACCTGCCAGAGGCTAACGCCAAGCCCGATTCCCAGGGACGTGCGCTTTACGACGAGCAAATGGGTGAGTCGCCTCTACTTCATGCCCAATCTATCTTATAACGATCGTTCGATAGCTGCCTTCCAAGCGGGACAGTTCCCCGTCCTCCTGGTGTCTCGTTAGTCTCATGTTGGCCCCCTTTCTGATTGTACTGAAAAGAACCAGACAGCAAGGCGGTTCATGTGCCCGGGATTGACTGTGTCTTATTGGCGGCGCCCGTAATAGAGCGCCAAGTTTTGGCGAACATGGTGAGCCATTCCATCCATTTAACGTCGAAGGCCCATACCCACAGCCTCCCAGATATGGTCGGGTATGAAATCCTCGCCCGAAACATCAAAGGAGAACTGCCTCGTTATCGACATCTTGGATGGCAATTTCAAGCGCTGTCCGGCTTACAACCTCAGCACGCTGTTCCAGCTCGAACCGCTCGACATCGATGGTACGTACATACCCTTGCTCGTGGATGCCTCTTACCCACCTGATCCAATATCCACCCATCGCCCATCCAGAACAGCCCCCGGATGTCCTTCGAGAGCTGGCAAAGAAGAAGGCCCTCATCGAGTTCCAGAATATCACACCCAAACCCAAGGTCGTGCCCCCACGACAGCCGACCGTGCAACTACTGCCCATAGGAGAAGATGAAGCGCTACTCAAACAAGGTTCGTCTGCTCAATACACGCGCGAGTTCTTCTGAGGAGCGCTGTTTCTGGCGACCCCAAAGGGAACCGAGAGGACGCCGACGTCACACTGAAAACTGTGAACAAGTTCTTCAAAAAGCGGATCTGGGTCCTATGTGCGCCCGGGGTCTATGTGTACGACGGTTTTGGGCGCGGTCACGCTCTCTTGCGGCAAGTGAACATCGAGGGTGTGTATCCAACCGCGCTTCCTCAACTCAAGGTTTGCTTACGCCACTGGCAGGGAAAACCCTCTACGAAGCCTATTGGACGAGTAGGCGGCTTCTAGAGGGGACGCATAGAGGGGAGGATGGCAAAGCCGAGGCACTCAAACTGTCGGTGCCAGGCGACCTGGAGGACATCTTGCTGCAGCTCTCCCCGTTCCTGGACGAGCGTATACGGTAGGCCAACTTATCAACGTTGTTCCGCGCTATCAACTCAACGCATCACCACCAGGCCGCCGTCAAACTACCGTAGAATGAAAGCGAACGAGACGCAGCTCGCGAAGTTGAAAGAGCTGTGTCCTAAGGAGACGATGTCACATGTATTGTTTGAGGGCGCCCCCATGGCGCGGGACGCGTTCCTCGAGTGGCTTACTGTTGGTCATGCATCGGACGCCATCGCGCGGCTCAGATACCGCACGGAGCCGGTACGCGGTCGTCGCCCACGGAGTGATTCAACGCCACGCTAATCGCCCTTATACTATTCTAGGACCTCCCCCCGTTCTCACACGCAGAACAGGCGAGGATTGTGAACAATATCCGCCACAATAAAATCGTGAGTGGTTCTATTCGATTCATGCAAGAAGAACGATTTCTAATCGAGCAACAGCCCGGCGAGATTAACAAAAAGGCGCTCCGTGAGATGCTGCAGGTGCGCAAAAGGGAAGAAAGAGCACGCGAAGCAGGCCGAGGAGGAAAGACGGAAGATGGATCTGAGGAGGGCGAAGTTGGATCTGAGGATGGAGGTGAAAGCCGAAAAGCGAGAAGCGAGAATCAGTTTCAGTCGACATCGACACGATGAATGAAGAGGTGGCGCTGGTGGTCACCGAAAGTGGAGAAATAGCTCCCGCGGAGACTGACAGGGAAGAAGACGGTGACGCAGAGAGGAACGAAGAGGCAGCTCCACTCTCCATTGGAAACGATGGCGACGCGGAGGTTGACAAGAGAGAAGGCAGCCATGCGCAGATGGAAGGGCATCGAAAGCGCAGCGAACGCGAATACAGCTCAACGTGACGATAAAGCGGGCTAATTGAGGGTCATTTAAGCTCTGCACAACTCGGAAAACTACGCTGCTGCTGGTTTTTTGAAGAGGTAGTGTCCGACACCCCATCTAACCGGCCCAGCCCAGGTCAGCTTAGCTCGAACGCGGGGAGGAAACACTCACTGTTGCCCTCCATCCATATTAAACAGCTCGGAGCACGCCATGTAGAACACGCGGAATCTAGTCGATTTGGGGAGTAACCCTATATACCGATGATGGAATAAATCCTGCTTACCTGTGGAACGTCGCGACCGCCTCTGCGTCGGTTCTCCCGTTTGCAAGGGCGTCTGCGCGGAGCTCTTCCAGGCCCACTGTTATATGTGGTGGTTAGCGAGGATTGGTTCATAGCTGAGAGAGGAGATCACCTTTGGCGTTCTTATCCTGCAGCTTCAGCCAGTCCTCGAGGGAGCGCGAGTAGTGCGTGCCGGCGAGGTACCAGCTGCGCACCAAGGTAAGGTCAGACTGGAAGTACGTCTGTTCCACCGGAGGTCAGTTGAGGCGGGGCGTGGATATACGCGACATACTAGGGTGTCGAAGGAGGGCATCGTTCCACCTGCGAACAGTCAGTGAATAAATAGCGCAACTAGCGTGTGAGCAGGCATACCAGAGAAAAAATTCTGCGCCATCCAGCCGTCGTCCTCTTCAAAGTGGTATGGAATCGATTTGTGGCAAAATATGTGGATGAAGACGAGCGCCTCGTCCGCATCGACGACGGACGACTTCTCCTTCGAAGATGGCCGAAGCCAGGAAGCGATTTTGGCCATGAGAACCTGATAGTTTTTCATGTGTTCGAACATCTGCGGCGGTGCGTCAGTTGAGGCAACGATGCAGACATGAGATTAATGCGCCTCAATAGAAAGGATTCTATCAAAACTTGGCCAAGGTCAGTGAAGAAAGGATACAGAAACCGGAAAACATACTATTTCGAGCCGGCAAAGTCATAGGTGTTCACATCCGCAGTTATAATCTAACAGGCGTTAAAGAACTGTGCTAGAAAATAGACGGGAAAAGACCCTGCCTCTAAATTAGTAAGACCGCGCGCCTTGGCAGTAGCGTCAATGTGTGCTTTCTGGGTGGCAGAGTTGGATAAACCGGTGATCCTTGAATTCGGGTACTTCTGTGCAAGGAAGAGCGACAGGCTGCCCCACCCACAGCCGAGATCGAGGACGTCCTGTCCGTCTTTCAGCTGGGCCTTCTGGCAGTAGCTCTCCAGCATGAGCACTTCCGCCTCAGCGACGGTTTCTTTCCCGGTAGGGTAGAGACAGGACGAATATTTGGCGTACGGACCCAGAGTAGATACGATGAATTTCGTCGGAACCTGACCGGAGAATTAAGGATTCTCCTCAAGAAATAACAGTAGCGCACTTCATAGTGCTGCTCGTTCGCCTTGTCGGTGAGCTCTGCGATCTGCACGCGCGCACGGACGTCCTCGATCCACTTCATTTTCCTTGCATGGTTTGCTTCGAACGAGCCCTGGTCAATTTCGCGTCTTGTACGTGTCAGCCGAGCACGTTGACCGCGGAGACTGGACGCACAACCGCTGGCGCAAGAGGGCGCGTATGACACGTCGCAGGATAAAGTCCGGGACCAGGCCCTGTGTTGCAAGAGATTTCATCAACCATCAGAAATGCTACGGGTGCGAGGAATCGTACGCGGTCCAGCCAGCGATAGCCAATTTGGAGCAAAGCGTCGGAGACCATGGTTGTGGAACTAGGGAAGAGGCAGAGCAACAGCCGTTTCTACTGTAACTGTATTTGTACTAACGGAGTCGAGCGGGATCATATCGTACTAACCAGAAGTGATTGGCGGGATATGAGACGCCGCGGAATTCAACCATACTGGTTACTTACCGCAATGGACAGGTGAAGAATGTACATAGCGAGGAACGGGCGTTCAGATACTTAGAGTCTGGGTCTCAAATATGATTTGTATCCGAGTCGAGAATTTCCTTCCAACACGGCCATCATGCATCATGGATCAGCCATCCGAGTCGTCTACCACCAAGACTCAGAGTTATAAGTATAACATGCAGGCGCCTCTTAGCTCGTTGGTTCTCCCTCATGCATATCAAGTCCCACTTCCCCTCCCCGAGTCCAACGTCTACCATGTCTTATTTGGCCGATCGAGCCAGGCAAGAACTCGACGATCTCTGAGCGCCAGTCCTGACCACCGAGATGCAGGCGAAGTGGCCAGACTTCACGATTCAAATTGACGACCAAACGGGTCAAAGTGCCTAGGGCTGGGAGCCAGCTGCAGCGCCCTTGGTGCCCCAGTCGCATCTACATTTTTCCAAATATCTCAAGGAAACGGTGGCTCTGTAGATCTGGCATTGCTGCCTCAGTTACTTCGGTGCCCGAAACCTCCTCCAACCATTACCTAAACAGCCCCTTGAATAATTTCTCCTTTCCTCCGCCACCATGACGAAGGTCCCATTCGTCGATTATTACACGGGCGAGTTCCATTTACCGTCAATCCTCTATATAAAAGGTCTTCCACTCAACAAGTGGGACCCCAATGATCCCCAGCTCCACTCGCAGCCCGCTGCGAACGTAATGGCGCGTCTGCAAGCAGCGAAGGCAGCCGCTAAACCCGATGAAGCTCTGATTCAACCAAAGAGACCCCCGACCTCTCGCCGTCCGCACTATAGTCTCATCAACAATGACATTCCTAGTCCGACGGGAACACCCATCGTCTCGTTCGGCGAAAATCCGGCCGAACGAAACTGGGTCATGAAAGAGTTGCTACGCCTCGACCCCGATTTAGTCCAACGACTCGTCCCGCTCGACGTGGACAGCCAGAACGCGCTCCCCCAGCTCGCCATCCCTCCTCCCCTCCTCACCTTAACCCGCCCGGATGGCCAGCCATTAAAGGGGTATATGATACTACGCTTCGCCTTATACGCTTCACCTTACGGTTTGATCACAGACCGAAGGTAAAACCCACCTTGTTTGCTGTGTGGAACACTTTTGACATCCATTCTATCAGGTGGATCCCTCCAAGTCTTTCATTTGCCCCGCAGATATATATCTGAAATACACAGAACACCACCTAGCTTTGGAAACTGCGCGCAGAATCGTGGCTGGTGGGAGCGATGGATCTGGCGAGAACGGCAGGACCAGCGGAAGCGGGGTTGGTGGGGGCGGCGAAGCGAGCGATGGGAGCGGCGGAAATGGTGGGGGTAGCAAGGGGAGCCATGGGAATGGAGGGACTGGTGCAGACGCAGATGACGTGCCCACAGAATGCGAATCTGAACCAGATGGTGAGTCCTCCAAAACTCGGGACTGCAATAATGATGAACATCATCTAGATGAGGAGGAGGAAGACAATGTCTCCCCTGAGCACCTGCTTGCACTGCTCAGTTCTGCGGAAACGTGCCAGACACCAGATCTTGCGGGTTTTGTGGCGGGTAAGCAACATGATCATCGGGCATGAATCTGGAGGATGATTTGTTGCTCAACTATTTTCAGATGATAGCGACGAGGATGAAGACGACGACGGCGACTATGATGTTCTTGACGAGCTTATATATTTGGCTAATATGGACCCTGCTAGATGGAAGTCCTGTTTCTGGCAAGTAGCGCTCAGCGTCCTCGGAAAGGTGTCTTTCTATCTGCCCTTTATTTCTTGCCTTTAATGTTCGTATCCAGAGGGAACGTGAGGAGAGACAGGACCGAGGGGAGGAGGTCCTCCCCTCAGCGGAAGAAGATGCCGCCAACGCGCCGCCGGAGACAAGGTCATGTCCCCAAGTTCTCTGATCCATATGCTGCCACGTCGCCCCTTTACCGAACCATGTATTATTTAAACAGTCCCTCTCTACCGCACAAAAAATGATCAAAAATCAATCATCGGACCCGGCTGGAAATCCTCGTACAGTCCGCGTCCGGTCAAATAAGCCTCGCGCATGCGCGCAGACACAGGGTCTACCATCGTGCGGAGAGTCGAGACCACCGCGCCTGCGGTCATCTGCAGGCTCCATAGGCTGACGGTCTTGAGCCGGCGGTTCATGTTGGCTTGCGTGACGTGGTAGGCCATGGCGTCGTAAACCTGTAGAGGTGAGTTAGCCGGACAGAGAACGGAGGAGGAAGAGGTAAGTACCTGCAGGGACACCTCGTCCATCAGGCCGGCTGCAAGGCGGTGAGCGGGCAGATATAACGAACGAAAGCAAGGGTTCTTACATTCCCACATCTATGGCATTCTCGGTCAGACAACAATGAGGGGCGAAGTAAGGTGTACTCACGGTCCACGATCCATCGAAATCGGCCACATCCTTCACCACCCTACACCGTATCGGCACCAGAGTCCGGTTCGCACTAGCGTCAAATGTCAGAAACAGACACAAGAGACGCAGAACCACGTACTTCATAAAGCTCACGATGGGCCTGACGAGCGCGTAATTCACATACGACAGATCGTTCGTAAAGAGCGGCACCGCCGCCTTGAGATCCCTGAACCGGAGGTCAATATCAATGATCAAGCGCGGCGGGTCGTCCGGCGCGATCTCCGTTTTCTCCCCCTCCACCGCAGGTGCCTGCAGCGGCGGCTTCGCGAGGCCGCGTTGCGCGGGGATGCGCTCCATAATCGGGTCAAAGATGGCGTCGGCGATCTCGCCGAGGACGGCCTTGAACTGCGAGGCATCTGTAGGGTCGCGCGGAAACTTGATGTCGAGCACGGCGTCGACCTTGCCGGAAGTTATCCAGGATATCGGGCCCTCCGTCGTCGTCCCGCGTTGGACGTGGTCGATGTTGACGCCGTCGATTCTGATGCGCGACTGACGTACCATACATAGTTAGCCTTCGAGTGAAGTGAGGGCAGAACATATCACAAACCATGCGCCCCCAATCCCCGTCCTTGAGATCCATCTCCGTCGTCCGGCCAATACTCTGCGGCTTATGCAAGCTCCACAAACAATTATCGAACTGGCCCACAATATTCTCCGCACAGAGGAAGTCGTAGAAGATCCACCGCTTGCGGAACGTCTTGATGTCGGCCTGGAATATCGACGCCGTATACGGCCGGAACCCATCCGGCTGGTACACCGTCAACAGGACATCTTCGAGCTGGAGCGACTCGAGCTCAAAGTCCCCCGTGCGCGCCACGTGTCGGAAAGACGCGGGGTCGAGGGGGTTGTCGGGATCCCAGTACACAGACCGCCGGTCTGTGCAATTTGAATGTAAGTAATTTAGCTAGAGCAGGAGTTGGGGTGTATCGTGCCAAGAATGCCCCGCACGCCTTTGATTACGGCGTCCTGGATTAACCCTTTCCCGTCGAGCCATCTCCAGAGAGATAGAGTAACATCGATCGAGTCGACGTTGAGGTCAAACATGGTGTAATTGGTGTCCTCATCTATTTCTCCATTCGAGAGTGTATCGTCGTCGTCGTCGCTGAGTCGGTGGTATGCTGGGTGGCCGCTGATGTCATATCCACTGCCCGCAAAGCTCTCCTTGTCTAATTGGCGAGGAGGGAGCGGGGCGGATTGCGGGCGGCGGGAGATGAACACGTTCTTGAACGAAATGCGCGAATCCTTCCATTTCGGAACGATTGCGGATTCAAAGATGACGGTCACACCCGTCTCCGCGGTGAGGTAGTCGCTTATGCCGCGCGCAATATACTCTGCAGGGATTCTTCTTCAGTCGAATTCATTCAAGAACGACAAAACCCACGTTGTAGGCTCAAGCTATTGGCGGTGGCGAAGATCACAGAGAAAAAGGTCGTCCTGAAAAATTATTCAGCGTAAAGCACCGAACATAAGGAGAACGAGATAGATACTCACGTCCCCACGAATATCCACAGCGTCTGGCTCATAACGAACCAGGTGATAAAGGCCGAAATGTCGTCCGCGTTGAACGGCCGAAAGGACTTGATCGTGAACCACTTGAATCGGATCCGCGCGCGCGCCCAGAAGCCCGTCGCGACCTTGAGAAAGTCGTCGCGACTCGGTCGACGTGGGAGGTGCGGCAGCGACATGGCAAGCCGTCGGAAAAAGGGAGAGTAGTTGTCGTAATTTGGGGGCGGCGGCGGCGGCGTCTGGGGCTTTGTAGCGTCGCTGGTTTTGGTCGTGAGGTCATGTTGGTTAGGCGTAGGCTCGGGGGGCTCCTTGGGATTGGAGTCGCCCGCTCTTCGTGAGGGGTGAAAGTGTCGCGTGAGAGGAAGACATCGTGTTTGGTGCGAGCAAGAAGGTGGAGCCCCGCCAATAGGTCCCCGTTTCACGCCATGTATGGACTGTGAATTGAAGAAAGTTCGTATGATATCGTAGCGGTCCAGCTTCGCCTCCCTGGGACGAAGTATTGAGTCTCTGGCCGAGAAAACTAGGGTGCATTGCCGCGTGGTTTTCGTGAAAACTGGCCGGAGAGCCATGAACGAGACGGTCTTGCAGGATGCGACGCCGTTCTGGGGATGATGGCCAACTTGGAAGGAGCAAGTGATCTTGTACTTGCAACCGTCGTGAGCAAGTTCCTGAATCCTCAGGAAATGCCAAGACAGCGTGGGACTTGCATCCATTTTTAATGCTTTGCACCAAGAAAAACAGAAAAAGTATGTATACACAAGACAAGGGAGAAAAAATACATAGAGTCGATTATAGCTTAGTAAATGTACCAATATATGCAGATAACGCTTGCGCACAATATCAAGAAATTAGCCAACCTTCATCAAAAAGATTCAAGAATACATTGCATTCGCCTCCTGCCTCACTCGTATCAGCTCCTTGCGCGCGGTAACGATAGAACAAAATCTACGAGCAGGTCATTCCAAAGGACGTAGAGAAATACGAGAAACGCACTTGTCAAAAAGTCTTCTGAGGGTGCAAATATGACAGTCCGACGGCGCTGAGCATCCACAAGTGTAGAGCTCGTATGCCGCCATATCAACTATGGAAGGCGAATCTACGGCAAGATTCGGCAGCTCGACCTTGCGCGGGGGAGTTTTTGGAGGCTTTTCGATGCGTCCCGAAAGTACTGTCGGTTTGGACCTGACTGGTACCGCGTCCACTTTTACAGACATCAGTGCTCGGGGCGCGGTGGGCGGCGTCCGAGTCGTGCATTTGCGTATTTTCGGCTTGAATAGCTCGGTTGCTTTTACAGCGGAGACTTTACGCGGAGTAGAAGGCGACAGGGTGGCGTCGTCCATTTCCACATCAGGTTGGGGATCGGAGGAGACACTCTCCTCCTTGGTTTTAGGAGGAGTAAAGCAGGCGAGTGTGCGGATGGAAAGCGGTTTCTGCTTCTGTTTCTCAACGTACGCCTTGCATCGCGGGCGGATGATGATCTTTTCGCGATTCGCGTCGCTGAGGGTTTTGAAATCAGTACGATCCGCCACACAGGAAATGGACTACAGACTGGATATCGGGTTCAACAAGCATGGGTGCTGATAGCACCTCCTCCCGTTTTGGATTATTGGACAACGCCCGCGGTTCGGTGGGGATGGGTTTTGCGCGTGCCAAAGTGATCTCTGTGATCGGTATATCACCCTCGGATACCACAAGTGATTCAAAGTCGAGGTGCGCGGCGTTCATGGTGATCGTGATATGACTGAGATTGTGAAGATAGAGTGCGACTCAGAATAGCACCAATGGAAAGAAGGCGGCCCACACGTGTTTTGGGTCGTAAAGTTGGGTGGCACTGAGATAATATAGCGAAGTGGGTAGAGACAGACTGAGAGAGCAGGCTATAAAGGGTGTCAGATCCACGGGGGTGCAGAACAATGGAAACAATACGAACAAAAGACAAGAAAAGAAATAGGCGAGAATTGACGTAACAACTACGTTCGCGTTTTGTCACGATGCACGTGAAAAAGCGTGTTTCGTGACAGCAATATTACTCTTGCGGTCGCCCACAATGTCTAACGCTTCCGCCTCCCTCGACGCTCTTGCCGCTCCTCTCCCCGCTCTTGATGGTGCCCCCCAATGGGCACTGGACATGCAGCACAAACAGAATTGGGAGTTTTATATTCTGAAGGTTCTTCTTCATAATTCAACAGTCACCCAGAAGGAGCAGTGCGTCCTCTTCCCACTCCTTCAGGAGAATAACACTAACCCAAGCTATAGAACAGAATGGACCCTCGCCCGAATCCTCAACTCCAGCGCTAACCGCGGCTGCGAACCACTCATACCCCTATGTCTTCCCCTCGCGACGCTTCCAGTCCCTGCCATCCCGTTCAATGGCGCCCGCTCCAGGCGCTGCAGCCAACCCACCCCCTCTATTCGCTCCTGGCCCTATCCTTATACCCGCTGCCCACCCGCTGTTCCCTATGACCCTGTCTGCCCTCCGCGACCTCGATGGTAAGTCAAAAAGCTTGTTTGAATGTGGCCTCAGCTTACCCGTTCTTTGCTGGGCCATATGTATCAACCTGGACATATTGATGGCAGCGTATAACTGCCCAGAACAAAGCCTCATATCTCGTCAGGAAGCATTTGCGCGTCACTTGGGTGTGACTCTGTAGACGTACAGTGGCGCCATCATGTTTTGCACGCCGTCGTTTGCGCCCACAAGCAGAGCAGTTGGCTAGGACGACGTCGAGCGCGTTGTTTGTACTGGCACGTACACGCAAAGCCCTTCCGAGATCTCTCCCATCGATTATTTGTTATTCACTCGGCTTCATTATAGCATGTCCGTGCGACAGCGCCGTGTACAACAGCTCAACAGCGTCGACTTTCTGCGACACGCAGTGGGCCATCATTGAGAAGTGAACACGGAGCCATGCGGTAGAGTGCTCATGTCGTGCGATAATTTTTTTTTGCGGAGCAATTCACTGAATGAGCAACTCATTTGATCAGCCCCGCCGTACGTCTAACTGTTGTTCCTCAAAGCGGGCCTACTTGGAACATAAAATAATTGCGAATACCATCCATAATTATACGACAATCACTAGCAGCCGTACTGGCTTCCCGTTCAAGTCCTGGAACATAAGAAAGGAAAACGACGGTTCGTTCACATCGGCTGTGACCGGCGTCGTTCCAGCGTATCGTCCTCCTCCTCTTTTATTTCGCGCACGCGTATTGGCTCGGTAAGAACCGGCGTGGAGAAGTGTTCCCGGAGGCGTGCGCTTGCTTGCCGCTGGACCTGAATAGATACATAGATGCCTCAGCAACAGTCTAGCAGTACTTGCTCGCGCGATGCGCACCTCGGTACCAATCGTCCGTGTAACCTGGAACAACGGGCCCACCAGCCCCAGTTGCACGATAGCGTACCTGCAAACCACATTAAGCAAAGAATGAAGGAACGACGCGGGGAAACGACGTACGCCGCTGCGAGGAAAGTCAGCAGGAACATGAAATAGAGCGGATTGAAGAGCACGGCCATAGCCTCGTTCCAGCCCAGCACGACGAGCACGCCGTACATCCAGTACGGAATCTGCGCAATGCTGGCGACGGTGCTCCGCTTCGCCTCGACGTAGTACGCGTCCGCCTCCCGCCGGAACTTCTGCGTCAGCTCGAGGGCCCGGGTCTCCGAGAACACAACCAGCGTCGCCGCAAAGTCAAAGTCCTCGCCGGATAGTGAGTCGGTCGGGAGCGCGATTGAGTCGTCCGGCAGCGTGTATTCGAGCGAGGGGTCCGTGGGCTGGATCTTCGAGTATAGGGGGATGAGGTCGAGTGTCTAGAGACGACGCAGAAATGAGGACGAAGTCAGGAGGTGCAGAGAAGATATCACAAACCTCGTCCTTCGCCTTCTTGAATGCACCATCGATGTCGTCCTCGGGCTTCCACACCCGCGGCACACCCGTCTCGTCATACCGGAATCGTTCCTCGAAGTGGCCGCGCAGCTTGCTGAGGATCACCGGCTCTGCGGTCTGCTCGTCGATTTTGGCACGCAGAGCCTGCCATGCGCGTCGTCGCAGTGCAGCGAGCGAGGCGGCATTCTCTTCAGGCGTGCAGTCGAAGCCTACAGGAACGATGAGCGAAGGCAAAGCAACGTGTATGTAACGAACTAGTGGCTTTGGCCAGGTACGACGCCTCGGCTTTATCCAACGTCTCCCTGAACGTGCGGAGAATATGGTCCCACATATCCGGCATCGCCTTGTTAAGCGACAGGTCTATAGGCTCCGATATTTGTTTCTTGAAATTCCGCTACACAGGACCGTCAGCAAGCCTAATCAACTGAGGAAGGAACTGACCTCGATTAGATTGACCATCTTCTTCGTCTCATCCTTTCTGCACTGATCCGCAACACTCCCGACCTCCTCCTTCAGCGAAATCATCTCATCCTCCCAAGACCAGTCTGTGTCTTCCACCAGCGCCTCCTTCGCACCGGTCTCGAATCGCCCGAGACAGCGCTTGCGCGCCGTCATCACCACGTCGGCGAAGCTGTACCCCTCGCCATGCAGTCCGTCCAGCATCTCCTTCTTGAACGCGACGAGACACGTCTTGTGCAGGTTCTTGAGCTGGCCGAGGAAGAGGGGGGACAGGGCTGTATCGAGCGCGACAATCAGGTCAGCACGCTTCCGCTTGTAAACACCCTGGTGGTATCGCGACGCGTCGCGGTCGTACCGAGCTGACGGCAAGACAGGTGTGAGCACGGAATTGGGGATGGGAGAAAAAAAAACACATACTGAGCGCGTCCGTTCGCCAATTGCGCATCATGCCCCCGAGGCCGTCGACAACGCGCCCCGCCTCGACAGGTCGCCGCTGCGACTTTGCCTGTTCGTTGAACTCGGCGAGGGCGACAGTGGATATTTCGTCGCAGCGGAACTGGGCGAGCAGCTCCTGCTGCGTCGGTAAATCAAGGTCCTTGTTGGTCTGGACTTGTTCCTACATTGCAAATTATTGTCGCAATCAAATGATAAAAAATTGGGAGACCAACCCAAATGTTCTCCATGTAGAATGCGACACCGTCCGCGGGGATGCGTTTGTGGTAAGCAGGCTTGAACAGGAAATCTGGCGCATCCTTGTTGACAAAGCGTGTTCGGAGATTGAGGATCTCGGCCTCAAACTTGTCCGCGGCGAGGACCTTGTGGGGCAGCGCGGTGAATGCGAGGTCGAAATAATCCGACAGCTGGCGGTCCTGGAGCTCGGTCGGTTTGGAGAGACTCTCCCATATGCGGTTGAGGTCGGCGGTGAGAGTTGCCTGAAGGTTCGCAAGAGGGGTTACGCCAATGTGATCACGAATGACGAAGAGAAGGAGGGTGCGGCCATTCGTCGCGTTCTTGCCGAACAAACCCAGATTGACCTCGAACACGGTCTTTAGGAGGCCCATGTTGGCACCTTGGTACAAACCGACTTGGTGCTCCCAAAGATTGATGATGAGTACCTCGGAAGATGCGAGGGAGAACAGGGCGGATTTGCGCTCAAAGTCCTGATCTTCACCGCGTTCCCGACCATCCGTCCCTTCCACATCCATGACCATGACGTTCATGTCCTTCCCGCGACACATCCAGATACCTAGAGTATTTATTCAAATACAATTACTCCTGATGCAAGCTGGCTGACCTTTCGTCGTCTGCTTGCGTTGTGTCTCGTCCATTACGTCGAAAGTGGTGCCAAAGAGACGGTTAAGAAGCGTGCCTAGGCACTTGGTTAGCCGGGATCTAACAGAACTGGCTTCGCTCACTCTTCCCAGTAGATTGCGAGCCAAAGACTGCCACGATATTATAGCCGAAACCAGCGTCCCGCAGACCCCAACTCTCAATCTGCTCACTCAGGTCCGGTCTACAGATAGTTAGTAGCAAGAAGATAATTCAGAAAAACGCCAACGTGAATTTCTTTTCGTCGTTGATAATTTGAAGCCGTTGAGAAGCGGCAGGTGAATGTCCGTTAGCAAGTGCGCTTCTCGGTGACTTTGGGGCGCCATTGAGGTCCATTATAGAGTAGAATTACGACCCAGTGAGAGATGGAGGAAGGCAAGCGTCGTAGCGCTTAAATTAAAGAGAACAGCTGGAATCGTGTCTGCACTGAGGTGGGGTGAGGAAGTCTATAGCTTTTATCTGAAACATGCGTAAATTGCATACACAGCCACACGTCCGCTTTTTGACCTGCGATCATCTTTTCTGGCTTCTTTCCTCCCTGAAGCTCGTAGGCTTGGACTTTCATGCTTGGAAACTTTCTATTAAATGCTGAGTTAGAGTTTGATTAATGGCTCCAGCCTTCAGTCCAATTTACTGGCAGCCGGGGCCACCACTTCAGCCGTTATGAAGCTTCTTCAAGTTGACTTCAAGTTGTTTAGCTGGCAAAGAAGAGCAGAGATTATTCGCAGGGGGTTTTAGGGCGTTATCAAGAGCAGCTCAGAACGTAGTTCGCTCTGGGCAAGACTATGGTATCGCGCGCACCGTGAACGGCTTGCGACCCAGATCGCATGTGTAAGCACCACCGCTGCATTCGAAGCTTGCTGCCGACGCCGCGCGCGCCTTGATAGCTTGGTGCCTCGCCGGTGAGTTTTGGATCCCCTCCCTCCAATTCTGGGCCTTTGATGATCGCGAGTCGAGTCATTCATGATGCGTACTGATAAGCATCTCTAGTGCTGTGAGAATGCATTGCAGACCATTTAAAGACGCGTAGGGTTTCCCAGTACAACGAAATGGCGTCAGATTCCACCACCATCCCTCTGTTCCACAGCATCTGGCAGGAACAAGACATTCCTACCGCGCTTTTTGAAGAGCGTCTACGCGAACCCCTTTCCCCCTCTGAGCGCGCCGAAGCCCTCACCCAATTGGCGCGCTGCCAGGGCCTTTCGTCCGACTTTGACGCCGCCCACGCGACACTGGACTCGATTCCCGCTGAAGACCGTCCAGCAGGATCGACGGCGCAAGTCCGCTGGCTCCTCGAGAAGGGACGCGTCCTGCGCTCATCGGGGAAGGACCAGGACCCAGAGACCAAAGCTTGCTTCCTCGCCGCGTACGCCGATGCGAAGGAAGACTTTTTCAAAGTTGACGCGGCGCATATGCTCGCGATTATGGAGCCCACAGGCGCTCCCCCCGACGCTACCCCAGGCGAGACCTGGACGTCCGTTGCCCTAAAGATTTCTCGAGCGTCGGCGAATCCGAACACGCAAATATGGGCTGCGAGTCTGCTGCACAACTCGGCGTGGGATTCGATAGATGCGGGGAAGCCCCAGGACGCACTTGCTCAGTTCAAAGGCGCACAGGAGCTCAGGAGATGTGCGTACGAGGAAAACCCCACGCCGAAGAACAAGCGGACGTACCGAATTTCGCGCTGGGCTGTTGCCAGGGCTCTGCGCGAATGCGGTGAGAATAAGGAGGCGTATGATATTCAACAGGCGCTGTGGGCCGAGGAAGAGACCGGCCCTGTCCAGGCCGAGATTGAGCTTCTCAAACCGTTGCTTGGAATTACTGATTAATGGCCTGTGTCGCTGTGGTGGAGCTATTGTGTGCTATTCGCACTATTTTTCATTCTTGAAATGAACTTGGCTATTCGACGTTGATTCCGCTCCCCGTAGTTGAACAAGGGATAGAGGGTGCATCGGAACACTGCGAGCTAAGTAGAGTTTCGATCGGCTCGATTTCTTTACGGTCTGTCTAGACGTGGTTCATACCTACCTTGTGAGCAGCAAGAAAACAATGTATTTCCAGGGCAACATTATAGGTGTAGGCAAGGTGGTCGGTCTGGAAGTCAAGCGAAGCGCGCTACTGGCGCAGTGCGCGTATCGAACCGCGCCGGCATCGGCTTATCGGCTATCTGAAGTCAGCAGACTCGACTTCCATTGAACAACGTTCCTCCCATCCACCACCATGAGCTCCTTTTTCGAGGATTCAGACCCTATCTGGAAGCCCGCTAATCCCTCCTGGACTGCGGTTGAACGATTGCGACGACTCATCAATAGCAAGCATGGGTTGAACCTGAGTGAGGACACGTCGTGCGAACATCCTCGACGTTTTCTCACTCAAGACTTTCCAGAGGATTATCACGACCTTCACAAGTACTCTGTGGAATCCTACGATTTCTGGCTTGATTTATGGGAGTTCCTCGACATCATATCCTCGATTCCCCCGAAGAAGGTTCGTTCGTTTGACATGAGGTTTATTCGTACGCGTTTATTCACTTTTATGGCACTGGCAGATCCTCGAGCAAGGAAGAACGCTCGAAGTTCCTATATGGTTTCCCGACGCGCGTTTGAACTATGCAGAAAACCTTCTGTTCCGCGTGGACGATGCTATTGCCTGCACAGCCGGGGGCGAATCGGGCGTCGTACGCCACTACAGTCACCGACAGCTTAGGGAAATGGTGAGACAGATGTCTCGTGCTCTGAGGCTCCATGGGCTGCAGAAAGGGGACAGAGTAGCAGGTGCACATTTCGTTTTTTGTTTTGGTTCCGCGTCTACAATTTCTTCAAGCGATTGTGAACAACACTATCGCTGCGGTCGTGATCTGCCTTGCCACAGCTAGCATTGGAGGTATTTATTCAAGCACGGCGACTGACATGGGAACCCAAGTATGGTCGCTGCATCCCATAGTTGGCCTTGAGCTCAACGTTTCAATAGGGAATTCTCGACAGATACCGGCAGATCCAGCCAAAATTCGTCTTTTCCGACACAGAGGTTCAGTATGCTGGGAAAGTTATCAATCTTGTTCCCAAAATCTCAGAAGTCGTCCTCGACCTGCGGAAATACGGCCTGCAGCACGCAATCATGCTGCCCAGCTTGGTCAGTGGAAAGGAAATTCCCGTTCCCGATAGGTAAATCAGCATATTCGCACAAGTTGTTTCTCATCGTCTTGTGTAGTTCCTTGCTTTCCAAGTTCCTTTCCGTGGATGATGGAAAGGAATTAACTTTCGAACAACTACCGTTCAATCATCCCCTTTTCATACTGTACAGCTCCGGCACTACGGGTCCCCCAAAATGTATCGTGCACTGTGCTGGGGTGAGTTCGTCATGGTTCATTACGATTTGGCTCGAGCCTTTCAGGGTGTGTTATTGCAAGGGAAAAAAGAGTTGAGGATCGGCATTGGAATGGATCCAGACGACACGTTCTTCCAGTACACAACCGTAATGTCTTCTGGTTCATTTTTGTTTTTAAGTCTCACGGTGGCCAACTATAGACGGGCTGGATGATGTGGACATTTATGCTTGCGGGTTTAGCCATCGGGGCCAGGACCATCATCTACGATGGCTCACCGTTTTACCCTGATGTGCGCACTTATCTCAAGTTTATTAACGACCAAAGGTACATCCCATTAGCCAGAGATATATCCGAGTGGTGAACAGCATCCTTATTCAGGGTTTCAGGAATCGGAACAAGTCCTCGTTTCCTTGCGGAAATCCAGGGCCAGGGAATTAACCCTCGTACGCAAACAAATTCCTTTACCCTTTCTTCATACATATATCGTACAGTCGAATTGGCCCCATTCGAAGCCCTGAAGACGCTTATGGTCACCGGCGCCGTTTTGACCAGTCCTCTGTTCAAATGGGCGCAACATGCATTCGGTGAGCGTGTACATGTAATCTCGACGTCTGGCGGAACGGACGTGTGCACTGCGTGTGAGTGGGCTGAAACGTTTCTTGGCGTTTTCCATCGACCCTTGTACAGTTGTGTCTGGATGTCCAAGTCTTCCCGTATATGCTGGAGGTTGATTCTCTCTTCTTGTCGGAGGGTGAAAGTGTTCACGGATATTCAACCAGAAATACAACACAAGGCGTTGGGAATGAAGGTCGAGGTGTTTGATCCCGAAGGAAAGAACATCGAGGCCACTGGCGTCGCGGGAGAGATGGTAGGTGGAGCGCGCTCGCGACAGTCCTTGCACGTTAACCTTTTCGTAGGTTTGCACGCGGCCTCACCCCTCGATTCCTGTGCAGTTTTGGGGAGACGACTCTGGGGCTAAATTCCGAGACGCGTATTACAGCACATATCCTGGTACAGCACTTCTTCTCCGTTTCTCGCGACATACCTCACGCACAGAAGGCGTCTGGCGACAGGGCGACTTTATGGTTGTCAACCCCAAGACCAAAGGCATTATGATTCTCGGACGCAGGTGTGTTGTACCTCACACCCAGACATTCAACTTGATGTTTGATAACCCGAATTCAGCGACGGCGTTCTCAACCCGTCTGGCGTGCGCTTCGGCTCCGGTGAAATATACTCTGTCCTCGAACAATTCACGAAACCGATAGATGATTCGTTATGCGTGGGCCAGCGCCGCCCTCAAGACAAGGACGAGCGCGTCCTCCTCTTCCTCAAGATGCGTCAAGGGTATAAACTCGATGACCGTCTGATCGCAGATATCAAAGGCGCCATTCGGAAGGCGCTCAGCGCACGACACGTTCCGGCCTTCATATTCGAGGTTGAGGATATTCCGGTGGGTGAATCAACCCATGTCCTCCGCCCTCTGACAACAAACACTTAGTATACTGTCAATGGCAAACGAATTGAGATCGCCGTGAAACAAATCGTGTCCGGGTCCAACTTGAAACCGAGCGGGACCGTCGCGAATCCCGAGTCTCTGAAACTCTATTACAAGTACCGCGACCTGAAGGCCGCTGTTCCTCGTGCCGCTAAATCGAAGCTATGATCATTCTTATTGTGGATTGGCTGTGTGTTGGTTAATCCTCAACTGCGCATATTTGACACTGATTGAAAAGTTGAACAGCTCACGTGATCTGTGGTTGAAAACCAAAATCCTAGGATAAGACTCAGGATAATATTGAGCTCAGCTATGTCCCCTTTCGGAACGTGCCGAGTTGTAGCTACGAATACATCGGCCTGTAGAATGTACCGCGCTACACCATGACAGCCACCCTGTCGACGAGCTCGCCATGTTTAAGGCTGTAGATCTCCAGGGCATCAGCCACAGTTAGTAGTACTCACCGACTCAGAGCTCTATGATAATTTAACAGGTACGGTACCTACGAAGAGCAAATATCTGGCCAAACCATCGGGGTCGCGTCGAATGAGCTGAAGACTTGATGAGCTAGTTTCGCGATTTGACAAACAGTGTCCCGGCGAAATATCAGGGCGCGGAGCAGTGTCGTGCTATTGTTGAGAGAAATTCCGCGGACACGAGGTTCTTGCGATGCAGTCTTCTCGACAAATTGGCGGCGCCGTTGTATGACCTCGGGCTTTGCGGTGCATAGGAACAATGCATGCTCCACTGTTTCGACGTCAGGACAACCAAATCTGCACCGCCGATATTCACGGGGTATTTCGACCCGATGGTAGCGACTTTTATATCGCATGCGTTCCACAGCGAGAGGATGCTGGCTAAGAAGGAGGCGAGTCAGCGCTTTCCGATGATCTTTATTCACCACCAGAGTCAAGTAGTGCCGGAGGAAGATCGTAATTCGTTTGGGCGCTTCATCCTCCAGAGGCTCTCTCCGCCCGTGTAGCAGGTAGAGACGGGTCGAATGTAAGATCTCGCCTTCCAGGTACCTCATCGCTGAAGAGTATACAGCGTTTTATTTAAAATGCTCTGGACATCGTCACTGACGGGCGCTGCTTGGACTATCGTTTCAATTTATTGCTTTTATTGCTCAAGCTCGAACGAAGCACCATATACACCCTACTCTATCGTAACAGTCAGCAGTTTGATCACCCCATCCTGTGCAATACCTATTGCGATATGTCAAAAACTGCGATAGTACTAGGCAACCGTCCTTACCGTGGTTTACACCGTCAGAACCTGGAGCAATAAGCCCGGTCAAGTTCGTCAGGACTGTGTTATACGTTGTTGACTTGAAAGTGGACCAGTCGAAGCCAGTCTTTTTTCCGATAGCGCCCGCAACGAGAAGGTCCCGGCCAATGTTGTAGCCCTGAGGTATGATGTTAGTTGTGAACGTTCATAACACCGATTAAATCATTCTGACATCCGGAACAATGTTATGGCTGTCCTCTGCATCCTCCTCTTTGGAAACACTACAAGATCACTGGCAGTTAGCGCTGTTCCGGGAGAACAGCAAGTAGCAACTCACGCAAGGAAGAGAGCTCCTGTCCCAGCTTGAGGGAATACCCGGAAGTGGTTTCCGCCCTCCAAACTCTCCAGACACGTCCCTTGTGTCCGTGAATCAGCCCATGAGGTGCAAAAAGAGCTGGATAAAAACTCACCGACACCAGGGATACCGAACGACTGCCTTAGTACCTCGGTTTCGTTAACGTCGCCTCGTCCGTCTCCGAGGTTGGCGGATTGTGGGTCGCCAATATGCAGCCCAAGACATTCGATGTCGCTGTGGATAAGGTTGAATTGAGGGAAAAATACTGCGACAGAAAGTACCGACAATCCGATGGCCTGAGCATACTGCAGGAAGCCACTGAGGTTGAGGACCTCAGGCGAACTTTGAGCCGATATTACCACCTATGCCAGAGTGAGTCAAAGTCGCAAAACTGCATCGCAGTTCCCACATTGAGAGGTTCCCCAAGGCCAGCAGACTTGTCAAGCCATGATCCGCCGTTCGTGGTGGGGTTAATGAAGTCCACCCCCGCGGCGGCGCGTTCGGTGACCGGAGTTGCAGAAACGAAACTCGGCAGAACGAGGGCAAGGACTCCAAAGACGGTAGATGGGTACATGATTCCAAAGGGATGGAGAGGGAGAGACGAGGGTGAAGGACAGCAAAGGAGCGTCTTGGAGAAGGCAACTTCCCCACCGTTCGCTACTTAAGAAGTCCCAACGGACCCTGATGGGGATTCCCCATAGTGCACCATTCATGCGAGGGTTTGGCATGTTCACATGCAAAATTGTTTCAATCTCGGAGCACAACGAGGTTGAACGCGGGCTTCGGGGATTGGCGACGTAAGAAGATAGCGACCATGATGGCTACTGTTCGCTGCCATGTTGTCGCCACTGACTGTCCAGAGCGGGGTTCACCTTCAAGTCCCGCCACCGGCGTTTGAAGTAGGGCAATGAATAGCAACGACTTCGGACCCATAGTCGGTCTGAGACTACTGTAGGTCTCGTGATGACAGCCATGCGGCGTCAAGCGAGTGCCGAGCAAGCTTAAGAAAGGGCATATGGACGCAGCGGGGTGCTTCCGGTAACGAACTTTTCATTGCCAAGGTTTTCCACATGGCGTTCAGATGCCAAGTCAATGATTAGATTAGATGAAGCGCAACAGTCGCCTGCTCTTCAAGACTGTCCTTTCTGAACACGAAGCGATAGGCGCCAGTCTCCCCGTTTCGAACCCCAAAGAAAAAAATATCATTAGCACCGCTACCCCGAACCTACACTAACGCCAACCCGTCTTCCTCGGCATGCTCCCAGTAGCTGTCGATTTCGTGGTCCGCGAGTCGGACGCGCGACAACAAGGCCTGCTCGGCGAGCCCTGAGGTTTTTTCGCTGGCGAAGGAACGGCGGTCGCGCCGCGGGGGTTGCGAGCCGGGGACGTAGCTGGTTGACTGGCCCTCTTCGTCACGGTAGGCCGACGCACACGTAAACGGACCGGAGAGCGTGCAATGGGCGACGCAGCACGGGGAAGTGGCTCTGCTGAACTATCGTAATCCGCGGACTGGGTCTCGTCCGTCGTCGTCCCAAGAGAGCCGAAGCTCCCGCTGCTGAAGTTATCTATCAAGTGTTGCAGGGATGCCAGAGCTCGTTGGTTTGAAGATGATGTGTCGTCTCTTGCTGATTCGATGAGAGGTCGTTTTTCTGGTCGATATCCCTCTGTTCGGGTTGAACCCAAACCAATAGCAGAGGATTGCGTGCGGGGCACAGTCTGTCAGGTGGAAGTAAGAGGATGCAGAGATGATACGCAGGCAGGACATACTTTCTTGGAGCGATCACAGCGTTGCCGAGCTTGAGGAGAGCTACGGTTGATGTCGAGTTTCCCCAGAACACATCGGGCCGGAGAACGTGAGGGCTGCAATGAGCTAGGACCCTTGGGCGACTTACTGCACGCCGCGTTGTTGGAAGTCGACCGTTTGCACGCTGGGGAGCTGGTGGCTGGAAATCGTCCCGACGCAGAACGATGTCGCCCAAAGGGAATATTCCCATCCTTCAGATCCTTCAATAGATCATCGACAGTGGATTGACTACGCTCTTCGACAAAAACGTCGTGAATATCCGTCGGGGAAACCATGTCTGGAGTCGGTAGGGAAATAGTGGGAACAGGGAGCGGAGGTGCATCGAGGTTCACGGCGGAGATTATTCCAGACCAAGCCGATCCACGTCTAGTAGTCGCATTGCGGATCGCCTCGACCAACACTGGCTCGAAATCTTGCCCCGCCAGAACCGATTGATGCGCGCGCTCTAGGACTGGTTCGTGCAGACCGATCTCTACCATCAAGCCGACGAACTTCTTCAGTTGACACAGCTGCTGTTCCTGCTTGCTCATGATCTCCGCGTCCTGCTGAGATCTCGCCCTTAGGTCCCGAATTGTCAGGAGGCCGGCGTAGTACTCGCTCGAGAAGTAAGTGACACTGGAGCTGAGCATCTCCGCGTCCGTCTTGTAGGACTCAATGCGCTGTTGGAGACGGTCGTTGGTAGCTTCGAGGAGTTCCATCCGTTCTTTTATTGCAGCGAGTTTGAGGACGGGCTGGCCGATCCGTGCTTTGGGGTGCCCGACGTGTTCTTTTGGCTCGCCTAGCACAATCTCTGAGGGATGTCCACGAGAGATACCGAATGATTCAGTGTTGGGTCGAGGACGACAGATAGAGTATTGTAGTTTGCTGCGTCGCAGAGGAACTGGAGCCGTAACTGCCAAGGCATGAACGTTGGAGTGTAATTCGGATGGGGACTGCAATAAGATCTCGCCAAGACGACCGAAAGGCTGTTTGGCGAATAGAGAGAAGGCAGCATCCCTGGGTCGAGAACTTGGCGGTGCATTGAAAGGTTCTGAGTTGTATCTGCGATGGGAGGATTGAAGGCTTGGGCAGGGCTCGTCGGAAACCAAGAAAGGGTGTTTGAAGGAGTGTGAGGGTCTATTTTCGACGGCCATTGCCTGAAAGGCGTGAGGAGAAAGGAAGGTGGTTGAAGAGGAGCGAAAACTGTATTGGTCAGCTCCGGAAGATGCCTTGAAGGCTATCACCCTCACAGAAAACAAGGTACAACAAAAACTGCATTGCAAAATCCATGACATACAGGAACGACACTACGAGTACTCTACTTCCGTCGCACCACTATCGACGTTTCCGTTGCTTGGACTTGATCCCATCGCCAAGCTAGCTACGGGTTAGAATCGACAATTACGAGGGCAATAGAGAGCTGGTCACCTTTTTGGATGATTCCGCTCCCATCTTGCGAGAATCGTGGTCCACTTTTCGAGACGCCGCAGCCCTCTAAACAGCTTTCTAAGCAACACGTCCAAAGACAATCACTACCGCTTACTTGACGTCGAGCAGGATGGCTCTGTTCTTCGTCGATGGTAGCAGAAGCCGGCGTCCTGGAGCGTTTACCAAGTGTGGCGGTTATCGGCGTGTCGTCATCCGAGTCGCTGTCGTCGTCTGCTCCATTGATGGCAGTGAATGTCCTGGCCGGGCGATGATCAGAGGACGATGATTTAGCGCCTGCCGACTTCGGAGTTTTTGCGCTTCTCTTGACTGGCGTGTCCGGCACGAAGACCGTAGGAGACGGCGGCTGAATGAGATTAGAGGTGGATACAGCAGCCGTAGCCGGTTGGGCAGCGGTCTACGAAAGTTAGTATGTAAGATCGCCAAAGTAATGAGCGAACCTTTTTTCCGCCGGAGTGAGGGCTCGAAGACATCCATAAGCTGAGATTGACTATAGACTTGGAGTTAGGGTCGCCTTCTTTCCCTCTTTCCTTTAAGAGGCGGGCAAGGGTTGACTCGAGGGTATCGATTCTCGTTTGCAGAGAGGTGATCATGTTCTCGCGCTATCCGTCGACATGAGTGACAGTTCAACAGGGAGTAAAGATCCCACGAACTCTCCGAAGCTCGTTCTCTTTGGCCACTATGTCTTGCTCGTGAATCGATTGTGCCATCTGCATCAAAGAGTTGACAAAGCTCTTCTCCGAATCGCTCTGAAATGCAAATCAATCGGTGGCGACGCAAAATATATCGCACAGACGCACCAGCACCCCATCTTTATATCGCTGCATCAAATTCTTCGCCTTACGCTGAAGACTCGAATTCTCTTCTTCCAGCTCCTCCAGCCGCGCTCGCAGAACGACAACCTCGCCTCCCACGCCCATGCTCTCCCGCGACGCAGCCTCACGTGCCTTCTGCTTCACGTCTTCCAACTCCGCCTTACCGCTCTCAACCTGGAGCATGAGAACCTCGACCTGCTGCTTAGCTTCCGCAGCGTCCCTCTCAGCAGCGATCGCTCTCCGTTCTTCCGCCTGAACGAGTTTGGTCTGTGTTTCTTCCAGTTTGCAAAGCTTGTCCTGGTAGTCGACCGACGCCCCGAGGAAGCCAGCCCGCTGCGTCGACAAGTCGTCCGTTACTTGAGTCAGCGTCGCTTGAAGGGTCGCCTTCTGCTCACGGAGCACAGCGAGCTCAGTGTTGAGCTTGCCGATAGCGGACTCGAGCTTGGTCTGGGGCGGGTAAGCCCCAGTACCGTTCCCATCCACTTAATCGACTTACAGCATGGGAACTCTCCGACATCAGCAGGCGCTCCTGTGACACACAATTAACCGCCAAGTCGGACCGCGAGAATGCCTTACCTGAAGATCTCCGCTTTGTTCCTTCGCAAGCTTCAGGGTCAACGCCTGGGAGTCAAACCGGTCTTGGAGAACCTGAGGATACCATGAATATCTCGAAGAAGGGGAGTCGGCGAAGATACGGACAGAACAATTGGTATTGGCTCGTCTGAGCCTGGAATATAATCGTTAGTTTCGTTGGCATGTGAAGAAAGCAATCATACTCCTCCTCCCGAGCCGATACCTCGTCCTTGAGTTTGCTGAGCTGGACAGCGAGGTCATCGGATTTCTGGTGCAATACAGTCTCCCTCTCTTTCAACACAGCTTCTCGGAGAGTTGACGCATTAACTTGCTGGGTTAAAGCCTGAGCCTCCTGAGTAAGATTGGTCTGGGAGAGTTGGGCAGCCTCGAGTCTGCGGGAAAGGGTTTCCTGGGTTTGAGAAGCACCTCAACAGAGGGAGACATACGTGACTTGTAACTGCTGCTTAGCAGCCTCGACGGATCTCAGTTCAGCTCGCAATTGCATGGTCTGTGTCTCATATTGGTGAGCTCGATCCTTGGACTGCTCAAATTTCGCTGAGATACTGGGTAGAGTGTTCAATCACGGAGTGCGTTCGGATCTTGCGGTCGCTTACTCTCTATGCAGGTCCTCAAGAGCCGCGATTTTGCAACGATTTTCCTTTACTTCGCATTCCACGGCAACTTTCCTAGATGAAGAGGCTCAATTGATGCAAATGATAGGTGGTGAACCAACCTACTCCGCCCTCACAGCGATCAGTTCAGTCTCGAGAGCGGCAGCCATTATCTTCGAGCGATCTTCTTTAGCCTGGTATTCCAAAGCGATTTTCCTCGTTGCCAAGTCGATCAGCGCGGATAACGCATGGTAAGATAAGTCGCTCACTGTTCCTTTATTTCCGTCACCTGGCACTCCAGGGTTACGTTCCTTGGACCAGATATTAGTCTATAGGACAGGGGTGAATGGAGGGAGAGTCCTACTGTTCCTTGAGAACAACAATGTCTCTCTGTAGCGAGGCTATGGTGGCGCACTTCTCTTTCAATTCCCACTCCCAGGCGACTTTCCTTGAAGAGTGGTATACTCAACGATCACTTGCATTCACGTCAGAGGAATGAAACGCACTGCTCTCTGAAAGCCTTGATTTCAATCTCTCTCTCGTCCAACGTCTTTGATGCTCGCAGTAGCCTAAGTTCTCGACGTTAGCCAGTTCCTTTGGGAAATACTTTGGTCTACCTTTCGTTACTTTCGTGAAGTCGCGTTTCTAGTGCTTCCGCATTGGCCAATTTTCGCGCGCCTTCCTCCTCTTTTCTGACCAGCCTATCGGCAAGCTCTTCCACTTTCGTTTCTTGGAACGATAAAATGAGGACAAGAACGTGCCGTGCAAACCAAACAATAGATACTGACCAACTCGTTCCATCTTTCCCTCCCGAATGGTTTCGAGCTCGGTTATCCGTTCCTTCGACTCGACCACCTGGGCACTAAGAAGGTGCAACTTGTCTCGTAGCATATCAATGACTTGATACGCTAAAGGTTGCTCCAGCACCAATTAACCAAAAGGGGGAAGGAACGGCAAACCGTTAGCACGATCGCTTTGTAGCTCATCTATCAAGGCCCTTGTCTCCACGCTTCGACTCAACGCCTCTGGGGTCTCTATCCCTGAAAGAGGATTAGGTTCAAAGTCCAATACTGTGTGTGAATAGAATCGCACCCTTGATACTATCCGTCGCAGTTCGTCGAAGTTCGATGAGCTCGTCGGACAAACGCTTGACGGCATCTTGCGAGACTTCGTAATCGGATTTAAGGTCTATGAGATGACCTTGCAGAGCTTGGTAGCTGTCGTTCGAAGAGTAAGGATGTCAAAGTGTCACTATGTCGAGGTACTCAGCTTGTTCCTTACTTCATCCAAACTGCGCTTAGATGTCGCTCTAAAGTTATTGAGCTTCGTGGTAACGTCTTGTAGTCTCTGCACCGTGTCCTCCGTCTGGGATTTGGCTAGCCGCAATTCTTCGTCCGCCTTTGCCATGCGCGACGCCTCGCGGGCTTCGAGTTCCGAGATGCGATTCTTCAGGACAAGTTCAGCGGCTTCGCT
The DNA here is from genome assembly GCA_029281435.1 of Mycena haematopus. Lineage (NCBI taxonomy): Eukaryota > Fungi > Basidiomycota > Agaricomycetes > Agaricales > Mycenaceae > Mycena > Mycena haematopus. The sequence goes on from JARJCV010000013.1 coordinate 142,276, forward strand.
CGCTCCAGCCTGAGCAGAAAGACGGGATTCGAGCGTGGCGGTGGCAAGGCGCTGATAATTGAGACGAGAACGTGAGTATATGCGCATTTAAACAGGGGGATGCATCTACATACCTGCTCAGCGAGCTTCGCTTTTATGATCTTGGCTTCCCGCATGCGTTTAGTCATCAACTGAGAGAGGTCAGCATCGTCCAGTGCGTCGAAATCTTGATCAATTTGCAATGAAGGGGATCTTGACTGTACGACGCGATGTTCTTGGGGTTGATTGAAACTAGAATGGGAGTGGCTATGGCTTTCAGGGTTTTGGAAGGAGGGCTTCGGAGAAGAGACGTATTGCGGGCCATCGACTGAGAGGCAGGTCCACGGCAGACTGAGAAGGGCAGATGGAGAGCAGAGTGAGGAACATACAGGGAGGCTGGGAAGAGTCACGGTGGTGATCATCGTAAGTCTGGGTCGGGGCCATCGTGGTGAACGCGCGAAGCTTATTGAACGCAAGTTTATTGGTTATGGTTTTTGGCTCATTTCGAGGTTGAGGAATCAAGCTCTGTGGCTGTTGTTGGTGTCGCGTACTGGGAAAGATTGCATCAGAATCATGTTCTTGCTTCATCCTGAGCGGTTCAGCCTGGCGTCGACTGGAGGAACTCTCGTCCGGAAGAGATGAAATATTTTGCGATGTGCGTGGAACGGAACGGTTTTCGGCATTGTTTCTGCTTTGAGTCTGAATAAAGGCAAATGGTTTCCTCGAATTTGTCGGTCTTTGAAGCATGGAGAAGGGGGGATTATTCGAGACAGTAGGAGCAGTATTCATACGGAAGGCCTTGAAATCGAATCCCTGGTCCATCTTGTAGTCTAGACTGAAGGAGGGACTTGAAGGTTAGGACTGGTAGCGCAACTACTTGTCAATCCAAATGCACGACGCAGTTCAAGAAAAGAACATGAAGAAGTGCAGAGTGCGAAAGAGAGGTGTAACGATCATGTGATATCGAGATGTACAAATAAGCGTCCATAGCGCGTCGCTCTAGCGATCAACTCTTGCGCAAAAAAATACACTGATAGAAATCGCCTTCCATCCTATTATTCAATTGCTATTGGAGTAAAACCTGCGCGAAACCAGGAGCTGAGTCTCGAGTTTCTGGAACTCCGCGTCAACTCGGGACGAGCTGCAGGGATAGTGTTCACTGAGTTGTCCAAGCGTCGACGAGAAGAGCTCCTGTCGTCCGGATAAGACGACTCCGCACGGCGGGGTCTGATTTTATCAACTACCCGTCCCGCAAATCGCTCCTCAAAATAATACGACTCGTTTTCCGGGTCGTCTTCAGGATAAGAATACTCGTTTACCCATGGGTCCGTTCTCGCGAGTACAATGGCATCAGTTACTGGATCGTGGCCGAGGTGCTAAAGAAAATATAAGAGCTCCGACAATCATAGTTGCAGAAATGTCTCACTACAAGCCACTGTCCAATGTCATGCACGGTGGCCTGGCACTGTTCGCAGTGGTATTTTGGGGTACTTTGCACGAGATCCTGCTTTTAAATCAGCAAACAGGCGTTCTACCAAAAGAGATATGTGAATACCAGCAAAGAAAATCGCCGACGACTCGAGGGACTCATCGAGGGTAAATAGGGTTGGAGAGAGAGAACGAATAGTGGTGTTCTGTCTATTTATCATCTAATAGCGAGACATAGCGGAAGTAAAAATTTTCCGCGGGTCTGAAATATTTCCGCTGTCTTACTGTAAACCTGAGCGTTTCAGTTCTCAGCATATCAACTCGAAGTAGCAGAAATCATTTGAACGTGAAGGAAATAGAGAACGTTAGGCTTGTCGACTAAGATCTGGAAGAAAGCATAGTAAACCAAGAATTCTTAGAATTTTGATCAAGGTGGGTGAGCATGAGACTTGGCGTTCTGTACATCACAAACTTTTGTTCCGCGCTGAGACGCCCCTGAAAAAATGTCTATTATCAACCTGCATATCAGCCACCCGAGCACTGTACTCGTGTAATACAATAGACGAGACAGCGGAACGCCGATGGTTGCTTTCAGTATAACGATGAGGGAGTTCGACCGATATAAATATAATGGAATTTTGAGGTAAGCCATGAGACTTGGCAGTAACGCAAAAGACCCCTTGAAAATACATGCTGCGTCCATGAGCCAGCTGAAGATCAAGCGTTTTGGCGGCTTCGACGCAGTCAAGGAAGTAGAATTGATCTAATCGACGGAACATGAAGGCACTGCGACGGCTGGCACGCTGGAAATATGAACCTGGTGCAACGTGGTAGTGGAGATCACACTGCAATCTTCGAGTCGCAATTTGTTCGGACGACCTGACACGCTAGACATGCTTCATGATCACTTTTGTCGGGCAAAAGCCCTTGTGGTACGCCAAGCAAGACGACTCAGTGCCAAGAGGTGCCAAGGTACTCGGCCTATCGACTCCAGTCTACTCCAGTCGACTCCGTTCTCGAGGATAGACTTGTGAGAAGGAACAGTAGAACCGAGCGTTCCGTCGGGTACTACTAGCCTAGTGGAGATTAACGTTCCTCTGTTGGAAGCAAAGACTAGTCTCATGAACCCAAGTTGCTGTGAATGAAGCTGCCTGTTGAGTTGGGTGAAGTCTAAATTGTACTTGAAGGGGTGAGTATACCAGGCCCAGCACGATAGAATAATGCTGGGGTGCCTGTCTCTGGTTTCAGATACTATTTTGGCCGACAGTTTCACTCAGAACAACGGCAGCCTTGATGATACGCCTGCGGGAGTGAGTCATATAACATTGATGATGATGGAGAATCTGGTTGGATGCAGCATATTTGGCGCCTCATTGAGATTTTTTTGATGTCCGTTGACCAGCTCGCCCGCATTACCCGACCCGCCGCAACGGGAACCAAAAAAATTGTCCGTGGTCGGTTTTTTGGCTGCGAACGCCGAAAGCAAGTATTGAGCCGCGCAAGGACACTGTAGTTGGGTGTGTTTACTTTTCGTTAAAGTTATGGGTCCTTGTCCAGTCCTGCGTGGTCACGGTAGTAACAAGAAAGATTGATGTGCCTTACGTGATCTGTCAACGCATTCTATTTCCGTTTGCCTTGTTGTTTCTCGTTCTGTCTCTTACCTTTCCCCGGCTGTGGTCTGGACCTTTCATTCTTTCCCTTTCTTCAGCGTTGAGCGCTCTTTTTAATGTCCTCATTATTCCTTGCGCTCTCTCTCCTCGTCTCGGCTACACTCGCTCTGCCCGCACCATCCCGACGATTCTCTGCGAGACATAATGACGAACTGAACTCATTTGGGAAACGTGGAACCGTGGACGGAACGATTGGTCTTGGGGACAACTCTGATCTGTGAGTCTTTCGGGCGGTGTCTTCAAATTAAATAGTAAATTTATGACAGCCTTTACACTGTACCCATCCAACTCGGAGACACTACCACTATCGTTAATCTCGGTGCTTAACTTGCTTCCATATTACTTCCTCAAACTCAAGTAATTCAAATATCGCAGACACTGGCTCCTCCGACCTCTGGGTAATTTCGTCTGATTGTTCTACCAACGCGTGTACCAAAGCTGGCCAAACCGCCCATGTTCCTACTAAAGGGCTCACAAAAATTGGTCCAACGGTAACAATGCGTTATGGCGACTCCACCACAGGTTAGCCAAAATCTCCAGTCCCAGGCTCAGTTTTAATGAAACGCAGGCACCTACGCTACTGGGCCACTTTCAATGGACACTGTCTCAATTGCTGGGGTTGCAATCGACAATCAGCTGTTTGCGGCCATTAATGACACAACGAACACGGGTGCGGGGTCTCCGTCTTCACACATTAAATTCGCCAGTGAATAACGGTGCCTTGGATATAGTCGTCGAGTTCGGTGCTGCTGGCATCTTTGGGCTCGGCTTTCCCAGTGAATCGTGAGTCGCGCACTCTTTCATCGCGCCCCCCTTTCCTTGGCGCCGTGCCTGACTCCCCGACCAGCCAGATTCAGACTGCAGCGGTTGCACACCAGTTCGGAACGTCAACCACGACAGACCACCTCATCGCCTCCTCCTACGCTGACGGCCCGCTCATTTCCCGAATCGCACAGAGTGAAGCTCTTCAAATGCCTATGTTCACGGTGATTACAATTCCATTTACATCATGCTGTAACCAAAGGGTTGAAACTATCTGTGGCGTTAGATCTCCCTCCAGCGCTCAACGATCGATATCTCCGGGACTGGTGCGCTCACGCTTGGCACACTCCCCGCCGGTGTCGATAACTCTAGCTTGACTTGGGTTCCCGTGCGCCTGTACACGCCGGCGGAAGGAGGACTCAACCCTCCGACATTCGCACCTAACGAGGTATGTCTGTATTGGTCTCTTTGCAACCGCTGATAGATGACTGGTAAAGGTGTACCCGCTTCGGTGGGTTCCTGAGCTTTCTCGTCATGTATCCTACTGATCTTGATTAGCTGGGAAATCGACCTCGACGGTGTGTTTTTAGATGGCGTCGAACTCGCCCCATCCACCGTCCCCACCACTGGAGGCGTCAGTGCGACCTCGATGTCCGCTCTCATTGATACGGTATGTCCAACGGACATATACCCCACCCCATTTAACCCGTGTTGCAGGGCAACTCCATCCTGCGTGGACCGAGCGACGTCGTTCAGAATATCCTTACGACGATTTCGCCGAACTACAACCCTCAGAAGCCCAATAGCGCGATTGTGGCCTGCGCCAAGGCACATAACCTGGCGTTCAAGATTGGCGGGCAGGTTTGTGGTTTATCGTTACACCTGACTCGTCTTTATATTTGTCTCCCCCTGTGAAGATGTTTCCTATCGACCCCCGCGACCTTCCGAGCCCTGTGTCGGGCAACGACGCGACGAACTGCGTTGTTGACAATCTTGTTGCGACAGATGCGCCTGGCGTCGGCGCACTGTTCAGGTGGAGCTTGGGCGATCCATTCATGAAGTCGTACGTCGTGCTACTGCCACATTTGCTTTCAACTGTGACGCCGATGCTCTCGTGGCAGGAATCTTGTCGCTTTCCACTATGGAAACCTGACCAACCCCTCGCAAGACCCGCCCCGGATTGGCTTTTTGTCGCAGGTTCCGACCAACGCAGCGGCGCTGTTAACGCAGGCGGTGCAAGACGCTGTCCAAGACGGAGGCGATTTTGAATGTAAGCCTCTGATCCCGCCACCTGCTATCGAATTCATCTAGTCGACTCAGCCACTCTCGTCGTCGCACCTACTCTCTCTGCGGAGCTCGAGTCTGAAGTCACCGTCGTCGCCAGCGCCGCATCTCTGCATGCCGCCCTGCTCACAGCCACGCACGCCCCTGCAACACCCTCACAAACGGCTATTCCCAGTGGGTCCGGCAAGACCTCCACAGTTCCCTCCGGAGGCAATGCGTCGACTAAGTCTAACGGCGCGCGCAGACCGGGGCTCTGGGACCCCTGGCTCATCGCGCTTGGCGCGGCCGCCTTCAGTGCAGTGTTAATTTGACTCCGACGACGGATTTTGGACCTAAACAGGCATGGTATAGATTTGGCATTAATTACCTTTGGATCGTTTAATCGTGGACTCAGCATCATAGCATTGCACTCGTTTGTCGCATACATACACATCGCATATCCCATAGCATTCAAGCATTGATTTCGCATTGTGTGCTGTTGTCCGATAATAATGTTTATGCGTCAACATCTCAAGCTCAAATATCTCCAAGGCGAGAGTTGACACGTTGCTTTCGCTTGCACGGAGAACCCCCCAGTGACTTTACTGGGAGGACGAGAAAACGGCATGCAGGAAGACGTCAAAAACAAACTGGAATTGCCGTACTATTTCGCCCAATGGGTCTGGAAATGCACAATGGGTCTGGAAATCCAAGGTTTCTCCTCTAATTTTTGCTCTTTCCTCTCGGAATTTTTTGCGGTAGCTACATGTACCAAATGACTATAACTGTGCAAAATATCTGGGGAATGCAGAGGGAGGAAGGTATCGAGAAATAGATACCGATCCATCCAAGTCAGAGTGTTTTAGAAAGTTACTTATGTTCTGCCCCCGCAACTCAGCCTGGACCTCCAGGAAAAATTGAGGGATATATTGTAATATATGAAAACACTTCTGCCTCTTCAAACTGTTTTTCCGGGGCAAGTCTGCTGCGTTCTGGAGGAGAAGCTTCGAAAAGCGTGACAAATTGAAACTCCGCTTTGGTTTGTGACATTTGTGACTATCAAAGCTTTTCTTCCATGGCACAGCAACCACGCCTCAAATAAAACAGTCCGAAGAGGTAGAAGCCCTTATGTACGGTGTAAGATGTCCCTTGATTTTTTTTGAAGGTCCAGACTAAGTTGCGGGGGCAGAACATAAGCAACTTCCTAAAAGGCTCTGATTTTGATGGACCGGTATCTCTTTCTCGGTACCTTCCTCCCGCTGGATCCTCAAGATATTTTGCACAGTTATAGTCATTTGGTACATGTAGCTACCGCGAAAAACTCCGAGAGGAAAGAGCAAAAATTAGAGGAGAAACCTTGGATTTCCAGACCCATTGTGCATTTCCAGACCCATTGGGCGGAATAGTTGCGAGCGCAGCGAGCAATTCTTGGCTAACGTGCACGTGACCGGTGTAGGGCTGGAAATGCCATCATTTCAATGTCCGTGGCTGACAATCCGTGAAATCTGGAGAGGCTCTCAAAACCGCAATTATTTTGGTATTTCGACCCCGGAAATGTTCCGTTTGTACTCGTCTTTGTATTCTGCGTCGAATGATACCCCATATGTAGTGATTCGAACATTGATGGTTCCGTTCCAGGTGTTCCAACCCCAGGCTAGGGCTTAGCCGAATCGGGATGCAGCCTTGACGTGGCCGTGATGACACAAGCAACCCCAACGGACCACTGACCTCGTCCAAAAAATAAGTAAAGCCTCTGCGTCTCAATTTTCTGCAAAGTGTCGGCTGCCAATCACCCAAGTGTCTGCTGCGCGAGCTTCCCCGCCTTCAGCGGATCCATATTATATGGCCTGTGTGGACGTGTTGAAGTTGTACGATCACCACCATCAAAGTGGATTTTCTGTGCTTCGCGGTGACCATGATGCCGCCGAAGGATGCAGCAGACTGCATTGTTGCACTCAAAAGGATAAGGCTGTGTCCATTGTTCCAGAGTTCAAACCATGGTTCACTCCAATTGACTCGGCTGAGCGACTGCCATCCTTTCTGCCACCCATAAAGTTACCCCTGTTCTTTCCACCATGGCCACTCGCGATGCTGTCAAGATTGCGCATTTCGCGTCTTGCCCCAATTCAATGCACCCTGGAGTTGAAATATGCGACTGCTTTGAACCCGAATTCGACACAGTTATTGCTCCCAGTGCGCGCGTTTTCCCTTTCCGCTGTTAATCTGTAACGGCTTCCTCCAGAACCAAATTTATCGCTGCCATCGACTCCTTCGACTGAATCCACTCGGTCGAAGCGTTCTTTCTGGAGTGATGACGAGGAATCGAGTAGTGATAACGGACGTGACCAGAAACGGGTCAAGACGCGTTCACTTTCACCTTTTTTGTCCCGTCTCTACCGGTTTGGAGACATCAACCCCTTTCTCCGTGCATCGGAAAACCTATTCGTCGACAAGACGAAGTGCATCATAGATTTGCCAGATAAATTCCAATATCTCGTCTTGCGCCCGCCCCAGTTTGGCAAGACCATGTTTCTCTCGACTCTGTATCATTTCTATGATATTCACGGGGCCAGAGAATTTGACGAGCGCTTTGGATCCCTGGCGGTGGTCACCAAGGCAGCAACTCCCGTCCCTCACAGCCAGCATCTTTGCTTGTCCTTCCATCTCTCGGACCTTCTCGTTGATTTATATTGCACCGACATCATGTCGCAATTGGCGAACGAAGTGTCGCTTGTTTTGACCACGTTCCTCACCAAGTACGCCAAAGAGCTGGAGCTCACCGCTCCGGGAAATTACCTGGATGATAAAGAAGACATTGGAGCCAAGTTCGCGAAGACGTTCGTGAGTGTGATCCCTCATGTCCACAACACATTCTCTGACATTTTTCATTAGGATCTAGTCAGGGACCGTAACTACACTCTCTTCGTTGGGGTCGATGATTACGACTCTCCAACGCGAACACTCACCTTTACTTCGCATCAAACTTTCCCTTTCATCAGCGAAGACCATGCGACCGCTCGAGAAGTCGAGCATCTCCTGGATTCGTGTTTTTGGAGGCCTCTTATGGCTGCAATCGATGTCATCGACAAACTGTGGATAACGGGGGCTCTTTTGGTCAATTATCCGACTCTGGGAAGCCTCGGTACAGGTGACGTACCCGGCCTGGAGAATGTTTGTGGTTTCACGGAGGAGGAGGCTCTCTACTTCACGCAATCGCTGCTTGACGAGACGCCGAACATAACCGATCTGTGTCATTCGTGTGGAAACTATGGCTTTTCATCCCAAACCGTAGTGGGTGGCACGGCTCAGTCCCTTCTTCACCCCCGCCTGCTGATCAATCGGATCCTCGAGCTATCAGTACCCCGCGCACCCGTCGATGAAGATTCGTTCAAGCTCTTGTCTGACATTCTGGAAACTCTGCCAGACGAGTCGGACGTCCCCGAGGCCGTAACCCTCAACGACCTCATTGATTTGCTCGCCACAGGCGCCGTAGACCTCGGCGGGAAAACGGCCTCTCCCTTCGATTTGGCTGCGACAAAGGCAGTAACTTGGAGCGCCTTGCACTTTGCGGGCGCTCTCACCTACGATGGCCAGTCACGAGGCACCCACCGAATACCGAATAGTCAAGTTCTGTCTCTGGTTAGTTCTTCGCTCGACGTAGTCGAATCCTTCTCGATACTTGCTTGTAGATACACTCTCGCGTGGACGACATATTCGATGATCGTTACAACCTTGGAGTCACGTTTATGACCGCCTGGTATTACTTCTGCATGTCCGGCGACCCTGAACCCTTACTGGAACTGCTGTCGCAGGTCCTTCGTGACCTAGCCCGACGATCTTTCGGCAGAAAGCGCGAACCGAATCTGCAAGGCATCCTCGAGTTGGTCATGCGCAATTCTTACTGCAGGGGGCCACGAGCCGTGGACCCCATCGTCCTAGAACCGGCCGATATTCTTCACTGCATTCAAGTTCCTGCACAGCAGCCCGAGAAGGACTTCACTTTGGAGCTCAAGACTCTCACGCTGCGCGGAATGTGGCAGGCTGCTAACCTGAGCGACGACGAGCCGACGGTCGAAGCTCTCGAGGCTTTGCATGAGGAGCTCCTCAACCTCAAGGAGGACGAGCTTCTAATAGTGCGGCCGTACGCGGCGTGGTCGTCGTCCCTTAACGCCATGGAGACGGTCCTGGTGGAAAGCTTCTTTGACTCTCGGCCGCCAGAAAACCCCAGATTTCTGGCGGTCGGGGGTGCACACGTTTTGTTGCGCCAGCAGCCAAGAGAGGACGTCGAGGAGGACGAGGAGCACATTGAAGAGCACAGGAAGCAGCTTTATTATTTTTAGTTCTCCCTTGAGCTATCTAGACTCCAAACCCAGATTCCCTTGGACGCCCGTTGCAGTGATCGAGCATTTTATTATGATGAGACCTCGACCAGCGTCACCGGTGCGGGTTAGCGGTTCGCACCGCGGACCAGGACGTTCGGTTGGACGCTTGGAACTACCCTGTCGGATCTCCCAGCATCACCGAACCACTAGCGGACTCCTTATGACCGTTATCATAGATATCCTTAGTGTTCGCAAAAGGCAGAGAAGAAGGCACCAGGGCTTTAAAGTTGCTTCCACCAGAGTCGAGCGACAGTGAGCACCATAGGGATTGCGCGGGAATATCTGTCGGTGGCGTCCGGAGTTTGCCGAGTGTCATCGTCATTTGAACTCGACCCACCACACGCTCCGGGGAAGACTGCCAGTGTGTGCCAGTACTATAATTGGACTTGTACATCAAAATGCACTAGAAGTTCAAAATGCATTCGCTTTCGCTCAGTTCTTAACCTATGGTCTTCGGAAGTGCCGCAAATTGAACCGACAGGTCTCCTCGACCATGATATGAAAAATGTTTAACGGAATTTGGATGAGTATTGGATGAGAACCCGTTAGGAGCGGCAAAACCCATTGATATCTAGCAAAATGCAATGCACTGTATTTCATGGCCCATAAAATTTCATGGGACTTCTCACGGACGTTAATACAGTGTATCAAAGTATGTTTCACGAACTTCCAGGGTCGACATCGAGACGGAACGACCACAGGAAGAGTACTATGGGCTAAGCGAGGCAATTTAAACTCCGCTTGACACCTTGAAATCGTTCAAGAATTATCTCCAAGTTCCCCCATCCCTTCATTTTGACCCCGTTTCTTCGACTGAGATGCTATTTCATGCCGTATAAATTCTTCTTCCAAGTATTTCGACGATCCGCCCACTCGCAAACACACTGCGATGATTTTTGACGGGCGATCAGTGGTTTTGTGTACTCGGCGCAAAATTTTCGCCAAAAGCCATGCGTTTGCTTTCAATTTTTTTTCATATAATAGGATAGGACACATACCGGTTCAATTTGCGTGACTTCCGAAGTCAATCGAGTGAAAACTGAGAGCACGCAAATGCATTTTGAACTTCTAGTTCATTTTGATGTACAAGTGCAAATATAGTATAGACCGTCAGCGTTGAAGGGAGGTCGGAGGACATTCTGACGACCCGTGAGCCTTCTCAACGATGGTCTGCATTGAATTCTATGATCATCATGCGCTTTCATATTGTTCTCAACCAGAACGAAGAAAGAAGCCGACATCCAACTGATCATTGTCACTACTTCCATGTCGGCGGTGGATGTCCAAGATGGCGCCTCCTCCAACACTGAGCGTTAAGCCCTAATTTTGCTATCTGGCCGACAAACGGGATTCAATCTGCACGAGTTATCAACTTGAGCTACGTTTTGTGTATCACAGCGGGTCAACAAGTCGAGACCCTGAGAATCGATCCACCAGCTGATCCTGCGGCGATGACAGTGTACAAGTCGGCAGCTCATTTAAAGTGGGAACCGCATCTTCGATCGCGAACTTTTTGCCTCCCACCATGGCGTCCTATTTTCAAGACTCTAAGCTGTTGTGGAAGCCTGTTCAAACATCTTCGACGGCTGTAGAACGACTGCGACATCTCGTTAATGAAAAGCATGGGTTACGTCTAGGCAAGTTACACTGAACGGCTGTTCCACTAGACCTAACTATGGGCAGCCGATTACCATGCCCTCCACAAGTACTCAGTGGAAACCTACACATTCTGGCTTGACCTGTGGGAGTTTCTTGGACTTATATCGTCGGTTCCTCCTAAAAAGGTTTATCAGTATTTGATGGCTACTTCGCCAACTTGATTTAATGTTTTTTGACAGGTCATTGAAAAAGGAACTATGCCCGAGGTTCCAATATGGTTCCCAGATGCGAGATTGAACTATGCAGAAAATCTGCTGTCCCGTACAGATGATGCGATAGCTTGTACGGCCGCAGGAGAAACGGGAATCGTTCAACATTATACGTACCGGCAGCTTCGCGAATTGGTCCGCCAAATGGCTTGCGCAATGAGACGACATGGGATGCAAAAAGGGGACAGAGTCGTCGGTAGGTTTATTCTCTCGTTTTCTCTGTTCGAAAGCTAAAGATACAAGGCGTCCTCAATAATACAATTACTGCCATTGTTATTGGCATTGCGACCGCCAGCATCGGCGCAATTTACAGCAGTACCGCGACCGATATGGGAACCCAGGTACATGTTAAGCGCATGGAGTTGCTTGTAAACTCACAATTGCGTAGGGAATCTTGGATAGATATAGACAAATCAAACCACGCTTTGTTTTCGCGGAAACAGAGTTTTCATACGGGGGGAATGTGGTGAATGTGGTTCCCAGGATAACAGAAGTCTTTCGAGACCTCAAAAACTACGGCTTGCAACACGCAATTGCTTTGCCTAGCTTAGTGACCGGGAAGGAGCTCGAGATACCTGGCAGGTACAGCAGCTTTGATTTCTAAAAGGATGACGCCTGACTTTGATTGTATCAGCTCAGTCTTGTCGAAGTTTTTAGCCATGGATGATGGACGCGAATTGAGATTCGAGCAGTTGCCATTCAGCCATCCCCTTTTCATATTATTCAGCTCTGGAACCTCCGGCCCACCGAAGTGTATGGTCCACTCAGCTGGGGTAAGTCTACGACATGTGTCGTGAAGTGATTGAACATACGTCCACTAGGGTGTCTTATTGCAAAACAAGAAGGAGTTGAGATTGCACTTCGGTATGAATCCAGATGACACTTTCTTCCAATATACAACGGTGAGTGTTCATCTTTGTGGCGAACCCTGTCCTTAATCTTTCAGACCGGTTGGATGTTGTGGAATTTGATGCTGTCTATCTTTGCGATTGGCGCGCGTCTCATCCTTTTCGATGGCTCGCCTTTCTACCCAGATATTCCCACATTTTTGAAATTCGTATCAGACCAAGAGTAAGAATCCTGTCTCATTTCCTAGTATCTAATTGACCTAAAAGTGCGATCTCAGAGTTTCTGTCTTTGGAACCGGTCCACGCTTCCTCGCAGAGATTCGCAACCGGGGAATAAATCCTCGTAAGCTCACCGAACGGCATTCACTTGGTATTAATCAAATATCAGTGGATATCGGCCCATTCAAAGCCCTCCGCACTGTTTCAAGTACCGGCGCCGTCTTGACAAGCCCAATGTTTGCTTGGACGCAAAAGGTTTTCGGCGGCAACATTCACTTGACTTCAAGCTGTGGAGGGACGGACATCTGTTCGGCGTGTGAGTTCCATTCTTCTGAATGCCCGCCGGAGTGTTGAATCGCAGGGCATAGTTTTCACAGGATCACCCACTCTTCCCGTATACGCTGGAGGTTGGTTTTCATTGTCAAACTGAATGCCCACAGCCACTAATCAAGTGTGCGGAACCAGAAACGCAGTGCAAATCGCTGGGCATGGACATGCAAGTGTTTGACCACCAGGGAAATAACATCGAGCATACAGGCAGGGCCGGAGAAATGGTGAGTGTTGGATATTTTCGCAACCTATCGTGAATGTGAAACTGTTCAGGTGTGTGCACGGCCCCACCCATCCATGCCGCTGTATTTCTGGGGCGACGAATCCAACAAGAAGTATAGCGCCGCGTATTTCGACAAGTATCCAGGCACGTGGTTGAATTTTTCCGGCTTTTCGCGCAGTGATTGAACTTGTCCCAAGGTGTTTGGCGACAGGGAGATTTCATCGTGTTCAACCCCCTTACAAAAGGCGTCAAGATTCTGGGACGCAGGTTTGTGTTTATTGTTTTTTCATTTTCTTTGCAAAGTCACTTGAACTCGACGCCAGCGACGGTGTGCTGAACCCCTCTGGCGTGCGCTTCGGGGCCGGGGAAATTTATTCTGTGCTGGAAGATTTCTCGGCGACGGTTTCGGATATGCTGTGCGTAGGCCAGCGGCGTCCGCAGGACGAAGATGAGCGTGTTCTCTTGTTCCTCAAGATGCAAGAGGGCTCCGTCTTGGACGATCGCCTCGTCTGGTGCATTAAGAACGCGATCCGCACAGGCCTCAGTCCGCGGCATGTGCCCGCGTACATTTTCGCGGTAGACGACATCCCGGTGAGTTTCGTCTTTCAATAACCTTCTGAACTTATCGCAAATTCGGGATGATCGACTGGCTGACTCGCCTCCTTGTACAGTATACGTCGAATGGGAAGCGGATTGAGATCGCCGTAAAGCAGATTGTATCTGGGGTAGACACTAAGCCCAGCGGGACGGTCGCGAATCCGGAGTCGCTCAAGCTATATTACAAGTACCGCGACCTTGAGGCAAACCTACCACGCGCCAAGATGTAACGCAGAAATAGACCGCTGGCGCTAGACTAGATTCCACTGTTTGTTTTCTAATTGTGTTCTTACCTATATGTACCGCACTACTCCTCGGTTTCCTCTCGTGGATCAGTGGCGAAGTGCGCAAGTATATATTTTCAACTCCGCACCGCCACATGTTCAGATTCTATAGTACTGAGCATGCGCAAACTGATTTTCGGAGAATCAATTACTCGCATCCTCCAGTTTACCACTTCGATCCAAGACCACAGGCGAAAGCCGGGCTGCCCACAATGAACTTGAGGCCCACGGCTCCGAGTCGGCACACTCGGCTCAATGCTCAGTTTGATGCGACTTGGAGACGGCGACCAATTTCGGCGGAATTTAAGTTGCGGATTAGGTTCACATGGCACTTGCGCCTTGGGGCTTCGATGTGTGGATGGGCTGGGAATTCAGAGTTCCAAGGGCGGAACGCGGGCCGGTGAATCGTGATGGGAAAGAATTTCGCACCAAGGCGCCCACAACGAAAAACATATGACTCCACGTCCTGGCGGAGTCAGTGGCGGCCCATGATACGGGAAATTTAGAACGGCCCAAAAACGGGGACTCTGAGATTTACTTACGGCTGGATCTTCGTTTAAGCGATGGGCCGCACGGCGTACAACGGCGTTTGTAATAACCCGCTCGAGGTCGGCGACCGTTCCCCTGATTATCGCGTGTCGCAAACTCCGAAAGGCTAGCACAGGAAGTATGAAAATCCTTGCGAGCGTTGGCGACACACCCTAAAAATGCGGATATTTCCAGATATTTCCATGAAAGGTACGCGGAATGTTCAAGTTGAGGGATTTTCGATGATTGGTTCCGGCATTTTTCAACTTGACGGAAACAACCCCTAGATTGCCTTTTCAGGGGTGTCGGTATTCCCAGGGTTGAATTTCCCGGGCCGGTGAAAAACATATGACTGCGAGGGCTAAGTAGAAGGAGGATATTATACTGACATACTTACTTATAGGCGGGGACTTGGACAGGACTATGAGACGCAGCTCCCCCGGGGGTATCGGGAGATTATATCAATTGAACAATTGAACCTCAGAATTTCTTGTTGACAGAATGAGAACGACTTCTCCTTATTTGGCGGTAGTACTGGAAGTTGTCAGTGACATTTGCCAGGTTCCAGTCGGTTTTTCGCAGGCAAGACCATGATAATGTTAAAGTCGGAAGTTGAACGTTGAATATGGCTGCTGTTCGATTTCCGGATCCGATGGAATGATGATTGTCATTGGAATCACTTCAGCCGGTGTGACGACGGACGGTGTCCCCCTTGTAAATAAATTCAGTGCCTATCAGCAGTGTGAATGGAAACAAAAATCACCTTTCTTACCGCGTGAAAACCGCTGCACGTTGTTGCAATATTCGAAGGGAAAGAAGTTGAATCAGTGGCTCAACTTGAAGGGAAATTGTGAACCTTTAAAGTTTAAACTACAGTTGGAAAATACGTATCGGTTGGGTGGGAGGGTGCTCCTGTGTGGCAATTCCTGTTTTGTATATCCCGCAAAATAAACTCAGACGCCGAGGTGGCCGAATAAAGTCTGAGTTCGCCTGGCGACTGTGGCGTGTTCTTTCGGACCCGCCGAATTGAAAGGAGCCTGCGGGGGCGCTTAGTGATAGACTAATATCGATGGCGGATGAGATACGTACGATAGCTCCTCGGGGCGACTACGCGAGCTGCGCCTAATTGGGACAAATTTAAATGGCTCAGAGTTCTTGCACTGTTCTTGCCAGCAAATGAAATAGGATTTTCGGTTTATTTCCACGGCTCGGGCTTTCAGCGGGCTCGATCCATCGGTGAGATAAGTACTGAAGAAAGGAAATACGAAAGACGCGGCTCGCGGTACCGAGAACAAGATCAGTTCAATTTCCATTCGGAGTTGAGCCACTGTAGACTCCGTCAGGTTGGAAGAGGTTAAAGGAGTGCGAATTGTCTAGATTTCGATAGGAAGGTGGTAATCGATGCGACGCGTGGGGAGCGACAGAGTTAGTTGTACTGCAAAGTCTAACCTTTAGAGCTTCACTTGAAGAGCTTCAAGTTGAGTTCGGATGTGGGTAGAGGATATATGTAGTAAGAAATTGCCGCCACCGTCAGGAAAACTCTGCCAGCGAATAGACCACAGATTGGAACTCACCCTAGTTGCCATGAACCCAGGTAAGGCTCCTGTGTTTGCATTTTATAGATGATTGGCGGGCTGACACCTTATGTCAAGTCGAGCGTTCGTATTTGTGATCCGAATATGCGCATGGCAAAGAGGTGGGTGATCGGGCGATGTTGGGATCATAATACATAATGCCACGTGCGAGAGCTGCCCTTATTCCCTTCTAGGCTCTGCAAGACACCACCACCGTCGGGGACCGCCATAGACAGCGAGCTCGCCCTCTTGCTCGTCGTGAACAACAACGAGCTCATACCGTGCCCATGCTGTGGGTGTCCAAACGCAGGAAATCTCGTCCTGATATCCACCCGCCTCGCCGCTCGTCGGTGGGCAGTCCGCGTCTGCCCTTTGCGCCTGTCCAGTCCAGCGATATGCCGCCCACCGCTGTACCACAAAACATTCTGATTGGCAGGGCCATTCTCAGTCCTGACGAGCAGCACCAGGTCGCTCGCCAATCACCGTGGGTCGCGTTTCTTGCTGTAATACAATTTTTCCAACTCTTCTGGACTGCAACAGATCGCCACCACCGAATTTTTCTCTCCCGCGTAGAGAATCGCGCACGGAGCCCAGTTCCTCGTCGTAAGCGCCCGTCCATGATGCTTGTATTTCTGTATTTAACTCTAAATTCTCAGCGACGATTCGGACGTCATGTACAGAATTGACACTCTCAAGTCTTTCACCTTTGGGCCAACTATCCAGCCATCGCAGGGACGCAGCATTGGTCCTCTAGACGAGATCGACGAGGACGACATGCGTAGACGCGGCGCGGACGAAACTCCCAGGCAGTCCGTCGCAAGCACCTCCGCCCCTCCCAGACGAGACCCAAGGACCCCTTCGTCCTACTACTCTCCTCCGCGCTCCGACGCCGCATCCCACCATACGTTCGGTACTTCCGACGCCTCCTCGATCTCATCGCCCAGTCGCTCTGGCAGCCGCAGTCGCACCACGAGCAGCACCACTCATACATCTCTCGACGCCGATACATACGCCGGTCTGGCGGGCGTCACCTTCAACCCCATGCATCATCATCCCACCCTCACCGACGTCGAGTTTGACTCGGAGGAGGAGTTCAACGAGGAAGAGCCGTATGATGCCATCGAAGTGTCCTCCGCGCGCGGAGGCGGCAGCATCGACGGCGCACACTTCGAGGCCGTGTTCGAGCGCCAGATGTACCGCGACGCCGAGGCCGCCTCGCTTGCAACCGCCCGCAGACCGAGCCTCCCGATGACCATCCCTGCTATGGTGCTCGACATGGACATTGCCAGTCGCCGCGAAAGGGAAGGGAGCCTCGCTACTCTGAGACGCCCGAGCCGCAGCCTCGACGACCAGGTCAGCGTGTTGACGCTCGGTGAAGGCAACAGTGGTGCGCCTGCACCTGCGCCGACCACGGCTAGCGTCCCCGAGAGTGACGGCGATTGGCGCTCGCTCTCCGCCCGCGCAAGCGTGCGTGAGTCGCCCACCTCTGCAACTGCTCCCGTTTTCACGATGCCGACTTTCGCTTCGCCTGTGAGTTTTGTTTCTTGTCGTTTTTCTTCCATCACTTGCTTTTTGTGTATCTTTCCATTCATCCGCGCTCTGGCGTGCGACATGTTGTGTACTCGATACTTTGCCTGTTCGTTCTGTGCACGGATATCAACGAGACATAAATGAGCCTAGCTTCTTCGCTCTGGAGCCCATTCTTTCTCTTGTCTATTCTCTCATACACATGCTGATTTTTTGGCACCCGCATCTGCAGTCGAGTGCCGGTCCCACCAACCTCAACACCAGCCCCGGCGGCGGGTCGGCCTCTTTCGACGGCTTTGGCTTTGACCTCGACTGGAGTGCGATGCGCTCGGGGATCACGGGGCTCGATATGAACGATGTCGCCGTTACTGGGCCCGCGTCCGCCCGCCATTCCACCGTGTACCGCGCCTCCCGCGACCGGCGTCCGTCGCAACTCTCACTCATGCTGCGCCGGCCGAGCACGGCGAGTGGAGGGAGCGTGATGTACGACCCGGACACGTTCAGCGCCGCTGTGCGGGCGTGGGGCGGGGATGAGTACGAGCGGCAGAGGAAGTATTGGACGTTTCGGCGGGATCATGCCGATGGACGGGGGCAGACGTCGAAGGGCGGGACGGGCGGGGGGACGGTGCTGGCACCTGTGAGGAGCATCACCGGTGGGCGGCTGGTGTTGGAGAGGGCGCCGAGTATGCTGAGCGGGCATGAAAAGGAGAAGCAAGTGAGGCCGGTGCATGTGCAGTGGCGGGGGATGGCGTTGAATGCGGAAGAGATTTGGAATAGCTCGTTAGTGGGGAGCTTCAAAGTGAGGAGGAGTAAGTGTTTTCCTACTCTTCCTTCTTTCATTCCACGGATCTTTTCTTTCGTGTTCACAAACGCATATCCTTTTTGGTCGGAAGGTTTTATTCTTACATGCTGATTTTACTTTTGCACTTACAGTCGAGCTCCGCCCGCAAAAACCACAACAACGCGTCACCATCGATCCCTTCCGCGGGCCATACACTCTGGGCCCGAAGCCGCCGCACGACGGTGCATACACGAACATCCACAAGCACTCGAAGGTGATGGCGTTCTCCATCCACCGACACTACAAGCCCACGCGGACGCCACAGCCGCCCGATGCGCAAGGGAGCTTCAGTATCACCGCGGGTACCACGGGCGGGAGTGGACAACGCGGAAGCGTGAGCACGGCGTCAGCCCGGGCTGGGTACGCGAATGCGATAGAGGAACGGAGGAGGCCGACGGCGATGATTCTGCTGGCGCCGAGGCATGTCCAAGAGGCGTATACGAGCACGAACACAACAAAGGGGTTGCGATCGCATGGGCTGCTTGACGAGGGGCGTGACCGGGAGCGGGAGCGGGAGCGGGACCGCAGCGACAATAGGGATACAAGGAGCACGCGTAGTGAGAAGGGGCGGGAGAAGGACAAGGACAAGGGGCGGCAGAATGGTGGGAAGGACAAGGACAAAGACAACAAGAGCGGGAAGGGCAGCAGCAAGCAGACCAGCAGCACAGCGAGCGTGGCGAGCACGTATCGCAACGAGATTGTTCCACCGCCGATCGCTGAGCCTTCGACACACACGTACCCACCTCCTTCGAGCGCGTCCTTTGACAGCCGTGAAATCATCGGACCTACCCTCGCGGCTCGCTCGGCGTCCTCTTCAAGAAGACGGCGGCGCGACAGCATGGACGAGTCAGACTCGGACACGGAGCGGGTGTCGTCGCGGACAACCCATAACGAGGCGTTCTCGACGATGGACGCGAGCTCAATCGACCAGATGGTACTCGCCCAAGACGCGCGCTACGGCGAAAGCTCGAACGGTGTACTGTCTCGCGTGCTGCGGCGGGCGCCCGCCCACCCGACGCCCGCGGCTTCCCACCAGGTCTACATCCCACCGTGGGTGACGCTACAGAGCCGGGTGAAGCAGGAGGAGCGGCGACGGCGGCACGACGTGTTGAGTAACTCGTTCGAGGACGTCGGTCTCCTGCCACCGAAGAAGAGCACGGGCGGGACGCGGGCAAAGAAGGCGGTCGTCAAGGGCATCGACATTTTCGCGCAGGTGCCGGCGGATGCGCTGTTCATGCTGCTGCCGCTGTGGCCTGGGCCGACGGATCCGGTGAGCGAACGCAACGCAACGCGGCAGCCGCACGAAATCCCGACAGAGCAGAGGCAATACTTGCTCGTCTCATACAAGCCTACGGATGAGCGTGCCGCCCCGCGAGAGGGCAAGAAGGGGAGCTCGCACAACAGCTCGCGAGAGGGGAAGAAGGGAAGCTCGCACAGCAGCAGCCCGACGAGCAGTGCGGACGGGGGCACGGGCAAGGGGTGTGATATCCTTCTCACGAGCTACCACATCAGCGCGAGACTGGTCTCGCACGCGGACCTGCAGGGATCGGGCGTACGGGTGCCGGACGAGGGGCTGGCGGTGCTTGGTCCGTGGCATGAGGCGTGGCTCACGATGCCCCAGATTGCGACCCGCGACCATGGCCTGCTTGTCATCGGGACGTGTGTGTCGCGCGACGCTGGGATCGAATTCGACCCCGAGGGGCTTGTCAAGATGGGTTTGTGCATTCCCGTCCCACCTGAAGCAGGCGCGGATGAACTGCAGGAGGAACCCGTGGCGGAGCTTACACCTATTGGCAAGGCCGTGCTGGAAATGGCGTGGATTGGGTGTATTGCCGTGACGAGCTTTGGGCCAGTCTCTTGAGTTCTTGTTCATGTTACATATATTTTTCTCAACATCTCGCATATCTTTGCCTTCATTTACTTACTATGGCTCCAAATCTCTTGGCTTTGTGGATGAGGATGGAGATGGATAGAATCGTAGCAGCTATGTACACCGCGACATGTTAAAAATCATTTTTGATTGATAATGTGCTCGCGAAGACATGCAGATTAAATGCAGAGTATGTATAGATAGCTGAAGAGAGCAAGAAAAATACCGAGCGTATAGGTGGAAACTACGCGATATCCTCCTTAACTTCCGCCTCGACGTCCTTGTGCACCCCAGTTGGCTGCTGACGCAACAAAATGCGCGCACCCCCGACCGCCAGAAATCGGGGGTTCTCTGACGGCTGAGAGTCAAGGAAGCTTCCCACCAACACCGTCTCCATGACGTTGAGGGACGGCGACCACGCCGTGTACGGCCGCACTAAGAGCTCGTCCTCCTTCAGGTTGAGGAGCTCCTCATGCAAAGCCTCGAGAGCTCCAACCGTCGGTTCGCCATCGTTCGGGTTGGCAGCGTGCCACATCCCGCGCAGCGTGAGAGTCTGGAGTTCCAAAGTGAGGTCCTTCTCGGGCTGGTACGCGGGAACTTTGATGCAGTGAAGGATTTCGGTCGGTTGTAGGACGATGGGGTCCACGTCTCGTCGTCCTCTGCAGTGGGAATTGCGCATGACCAACTCGAAGATGCCCGGCAGATTCGGTTCGCGCTTTCTGCCGCAGGATCGTCGGGCTAGGTCACGAAGGACCTGCGACAGCAGTTCCAGTAAAGCTTCAGGGTCGCCGGACATGCTAAAGTGAAACCAGGCGGTCATGAACGTGAATCGAAGGTCGTGACGATCATTGAGTATGTCGTCCACGCGAGAGTGTACTGTTCCATTTTATTCAATTCGTATAGTCACAGGTCACAGGCCTGAAAATCTACGAAAATTTTCGTAAGTCACTGCGTCACAGAGGCCATTTTCGCTTAGCCGAGGCTTGCCGAGCACTGCCGAGCAATGCCGACGGATCAAATTCCCAAATGGGGACCGCGTACGAAAGGTACAATTCGTTTTCGAAGTCACACACCAAATGACCTTACGAATTGAACGAAATGGCACAGTATCTACAAGCGAGTATCAGAAATGAATTCGACTACGTCGAGCGAAGAACTGACCAGAGATAGAACTTGACTATTCGGTATTCTGAGGGTGCCTCGTGACAGGCCATCGTAGGTAAGAGCGCCGGCGAAGTGTAAGGCGGTCCAAGTCACTGCCTTGGTCGCAGCCAAATCGAAGGGAGAGGCCGTTTTCCCACCGATGTCTACGGCACCTGTGGCGAGCAAATCAATGAGGTCGTTGAGTATAACGGCCTCGGGGACGTCCGACTCGTCTGGCAGAGTTTCCAGAATGTCAGACAAGAGCTCGAACGAATCTTCATCGACGGGTGCGTAGGGCCATGATAGCTCGAAGATCCGGTTGATCAGCAGGCGGGGGTGAACAAGGGACTGAGCCGTGCCACCCGCTACGGGTTGGGATGAAAAGGTATAGTTTCCACACGAACGACACAGATCGGTTATGTTCGGCATCTTATCAAGCAGCGATTGCGTGAAGTAGAGAGCCTCCTCCTCCGTAAAACCGCAAACGTTCTCTAGGCCGGGTACATCATCTGTACCGAGGGTTCCAAGAGTCGGATAGTTAACCAAAAGAGCCCCCGTTATCCATAGTTTGTCAATGACATCGGTTGCAGCCATGAGAGGTCTCCAAAAGCACGAATCAAAAAGATGCTCGACCTCTCGAGCGGTCGCATGGCCTTCGCTGAGAGGGAAGGTGTCGCGAGAAGTAGGAGTAAGTGTTCGAGTGGGAGAGTCGTAATTATCGACCCCAACAAAGAGAGTGTGGTCACTGGCCCTCACTAGAGCCTAATAAACATCAGAGGGTGCATTCAGGAAATGAGGGATTACACTTACGAACGTCTTCGCGAACCTGAGTTCAAGGTCTTCATCCTCTAAGTAGTTCCGGGGATTAGAGAGCTGAAGCTCTGCGGCATACTCGATGAGGAATAAGTCCAGAATATGCGAAATTCGGTTCGGTAAATTGTACGCGACGTCGGCCAAAGTTGAACCGACCCAAAAGTCCGACAGATTGAAGGACAAGCACAGATGCTGATTGTGAAGAACGGGAGCGGCAGCTTTGGTGACCACCGCAAGGGACCCAAAGCGCTCGTCAAATTGTTTGGCGCCATGAATATCATAGAAATGATACAGAGTTGAGAGAAACATGGTCTTGCCAAACTGGGGGGGGCGCAAGACGAGATACTGGAATTTATCTGGCAGATCTGTGATGCACTGCGTCTTGTCGACAAACAAGTTGCCCGGTGGACAGAGAAAGGCGTCTCTGTCTGCGAACCCGCGGGTATGGGGCAAGAAAGGCGAGAGTGAACGCGTCTTGACGCGCTTCTGGTCACGTTCGCTGTCACTATTCGATCCCTCGTCAGTACTCCAAAGAGAACGCTTCGACCGAGTGGATTCAGTTGAAGGAGTCGACGGCAGCGATAGATTTGGTTCTGAGGGAAGCCGTTATAGATCGAAATCGACAACGAAAAGGGAAAACGCGCGCACTAGGAGCAACAACTATGTCGAATTCGGGTTCAAAGCAGTCACATATTTCAACTCCAGGGTGCATTAAATTGGGGCAAGACGCGGAGTGGCCATGGTGGAAAGAACAAGAGAGTGTCACATTGTCACAAATACGCCCACGAGATGTGACGGTTGTGATCCTTGATCTCAGCGCACGATTGAACTTGAGCCACGCGGCCACTTACTTATAATACATAGCCTTCTTCCAATGGCCACCGTGACCGACGCTCCCAACAAAATCACTGTTAAAGCGTATTTATTCGACGATGTCCATCTCCTTGGATCTCTTGCTCACTTCACCTTAGTGATGTTCCGGCTTTGGCTTGGCCTGAAAGCCCTGGCTTTGGCCCGCATTTGGCGGCTTTGGCTCCTCAGAATCCCAGGCCAGGCCGCGCCGTCTAGGCTTGGCTTGGCCTGGGCCGGCTTTGGCCTGAGCCGGGGCTTTTGCCGAAATTTCGGCATCGTCATTGATTGACTACCCCGAGTTCATACTTGGTGTGTTATGATCAAGGAGCAGTCTGAGCCCTCCCCTGGTTGATTATCGGGCTGAGGAAGGTCCTCATTCAGGTCAATAGAGACATCCAAAACATGTGACATCCAAAGTCACAGTCTGTTTGACTGCTTACTTTTTCCTCGGCATTCAGTTTCAGTTGATGCGTGACTTAGGGGCTCCGGCGACGGCATCCAAGAGCCGCAAGAAAAAAAGATGGCCTGTGAACGGCAAATCATGATGGTTATGTCATATGTCTTAGGCACCCGTGAAAGCCGGGGCTTTTTGGCTCGGCTTTGGCTTGGAGGAGTGGCAAGCCGGGCCAAAAGCCGTGTCAGGCCGACATTTTGGCTTGGCTTTGGCCCGGTACCAAAGCCAAAAAGCCGGGGCTTTGCGGCCTGAGGCCAAAGCCGGAACATCACTACTTCACCTGTGAATACGATGCCACCATGTTGCGATGCATGCAAGTTTCAAGCCTATTGCTCGCCATACAAGAACAGCATCGATCTGACTGTGAAAATGGTGGTTGTGGCCAGTGTACAGGTCCCATTTTCGCCAAATCGGCGTGGCTCCTGCAAAAATATCCGGATGGCACGACATACGACAGATCATCCAGACTAAAGCACGACCCCCCCAACGGAATAGAATTTATGGTGTCAGCATCCTACATACGCGAATATCTCGGCGTCTCTCCTCCGCGCGACCTAATCGTCCTCTGCGAATCGACGTGTGGCAGTCAGTCCCGCCTCATCCAGTTGATCATGTAACTTACAAATTGGTCAGGAACGGCCCAGCCTTCTCTCAGCCGAGTCCCAAGTACAAGAAAAAGACTTTCGGACACTGTATCCGACGGTAGTGGGAAGAAGGCCAAATTGGATCCACCCCCTCACCAAGGCTTGACCAAGGCGTGTACATAATCGTACCGTCGGAAGAAGACCCAACCGCTCCCATAAATCTTGCACACCCGTCTCTCACCTTCCTTTCGCACATGAAGACACCTGGGACGGCGTTCATCGATAAAACTAGATTTATTTTCGAGCTCGATCAACTGATGAAATCGGATCCCTGTTTCGCGGCATTGCCGCCCCAAACCGGGAAAACTGCTATCCTGTCCATGTACGCGGCATGGGTTGATTGCGAACTGCCCCCAAACATACGCGAAAATATCTTTCAGTCCACAAACATTCGGTCCTATGCTGAGAAAGCAGCTGAAAGGAGCCCGAGCGCCACCACCCCCCAGAAAATCTCTTTGACAGAAAACAGCTCTATGTGTTTGATCTTCGACTTTCAAGGAGTCGAGTTGCCGGCCAGAGGCTTGGCCAGTGTTTTCACAGTCACACATTCTATCAATCAGTTCCTCGTACAAGTCATACAAGATTTTGCGATAAAATATGAAGGAAGGCTTGGGGAGATCAAATTCCACCCCCAAGGGTTTGACTCACCCACTGCTATGATTGAAAGGATTGTTGTAAGAGCGCTCCTCCTAGTGATTAATAATTAATGCTTATCCCTTTCACCAGGATGAAATCAAGAGTTCAGGGCACAAACTCTTCGTCGGGGTGGATCATTGGGATGATCCTATTCTCAAGTCGCTGTCGTTTGAAAATGATGCCTTAACAAACGAACTCGCAAGCCACATAACCCTATTCCTCTCCGTGTTGAGTGTGCCGCAGCAATCGAAAATAGCCCACCTACTTGTATTCGGCAATCTACCTCCAATCCATTTGAAAAGCAAACCTTTCCGTTTCCGTAATATTTCCGCGGACCCCAGCATGGACGGAGCGTTCGGAATCACCCCCGAAGAACTTGATGTGCTCTTCTCCGTTCTTTCCCACAATCGTCGCACGAAACTGAACACACTCGAAGAGAGGTTGATGCGCAAACTAGTTGCTCCATCCTTACCCTTCAATCGGCGTCAACCCCCCAAAACGTATAATTTCGCCATGGTTCTGCAGTATGTCGAGACGACTCTGGACGTCGACATTCTAGGCGCACATAAAAGTTCGGCAATCTCGTTTTGGCTGAAGGATATCTCGCTGTGTTGTGAGAAGTGGTTGCGTTACTCGAGCCTGCGTCGTGGGCGCCAAATCGTCATTCCTGCACTACGCAAATTCAATGTCCTCGCACCTGCACAGAATGAACAGAATCTTTGGGCGCTACTTATTTATCTGGGCGCTCTTGTGTGCTCCAGCAAGCAGGAGGGGGGTTCGATGATCCGACTTCTACGTGGACTTTGGACATCAGTAGTCCTTTCTCGAAACACCAGGTATGTCTTCGGTGATCCGTTGGTTGGTTTTGACGATTGATTTCCATGTCTGTTCAAGCTTTTCTCAAGATATCCCCCCTTTGCCAACCCTCAAGAAAGTGTTCGGGATATCCAACTGAGAGCACTCGTGGAGGGCAACCCTAAGCCTCTCATAGACTTTATGTCCAGTCGTCTGTCCGAAATCCGCCTGTACGACCTCTACCAATCGAACGAGGCGGTCTTCCAGGCAATGTGGAACGCCTTCATGACGACCAATTGCAAACTCGTCGACGACGGTGTCAGGGACTTCAGCACCGCTCCGGAATACATTAAGTCCTATTTTCCTCAACTGGGCCTCGTCACTGCAGACTCTCAAATGCCGGCACATCCCATATTTACAGCGGGCAGTAACCCTACCGGATTCCTCGATATATTTATGTGCGCTCTGGAGGACCTGCGCCCAGGATGTGTGGTCGCTATAGAGTTGAAGTACATCTCCCTCCGCAGGATTTTCCGCGCGGAGTGCGAGACGGATGAAGAATGCCGCAACAAGGTCTACGGTATAAGCAAGCCGTCAAAGTTCCGGGATAACTGCCTAAAACAGCTGGATATGCTGGATGCGTTGTCAGAGGAGGAGCTGTGGCAAACCGCGTCTCATTTCTACAAATCTCGAGGGTCGGGACAACAAGCCCTGGGAGTTTTGACTTCCATCGGCGAGATTGTGACGCATGGGAGAGAACAGTTGCAATCGTATATGAATGCCATTGCGAAGGGGAGGGTTCTGGATAATGAAGAAAGGGTCCAGGCCACCGAGGTTCCACAGGACAAGGCGGACAAATTGATTGGGTTCGTCATCTGCGGGGTCGGGCGTCGTCTCCTTTGCTCGGCTGTCGAACTGAAGAGCGACTGTAGTAAATATAAATACAGCGCGAAGAAGGTTTAGCCTTACATAGCTGTATTCACAATGGAATGATCCCGGCCCCAGCATTGAAATTGCTCATATGATATTCAGCTATGGCATGAACTTGCGTTCTAAATGGTACGCCGGAGAGATGGTGGAATATAGAGCTCGCCAACAGCAAGTTCATTTAGGTAGTGTGAAGATCGCGAGAAACAAACATATAGTGCTGAAATTTATTACCAGTGACCTACTAATATTTTGCTACCAGTTCATTTATCACATTTTCGCGCGACGGGGGAGGTTCGGCTCGAGGTCACGGTACTTGTAATATAGCTTGAGTGACTCGGGATTCGCGACCGTCCCGCTAGGTTTGGTGTCCACGCCAGACACAATTTCCTTCACGGCGATCTCAATCCGCTTCCCATTCGACGTGTACTGTACAAGAGGAGCCAGTCAGCCGAACATCCTCAATAAATTTGAAAGCGTAAGGGAGAGGCGAAACTTACCGGGATGTCGTCTACCGCGAAAATGTACGCGGGCACATGCCGCGGACTGAGGCCTGTGCGGACCGCGTTCTTGATGCGCCCAACCAGGGTGTCATCCAACACATGTCCCGCATGCATCTTGACGAACAGGAGAACACGCTCATCTTCGTCCTGCGGACGCCGCTGGCCCACACACACCATATCCGAAATCGTCGTCGAAAAATCTTCCAACACGGAATAAATCTCCGCGGCTCCGAACCGCACGCCAGACGGGTTGAGCACACCATCGCTGTGGCGTCGAGTTCAAGTTGATTATACAAAAGAGGATGAAAAAAATAGACACACCTGCGTCCAAGAATCTTAACACCTTTCGTGAGGGGGTTAAATACAATGAAATCTCCCTGTCGCCAGATACCTTGCGGCAATTCAATCACTGCGCGAAGAGCCGGGA
Organism: Mycena haematopus; assembly: GCA_029281435.1. Lineage (NCBI taxonomy): Eukaryota > Fungi > Basidiomycota > Agaricomycetes > Agaricales > Mycenaceae > Mycena > Mycena haematopus. The sequence goes on from JARJCV010000013.1 coordinate 169,702, forward strand.
ATTGAATCACATACCAGGATACTTGTCAAAATACGCGGCGCGATACTTCTTGTTAGATTCGTCGCCCCAGAAATACAGCGGCATGGATGGGTGGGGCCGGGCACACACCTGAACAGTTTAGCATTCGCGACGGATTGTGAAACGTACAGCACTCACCAGTTCCCCGGCCACGCCTGCGTGCTCCATGTTGTTGCCCTCCGGATCAAACGCCCGAATGTCCATGCCCAACGATTTGCACTGTGTTTCTGGTTTCACCAATCACGATTCAATAGTTGCTGGCTTCAACAATGGAAACTAACCGCCAGCATATACAGGCAAAGAAGGCATTCCTGAAACGACTATGCCCTGCGAGTCAAAACTCCGGTGCGTTCAGATGAGTGACGCTCACACGTAGTACAGATATCCGTCCCTCCACAGCTTGAATTCAAGCGAATGTGTGCGCCGAAAGCCTTTTGTGCCCAGATAAACATGGGGCTGGTCAGGACGGCGCCTGCAGCGGAAACGGTATGGAGGGCTTTAAATTGGCCGATGTCCCCTGATAACTTGGTAATGTTATGGCTGGATGGCGGGTTTGATGAACTTACGCGGATTGATTCCCCGGTTGCGAATCTCTGCCAGGAAGCGCGGACTGGTTCCAAAGAAAGAAACTCTGCGATTTCGGCTTTAGGTTAGATAAAGACCAGGAATTAAAACGAGATTGTTACTCTTGGTCTGATACGAATTTCAAGAACGCGGGGATACCTGGGTAGAAAGGCGAGCCGTTGTAGAGAACGAGGCGGACGCCACCCGCCAAGTTCGCCAGCATCGCGTTCCACAACATCCAACCAGTCTAAAGAATCAGAGGCTGATTTCGCAAACAGGTGAACGCTTACTGTGGTATACGCGAAAAATGTCTCCCCTGGATGCACACCAAAGTGTATTCTCATCTCCTTCATGTTTTGTATCAAGACGCCGCCCGCTGCGTGAACCATACACTTCGGTGGGCCGGAGGTTCCAGAGCTGAATAATATGAAAAGGGGATGACTGAATGGCAATTGTTCGAATATCAATTCGCGCCCATCATCCACGGCTAAAAACTTCGACAATGCTGAGCTGATACAAATCAAGTTAGGCGTCATCCTTTGAAAAAAATCAAAGCTGCTGTACCTGCCAGGTATCGGGAGCTCCTTCCCGGTCACTAAACTAGGCAACGCAATCGCGTGTTGCAGGCCGTATTTCTTGAGGTCTCGAAAGATCTCTGTTATCTTGGGAACCACATTTACCACATTCCCCCCGTATGTAAACTCTGTTTCCGCAAAAACAAAGCGGGGTTTAATTTGTCGATATCTATCCAAGATCCCCTATCGCTATTGTGAGTTTACAAGCGACACCACGCGCTTAACATGTACCTGGGTTCCCATATCGGTCGCGGTGCTGCTGTAAGTTGCGCCAATGCTCGCGGTCGCAAGCGCAATAACAATAGCAGTAACGGTATTGTTGAGGACACCTTGCATTGATCAGCTTTCGAACAGAGAAAACGAAAGAATGAACCTACCGGCGACTCTGTCCCCCTTTTGCATCCCATGTCGTCTCATTGCGGAAGCCATTTGTCGGACCAATTCGCGCAGTTGTCGGTACGTGTAATGTTGAACGACTCCCGTTTCTCCTCCGGCGGTACACGCTATAGCATCATCTGTGCGGTGCAGGAGATTTTCTGCGTAGTTCAATCTCGCATCTGGGAACCATCTCGGAACTTCGGGCATAGTTCCTTCTCCAATGACCTGTCGAAAAACATCAAGCCATGTTGGCGAAGTCGCTCTAGTTAATGCGAACCTTCTTGGGAGGGACCGACGATATGATTCCAAGAAACTCCCACAGGTCGAGCCAGAATGTGTAAGATTCGACCGAGTACTTGTGGAGGGCATGGTAATCGTCTACCCTACAGTCAGGTTTGGGGGAACAGCCCTTCAATGTAACTTGCCTAGGCGTAGCCCATGCTTTTCATTAACGAAACGCCGCAGTCGTTCTGCAGCGGTCGAGGATGTTTGAACAGGCTTCCACAGTAGCTTCGAGTCTTGAAAGTAGGACGCCATAGCGCGACGCAAAAGCTCCCGATTGTGGATAGCTGGCTTTGGTTTAAGGGATGGGATTCCCGCTCATTTAATGAGCTACCGACTTGTACATGCCGCGGTTGTCATTCTCGGGATCAACTGGTGGATCAGCCGCAGAGCTTGTTGATTCAGTCCCGGTGACTGCGTGTTTTTTTGGACCAAATACTCACGATGAGGCTTATAGCACTTCGGAGGCGCCATCCAATGTCTTTCGCCAATACTTCGTGAAGATAATTAGATTTCGCCAGAGAATTCTTCCCGGAGTTGTGGTGGAGTGCTTTGTACGCTGCGATACCCGGGAAAAGCTTGCACAACTCGGAATAGTATTCCGAGGTACAGCCCTATGTAGGGCCATACAATCACGGAAGACTCCCGAGAAACGCACGTAAAGGCCCAATCCTAAGAACGACTCGAACGCTGGAGCCAGTCTGAGCGCTCAAGAAAAAGTTTGATCTCAGGTCACGGTTTCGGCGAGCAGACGTACGCTTCCGACCTGCTTCGATTGCGCGACCACGTTCCTATATCCTGTTGGTTCTGTTCAGCTTGAAAGCCCTTCAACCAGAACCCCTTCTCGCTCTGCTCCATCGTCCTGGCGAGAATACCGATGGGACCACACCGGCATAGGAATGTTGACGACGTTGACTTGAATGCTTGGGAACCCAATTAGCTGGAACGTGGTGGGACCAAGCCCTTGGCCGATTTTCGGACCTGGCAGCAAATCCATTGGTCCCAGAAGATTTCACACTAGGTTGGGCTCGGGCAGCGCTTGCTGGACGCTTAGGCACAGCATTGGCCCCGGGGCTTTGGGGCTAACAGATCTCGTGGAACCTCCAGCCGTAGATACGGACAATTCCGACAAAGAGAGACACAATGAAGCCGCCGAGGAGTGAACCGTAAGCAACGAAGCGGCAATCTTCGTTCAGACCGTCGATCAACGGCTTTCGCTCATCTGTGAGGCGGCGACGAGGCCCAGCCGGCTTTGTATCCATTCCCACTGGGCAGACTAGCCATAATTCAGGTTCCGAATCTAAAGTCCGTCAATGCGTTGTTGATCGCTGAAAAAGCAGACCAAAAAGACAAAGCAAGATATGAGACAAAGCGCACAAAGGAAGCTTTTGTGAATAAAAGGCGACCATTGCTGTCCCACCGATTCTCAACTCTCCCTCCACCACCACCCAGGGTCAGATCCTCCTCTTGTTGAAAGGCGCCTTTACGACCAGCACTTGGCCAAAACGATTGCACATACCATTGTTGAACGAAAAACCCTTCACGCAGTTCCCTGATCCTTGTGAAGCTTACGACTTGATTTCTATTATGTATTTCCACAACGTTGCCACTGTAAGTTCCCCATATTCCATCTCAACTGTGCGAAGAGTCTCAAATGGACTCCACAGCACTGCCACCCACGCGTCCCCTCGGTGGCAAAATCGTGTTGGGCTCCCTATTCGATAGTGGGGTTCTGCCCTAGTATCCCGGTACGCACGAGGGAGAGGGAGAGGAACCGCCTTGAATTACAATTCGGCTCCGAAGCCCTCCCGCGACCTTCGAGGCCATTGGGCCCTGTACACTTCCAGCCGCCCAGCGGCGGGGACGGTGCTACGACCTACGTATTATCCTGGCCACCCACTCTCGCCACTCCCGCCGTATCCCCCGGCCCCGCCTCTTCGTCCTTGAGCGACTCCTCGTTCGGGGACGGTGCCACGACCTATGTATTATCCTGGCCACCCACCCTCTCCACTCCCGCCGTATCCCCCCACAGCCCCGCCTCTTCGTCCTCGAGCAACTCCTCGTTCGCAAGCTTGTACTACACTCCCCCGACCTCCGGCGCGTTCGCGTATACCCCCACCAGCATGCCTTCGACCCCCGATCTCACGGACGATTCCGCCCTCGGCTCTCCACAGGAGTCTCAAATCGACGAGGTTTCACGTCTGCCAATGACGGATGTGCTCACCGAGTCCATTCGGGGGCCCGTGGCCAAGCCCAAGGGATGGGCGCGCCTCCGCGCCAATGCGCCGCCTGCGCTGCAGCTGAACACCGTCAAATCAAAGACGACCTCCGCCGGAATGAACTAGGTTGCGGAGTCGGAAGACGAGGAGTGCATGGTCATGCCCATCTTGGGCAATCTCTGAGTTTGAACTCGAGATCGTGCAACCTGCGCCCCAAAAATTCACGATGGAGCCGCGCATGAAAAATTTCAATCCCGCTGTAGCATACATGCCTCCTCATCTGTACAGTACGCCCGGCCTTTTAGTATCTTGTATTTGTATCTCCTGTAGCAGCATATATATTCACCCAATCAACAAAGGTTGTGGCAGTTCTTTCCCAAAAGTCCGAAGAAACACATAAAATTCGTTTTATGTTCATGAACAATTGATAACCTATGAGAAAACATCTCCGTCGGAAGAGGGTAGTTTTGGGAAGCGTGTGGGTATCGCGGCTAATACGTCCTGAAATGACGCCTCGTCATCTGAATCGGTGTCCTCGTGTTCCTCCTCCTCCCTCACCTCCTTTATGTTCTTGTTCCTACTGCTCACCTTTGTTCCGACTTGAAGCACATCAGTAAACGGTGCCAACGCGGAAGAGAACCCGCGAAGACTTACAGAAAATCGCAACAAACGGAGACGGGTCCTCGACCCTGTTGCACGGTATCTTTTCCTCCCTGCACGCCGTGACGATCGGGAGCAGGTTCTGACGTTCATCCCCCTTCTTCCCGCCCGACCCTTCCACGTGCGCGATCTCCTTGCTACTCGTGGATATGCACTCCGCGAGAGCGTCAATGAACCCGGTCTTCGTCGGCTCGGACGCCCACAACCCATAGTACGCCGACGCTACAAGGGAGCGCAACGACGCGGGCAGCATGGAGAATGCGTTGACCGCAAACGGGGCGTGGTGCGAGACGTGCAGGTGTTCGAGCGCGGGGAGGTCACGCAGGAGATGTGCGTAGCCGGAGGCAAGATGGCTGAGCACGCTGATGTTGTCGAGGCGGAGTGTGCGGAGGGAGTCGCCGCCGGCGCGGACCACGAAAGCTCCCTCGGCGAACCGGAAGGACGGCGCGGGGAGCTGCAGCCCGCCGATGAACCGTACGTCCACATCATGCACGGTGTTGCCGCAGATGGTGAGCACGCGCGCGAAATGGGCAGATGCGTATTCGTGGCTGCTGTCTAGGCGGATGCGATGCAGGTTGTGTGACGGGAGCTCGCCTTGGAGTGCCATTACGTGGCAGTCGCGGAGATGTAAGTCCCGCAAGTTGGTGAGCTGCTCGAGCAGGGAGGGCAGGATACCAGGAGCAAAAGTCGTTGCAAAGCCGCGCAAGCGTTCTGCTGGGAGGTTCCAGAACGCCACAGGACATTGTGAGAGGAATAGGTGGGTGAGGTTGGGAGTGAGCTGGAGGAATTCCTCCAAACCTTTCTCGAGAGCTTCGGAGTCGGTGGAGGATAGTTGAAAGTCTACAGCAGCGATCTGAATATATCGTCCGAGCTCGGGTCGTCCTTCAAGCGTGCGGAGAAGTAGACGAAGAGAGCCTGCAGGCCATCCAGTGTGTTTCCGGCCTTTCCAACCGGTAAAGTCGAGTTGTATGTTGCGATATAATATGCGCTCGACGACGGATCGTAGCTCCGAGCACACTTTGCTCAGTGCGCTGAGAGAGAAGCGAGCCTCGGAGAAGTCGGAATATTTCTCAGAGATGTACAGTGCTGCCGCGTCCATTAAAAGGGGGTATTTGGGGTCGCGTATCTTGTCCGCGATATTCTCGATGATCTCCACAGGTAGGTCGAGAAGCTCGATTCTAGGGCGGCGCCAGTGATCTGCCTAGTATTTTAGGTGGTGAAGAGAGCGCTAAAACGCGACGCACATGAATTTGAACGCGTATAACGCGTCCGGACGACGGTGGCAGGTTTCGGCGCTGTGGTATCTGAAGAAGAGGATTCAGAGTCGGACGAGCGGTCCTCGTCGTCTGACTCCTTCTCAGAGTCGCATGTCTTATCCCCGCAGACCGTTTTAGGAGAAAAATAAAGCCGACGCAAAGCAAGACGATTTTTTATCCGAGTCGATAGCAAATTCAGACGAGTAGAAGGTACCGCAGCCTCGTCCTGTGCAGCTGGAGAACCATGAGCAAGTAGTTGTGCCTGGGCATTATACACACAAGGATCCACGGCCATGATAGCAACAGAAAACCAAGAAAGTGTACTAGCTATGTAGTAGTGGAGAAGTCACAAACACGTCTGATCACGTGGGGGTGTAACGCGATTGATTGCAACTTTGATTGCATCAGGTGAAGACATCGCAAACTTGAAAAAGTCGGGAAGCTTGCTTGAAAGGCATCGAATAGCGTTCAGCCTGCACCGATATTCATGCATTAACCACAATCCCGACCTCCCCACTGTCCTTGCGTCGCTCTGTCTTTTCTCTTCTCACCACCACCTTCCTCTCATCGCCCCGAGGCAACTCAAACCAAATGACCTCGTACGGAAGCTTATAAGCACCACGCACCACCTCATAATCCACAACAACCGCCGCCTCAGTCGCCGAAAACGACACGACGAGCTCAGTGTACACGCCTGCGCCCGTGTGGTCGTTCGACACCCCGTCATCCTCGATGAGCGTGAAACTCCCCTGTGACGCTCCAGCAGGCGCAGGGAAAAGGAGCGCCGTGCGCGACGCGACGCCGTCGTAGATGTTTCGCGTACACGCGCCGCCGAGGACGAGCACCGCTCCGGCGCGGACCAGCGTCGGTGTCCGCTCCAGAGGCGCAGCTGGCACACCTTCAGATAAAATTTACGGACGGGGAATTATCGTGACTCACCAAGCTCGACGAACTCGCCTTTCCCGGCATGCCACACCCCGGTATCCAGTTCGCACCACTGCAGTGCCGTCTCCCCGTCATTGGCTTGCGCGGGGAGGTATATTCGGCGCGTCCTGGCGCCCTTTGTCGTCACCGGTGCTACCAGTACATGCGACCCGAACAGGAACTCCTCGTCCAGCTGCAGCGTCACCGGATCGACCGAGTGGTGCCACAGCAGCGGCTGCAGCAATCCGTCAGCTTCAAGCGCCGTGTGTGCATTTTTTAGATGGATGCGAACCTTGAGAATCGGCCAGCCGTGGCGCTGGTAATCCGTCACATACAATGAATAAAAGGTCGGCGCGAGGCGGTAGCGGAAGGCCAGCGCCGCGTGGATGGCGTCGCTGACCCCAGGGACATTGTCGTGCATCCACAAGGTGGTCGACACCTCCTTCCAGGAATGCTGCAATACCATTAGCCGCCATGCGGAACCAAGCCAAGAATGCAACGTACAACGGTGAAGCGCGAGTGCCACGCACCCTAGTATCAGGTCAGACGGAATATGCGGAGGCTGAACAAAAACCGACGTTCTGGCACCAACGAACGAGCAGCTCCGGACCCGGATGGTGTGCCCCAGCGAACCCTACAGAACGCGTTCCACAGAAATTCCAATGAAGTGGTACTTTGACGAACCGCCGATGTCGTGCCCGTACAAACCGGGGCCAAAGCTCATTCCGACGCTCAGGGTCATCTTGGTGCCCCACTTGAGCGCTTTCCACGTCGTGGAGTTATCGCCGCTCCATGTCGCGTGGGCGTACGCCTGGATTCCCGGGACGCCGGAGCGCGACACGATCACCGGGCGGTGCTCTGGCCTCGCCTTGAGAACCGTCTCATAGGTCGTCTAACGAACACAATATGAGGACCAGCGCCGCACGGAAAGTCGAAACACCCACCCGCGCCATGCCCATGGTCTGCATAGCCTTCCCCACACTCCCAACGCGGATCTCCCCACCGCCCCACCCCATGCGCGTCTCGACATTCCCGCCCGGACCCGCAAACACCCCCACCTCCCCCGCAAAGCGCTCCTCGTCGTCTTCCAGCCCCGAGATCTCGTTATTGTCGATCCACATCCCCGTGAGCCCGTTTGCGAGCAATTCAGTGCGGATCTGCTCGTCCCAGAAGGCGCACCCGCCGTGCGACGAGTAGTCGAAGTACGAACCGGGCTTGTGCGACTCCCAACCCACGGCCCACAGCCAGCTCGTGGACGCCGTCGCACCAGCCTCCGCCGCGTCCGGTGCGGGGCGCACGAACGCCCCGCGCTCCAGAGCGGCGTTGTAGCGCGGATGCACTGCGAGGAGCCAGGGTTTCATGTTTACAATGAGCTGCACGCCGAGCTCCTTCTCAATGATGCGCCCAAAATCCGCAGGCGATGGGTAGCGCGAGCGGTTCCAGACGAAGTAGTTGCGGTCACCGGTGGCCTCGTCTGTGGCAGATTATTCACTGGAGTAGGGTGCATGATGAGAAATGGGACGTGCCTTGACACCAGCCAGAAGAAAGGTAGAGCCCGTCGACGGGGAAGCCGTGGGTGCGGCAGTCTTTCAGAAATTGGATGACAGCTTCCTGGGCGTGGGGCTCCGCCGCGAGGGCCAGACTAGACGACAGGTAGCCAAATTGCGAAAGCGGCGGGAGGGATGGGGACGCCGCGAAGGCGGATGTCAGGCCTGCCGGGGAGACAAGGCGCGCGTACTCGGTGAGGACGGAAGGCAGGGTACCGTCGCCGAGAATCACATAGTAGTCGAGCGGTCCGCTGTTAGCTCTATACACGCGGAAAGAACCCCAGAACCCGTCGACCTCCGCGCCTGCTTACATTAGCGCCATGCACCATTTCGCAAAGACGAGGCCCACCCAAATCAATGCTCGAGGCGCTGAGATTGTTGTAGAAGATCCCATGCCAGAGCTTGGTCTTTTTGTTGTATACGGTGTAGAACGGGTTGACCTTGTACAGAGGATCGCCGGTTTCCCAATCATACGACAGGGAGTCGCGGCCTTCCAACGTGAATTTCTTGCCGTTTTTCACGAGACTGCCGCGGGATTCGCCGAGTCCATAGACAAACTCGTTCCGCTCCGGATGCACATACGGTTCAGTCGATGTGAACTCATCCTCAGAGGTCGGGAGATAAAGCTCGCGTTTGACCTAGTTCGAATTCAGTCACGGAAGCCTTTTTGGATCGCAGACAAGGGAGGAATGTTTCAGAAAAGAACACCCAAACAGTTTCGACTTCAAAAGTCGAGGCAAAGGTGTACTCCGCGTATGTAATACGGGCTCAAGACCCGAAAGGCTGGGGCATAAGCATAGATGCCAGTCCTGCGCACGATGTGGCGTTTAACGCCGTTCGTTGAGATACCCAGATATTTGAAGACTTGAGAAATGAATAGTTAAACCTACATAATGCAAGACCGCGCCAGACGCGGCGTCAAAAGAGTACGCGCGCGTCTTGCTATCGGCGTGAAACGGAATGCCGCCCTTGGTGAACCATTCCAGCGTTGGGCAAGCTTCAAAATTGATTTTCACGGTCAACATACTCGTCTTGACGGTTCCATTCGTGCCGTCGATCTGGAGGGTAAAATATTAACCCCAAGCATCACATTGAACCCACCAGCGTACTTCAACGGTCGCTGAGGGTGCTACGGGCTCCCAGGCGATCCCAACATTGGTTTTCTGGGGAAATACTTGGAGGGGGAGCTGATGAACCACGCGGACAACTGTGTCCGAGATTGGCTGTATCAAGAGAGCGTGACCGCGTGGATTGCGCAGTTCAAAGACGGGGAATTTAGCCGTAGGAGTAGCGGGACTGAAAGACGAAGGGATATGGATGCGAGGCATAGGAAGGACGAGGAAGTCAAGTTCGCCTAGGGGTCATTCCATTTTCCAAGGCCATCTTAAAAATGGTCACGGTACAACGGACGTCGGACCGCAGACCGATACAAATTCTCTGCGAAATGCCGCGAATTTACAACTTGAAAATGGGGGGTCTCCGTCGACGAGGCGCAAAACGACTTGATGTGCATATCCACTGCCATATCAGTTGTTTCACAGACATTGATATTGGAATTTACTATTATTTAGAGCCTGAGACTAGGAACATGGACGTGGACGGCAAGATGTTGAGCTCGGACCGATCTCCGCCATCATCAATCGGAACCCAATTAGGAAATTTTGTGGTTTATGTCTGGACTCTGCTTTCCTCGTCCTTCATCGACTGTGCATAGTGCGCTACAACAGATACAGCACTCCAATTGAAACTCGCAGCGATCACACGCATAACCCGAGGCAATTTAGGCTGCAAATTTGAACATAAGACTCAGGATAACAGCTCGAATGGGCCTCATACTTAACTGCGTCTAGGATCTGGGGATTAGGCTGGATTATTAGGTCATGATTTTCGGGACCTGGTGGACATGTGTCTGGTTTGAATCTTGGCGTTGCCGTACGTGAGTCGCATGACCTTGCAATTGCAAACTTCCTCAGAAAGATTGCCGACTTAAAATGTAAAGTGACAGTCGGATCCTCCAGGAACGTCCTCGACCCACCTCCATGTCCTCCGCAATGAACGACGAAAAGGCGGAGACGGGCCACTTCGAGAAGACGATGTCGAACAGCACAGACGACCCCAAGCCAGAGTTCGGCCAAAGCTGGGGCGACGCGGCGCAGGCGATCTTGGGCGACAACACCCACGTACCCGTAATCGTCTCCGCAGAGGACAATGCTCGTATCCTGCGCAAGACGGATCTATGGCTTCTCCCCGTCATGCTGGGGTACGTTTTCCTTGTGCTCCCCACATTTATTGCAAGATTCAAAGCTCATTCCGTTCTTTAGAATCTACTTTTTGCAGCAACTGGACAAGAGCACGCTCGCTTACGCGTCTGTTTTCAATCTTTCCAAGAAGGACCACCTCGTTGGCTATCAGTATAGCGCACTTGGAAGTATCGTCTACGCAGGTTCGTTTACACACTTCAATTTTTATGTGCCATGCCAATCGTCCTGCAGCACAATTGGTCTGGCAGCCTGTCTCGTCATTCCTGCTCGTCCGCCTTCCCGTGGGCCGCTGGCTTGCGTTTAACATTCTGGCCTGGGTTCGATTCTCCTTTATTTATGGGCTTCTTTTTTTTTGACTGCTCCGACGTGTAGGGAATCACCCTCAGTTGCATGACTGCTGCGAACAATTTCAAGACCCTTATCACAGCTCGGTTAGTCTCGAATTTTCCCAGTGGAAGTTTGGAAACATGTATCGAACAAGATTATATATAGGTTCTTCCTCGGTCTCTTTGAAGCCACTGTTGCGCCAACCTTTGTGACCATAACGGCGATGTGGTGGCGCCGCCGCGAACAGACTCAGCGGACCACCTTATGGTATGTATAGTCTCTCTCAGATAGCCGCTACACCAGCTGAGGCTTGATTTAGGTATGCTATGAATGGGTTGACAACAGTCATTGGTTCTATCTTGTCCTTCGGGTTGGGTCATATCCACAGTCATCTAGAGCCGTACCAGGTAAGCACGAGTTAGGAGCTTGTCTTGCTGTGTGAGCCGAGCATTTCGGCGTATTTCGAGCGATCCGACCGCAATTGCTTACTTCCTCTCGCACTCCAGCACCCACACATTCCTCACTCATGCAATTCAGATCATTTTCCTGTTCACAGGACTTCTGACTGTCGCATTCTCCGTGGTTGTATAGTGCGACTTTTCCCTTTTCATTTCGAAACACAGCACATTTAACACAAAACTAGCTTCGTCCTTCCTGACTCGCCAACGACCGCTCGTTTCCTCACCCTTGAAGAAAAGATTTTGGTCGTCGAGCGTCTTCGCGCAAACAACACCGGCACTGAGACCAAGACATGGAAATGGGCGCAGGTGCGCGAGTGTCTGTTTGACCCCAAGACGTGGTTTTGGTTCAGCATGCTCTTCCTCATCTCGTGGGTAAATTTCGCCTCCTCCCGTGTGTATACCTGCTCACGCCCGTCTAGCGTTCCAAGCGGGGGCATTAGCACATGTGCGAGCCTTCTCGTTTGGAGTCATCATCGTTCTCACTTCTTACTTGTCATGCAGTCGGGCCTCTTATCGTCCAGTCGTTCGGCTTCAACCAGCTCAACACGATCTTATTGCAAATGCCCTTCGGCGCGATACAGATAATCGCGACCCTCACAGGTGGCTTCGTCGCAATGCGCCTCAAACTCAAATTCCCCGTCCTCATCGCACTGACTCTGCCACCCATTGCTGGCGCCGCGGCCCTCCTCCACATACCCCGGGGAGCAGCACACAGGGGTGCGCTTCTCGGCGCTTACTACATGTACGCTCCCCGCCCCTCGGTGCATAGAAGCAATACTCACAAGCAGAACTTGAAGCATCTCGTTCTACCCCGGCATCTCCCCGCTCATCTACACCTGGTCCTCGCAAAATACGGCCGGGCACACCAAGAAGACGCTCACGACGGGGATCTTGTTCGTCGGACAGTCCGCTGGCAACGTGTGTATTCGTCTTGGTCAATGTCGCGTGGTAGTTAACAATGCTGACGCGTCCGCAGATCCTCGGTCCCTTCCTGTACACGACGGACCAGGCCCCGCTGTACAAGAAAGGCCTCACATCCAGCTTGGCCTGTTTCGCGCTATTGACCTGTTTCTTCATGTGCGTACTCCGTACCTGGATTCCTCCCAAACGCATCGCCCAACCCGTGTTGTAGGGCCACGGCAGCCTACCTCACGGTGCTGAATCGCTCGCACTCGGCGCGCCGCATTTCGTTAGGCAAGATCGGCGTCCTCGTCGATGCTTCGCTCGAGACCACGGAGGATGCCGCCGCCGCGCAGGAGGCTAACGGCGCGCAGTTTGCTGTGAACGCGTTTGATGACCTGACGGATAAGGTGAACGAGGACTTTATTTGTGCGTCGTTCGACGCTCCTTGCGGTTTCCTTGTCATTGCTGACGATTGGGCAGACGTACTTTAACGATAATGCTGCCACGATGTGCACGTCTATTATGTCGCAGTGTGCGACATCCATGTACCATACTAGTATCGCCCATTTGAAAAAACAAACGAGTTTGGCTATTACATTACACAGCTTACAGCCTGCCGTCTGGAGACCGACGTAACCGGTGTTGGTGTCGGGACGAGAAGATTTATCTATAATGGCACCAACGCCCAGTGTCTGGTTGGCGTTCAGTGGTCTAAATAAGGACAAGCAACAAACCTCCAAGTCCCAAACGGGGATGCGAATCAGTTTTCTGCGTGATAATCATATGCATTGGCACAGCTATTTTCAAAACGTGTAATAGAAAGATGGGTCTTGGGACTCTACTAATTGATTGAGAGCTGGCACGAAATCGAAGGCGATATGTTGTCAACGACTCATGTAGAACACCACGGCGCTCTCGCTGACTCCGCGGTCAAATGTAAAGTCTGACAGACGATGGGCAGCACAACACACGGCTTTGGAATTATACACAGCCGTATAAATATCGTTCGCTGTTTCGAATACTTTCGGTTCTTCGATGAGGACAAAGTTGATGTGGACAGTATTTTACTTTCTAATAGTCCGTTCCAGAGCTTCAAAGAGAAGGCAACGAACAGAGAAGTTGAAATAAATACCTGAAATACAAATTATAGGGAAGGAAAGGGTCACTTGCTCGTGTATGATGGAGGATATCCAGCAACAACAGGCTGACGCCCGGCCATCATGTCATGAATGGATGGCATCGCCTGAGGCCGCACCTCATCGAATGTAGCTGTCGTGGGACCGCCCCGGGATTTAAGAACTGCGGTGTACGGTGTCTCGCTCACGATGGCCGGCGGTGGAGGGAATGGCGCAACATGACGGGCGTCAGTCATCGACTTGGGGATTGGACCGCGACTTCGGAAGCGCTGGTGAGAGCTGGGGTCGTTCCTATCGATTGATGAAGATGCGGCATGTCCGGGAGAAAACGCGGCTTGATAGCGCGACTCGATGGTGCCCTGCCCCCCCTCCCATAGCGGCGGGCCCTCTGTGCTGACCATGGGCGAAACGGGGCGCTCATCGAGGTCGCCGCGGTTTCCCCATGACGAGAACGTGCTTGCCGGGTAGCCTGATCTCCCAATCATCACTCGGGGAACTGCGCCTGAAGATTCTGAGAACGCTCAAATCAAGATAAAGGGAATGTTGTGCTGACGCAACGTACCTGTATCCGTGGGGCTAAATGGATAGGCTACTCTGTCCTGCGCGTTCAGGCGCCGCCGACGGCACCGACGTAGAATGCAGAAGACGGCAAGCAAGACGCACACAGTGGCGGCGATTATGCCTCCGATCATCGGGCCAGATATAGCATTCTTTTTGGAAAAACTGGAATTGTTGGAGGCATCATTATTTCCTGCTGTCCCGGTGCTGAAATGCCTGTGTTAGATCGTCATGGAACAATTTGATTTCTGTTGAAGACACCTTGAAACTCCAGTTTGAAGAACGCCTGTCGCAGGTTCTATTGGTCCACCTCCGCCCACAGGGTCTGACAAGGTGAAGGCGGATGAACCCAGAGAGTTGGTTGTAATCGCAGAAGAAGATCGTGAAGCAGAGCTAAATTGAGCGTGTCAAATGATATGATCCATTGATTGAAATGAGTTGACTCAACAAGTGAAAATTGAAGCCAGCGGGGGATTGCGTAGAAGATACGGCGATCGGAGTTGAAGATGAAGTGGACGAAGAGGAAGTCGACGAAATTGAAGGGTCAGAGTCGGATGAAGCATTTGGATCAGCTTGTGGTGAACCCGCTGATGAATCGCCTGGGTCTTGGGAACCTCCTTGGGGGTGCTGCGATGTTCCACCAGCGCCTGTGGTAGCACCGCCACCCGTATTGGTAGTGGTTGGGGGTGAAGCAGAATTCGAAGCGTTTCCGGTCCCGCCTTCGGGATCAGTACTCCCACCAGTCGGCAGGGGAGCGCTAGATGTACCACCACTACCACCACTGATTTGATCAGAGCCGCAGGCACTGCCCAAACCTGGTATCGTTAATTAGTCCTGCTGTGAAACGGAACAGATGTTCATCTCGCCTGGACGTGCGATGGTAAACGGAGAAGACTGCCCCACGTCTCCGACGTTGTCCTCCACTAAGAGGATCGCGGAAGTTCCTTGACGAGGTTCAGATAATTGCGATATCGAGTTAGCAGCTTACCCGCGGGAATATCCGAGTCGACAACCCAGGTGTATGGAGGACCGGTTGATGACCCCAGAACTTCAATCGCAGGATTCGGGGGGGTGGAAGAAAGAATACTGAAGTAAATACAGGTCAATGAGTGTCAGATAAATAGTCGACTGTACAGACCTCTGAAACTGATTAAATTTCAGCCACCAGGTGCAACGGAGGAGCGTACCAATACCCATGGGCCTCGATATGCATTTTCAATCAGAATCTTTGAAATCGTAGCTCCAACCCACCTGTTCCGCCTTGCCAAGAAAGTTCAACAGGGTCGCAGGCGATGGTGCCTACTCTAAGGACAAACGGATGAGTGAATATGAGGGAGTCCAGACCAAAGGTTACCCACGGCGTTGTCACCGTTATTGAAAAAGAAAGTCGGATAAGGAGCGCAAAGACTGCGACAATGCAGTAGGCATGCATTGTGGCGAAAGAAGAAAAGAGCAGGGAAGCCATTTAGATGGGCTCTGTGCATCATTCATAGTGCAGCGATGACACAGAAGCGGTGGTGGAGACAGAATGGCAGCAGGAGATCAGTCTGCATGCCGGCCACCAATACTTGAATCGTGGATGATGAACATGTATAGAACAGATCAACAACGCTATACTTTTAACCACTGAAGCGTTCTAGTTGAGACCGAGGCCGTAGAGTCCGCTTTAAAGCCGAGGTCCTTGCCCGAAAGCTTCTGAAGTCCACGAATCCAAGAGAATCCTTGCATCCATTCCCAAAAAGGCTGTCCATTGATATCAGTGGCGGAAGAGTCTAACAGATCTCGACACCGAATGAATCTAAATGGGTAGCGTGAGAGAATCGAGGGGGAGTTTTTGGACGATCTTTATACTGAGCAACTGGCACATATGGACTGAGACATATGGAATGCCTGCGAATAAAAATGTTCACTAGGTGGAAGGTGGACATGTATGAAGGACGTCGAAGAGAGCTGACGCATATCCCTGCTTGTGAATCGAGATAGATTGGACCCGGGTCAAGGTGCTCTAGATTTGACATTGATTTGACGTTTAAGTTCGAGAGGTCTGTTGAACAATCTCGAACACAGCGAAGAGGCAATTAGGTGGTCCACTGGCTGTAGAGAGCTGTAGTGTCCGTGCGGTCGTCATGGAGCGAAATTAAACCGAGCTTTGACCTGCCCCACGAGATTTGCCGTTGGCTGTCCCACTGAGACTACGACCCATTAAGCAAAGTCGCAAGTGGAGGTGGAAAAATGATAATGAGTCAGGGCACGGAACCTCGAAAACAGACAACATGGACCAAATGTTGACAAGCATCGCCGGCAACTGCCGTCACAGGCAGTGATGGGGAAAATCACCATCACATCTCAGTCTCTGCTGGTCTCAAGAACAGAAGGTATCCGGAGCCACGAGAGTTAAAACATATATTGGCCAAAGCCGTTTTATGAGGTTCAATATTATTATTTTTGGCCTGGCAAGATATGTTCCGAGATAATACATGTTATCGGAACTTCTCCTCAAACCGCGCAAACACTATCGCGCTCAACGCAGCCACCTGTCGCACATCCAAGATATTCTACACAAAACAGAAACATAAGCCGCCTGCAGGGAATAAAACAAGAGAAAAAAAACCCACATCAACAAGCTCGTTCGGCAGACCATTCAGCGCGAGGTGGCTCCAGCGTGCGAGACCCGGGAGCAGCCCCGCGAGACGTATCCGTACCTCCTCCCCAGGCACCGTCGCGTCCATCGCAGGCACAAACACCGCACTCTCGACCGACGTCAGCAGCACCTCCGTAGCACGATCGAGGCACGCCTCGAAGACGCACGCAAAGTCGGGCGAGCATATGATCTCGCGGGTCTCCTCGAGCAGGTGCGTGAATGGGTCTTTTTCGGAAGAGCTTCGCGGTGGCAGCTGGGAGGCATAGCCCCCTTGTGTTAGGACGTGTTGTGTGGTTTCGGGTGTTTGCGGCAGGAGGGTTGTGTGGAAGCTCCGAAAGATTAGTTTCGCGGACCAGAAACTGAGGGAGAGCGCTTACTCGACCTTCCGTTCCGTCCCCTCAAATGTCACTTCATGCTCGACCCGCCTCCGCACGTCGAGCATCAGCCGATGGAGATCTGAGGGCGCCAGTTTCGTTTTTAGTGACACCCTATGAATGATTATCTCAGCGTCCTGTCCGGCATGTGTGGAAAATCCAACCTACCCGCTGAAGACCTCCTCGACACCCCTCCGTACCCGCTCTCCGACATCTTTCCAGCCAACATGTAAAATCCACCACGTCATTGTCAGGTATTTCGCCGACGCGACTTCCTCCTCTTCCTCTCTGTCTTCATCCTGCTCCGGCCACCCAAAGCCAGCAGCGAAGTCGGCCTCTTCCTCCGCATCGTCTCCCAGCAGCGCGTCCATCCCCCCGCCAAAACCGAACCCTATGCCCAACAGCATGGAGAGGTCGGGTGTAAACGCGTGCTGACGCCGCTGCTGCTTCTCTAACTGGATAACCGAGCGGACATACCTCCCGCGTGCTAGCAGGGTGAGTTGTATGGTGGTGAGGAGAGTTAGGAGAGTGACGGTGTATACCGTCGTCAGTGTTCGCGTAAATGCTAGATGAAGATAGGTTGAATAAAACAATCTGAGGTCAAAAGAGAGGACATACTCAGCATCTTCAATTCATTCCACAAGTCAGCGCGGCTGGGTCGAGATAACTCGGACCCGTTCGTGCTGTCCACGACAGACTGTAATTACAGGAAAATAAATAAATGAGCATTAGAGACTGCGATGACGAACCCCTTGCAAGCTGACATTTGAGCTTGAATCCGTGTCCGTAGACGTCGTGGTCATCAGAGAGTCGCTCAACTGTATCGGCGCGACTGACTCGCCCAGTATCATTTCCCGGCTCTCCCCAGCGCCTCCGGTCTCGACCCAGCTCTGCGTCGATGCCGATCCGGAATACGACGTATCGGATTCCGAGCGGGCATCCTGGCTTCTGTCGCGACCTTGAGGAGCATTTAACAGCTCAACACTGCTCGAAACGGATGCCGACAGCGAGGAGTTCGCTATCCGGGCTCGCGAGTGGGCTTGCAGTTCTTGCGTGATGGAGTCGAGGTCCATCTCGCGCAACACCTGTTCTGACAATGCTGGAATCAGCATGAGGATTGTGTACGATATGTCGGACTGCGTTTGGCTGAACCGGCGTTTTAGGCTTTGCGGACATGTTAGGACCAGCGTGAACATGAGCACTAGGACCTACTTGTCTTTGGCGACGCGCTCCTGCTCCATCTGCTCCTTGACATCCTCCAGACGGTTAGAGACATATTGCCGAACAAGATACACGGTCCCGGCGAATCCGATGACACGCGGAATGTTTATACGGGCTCTGAGGGAGTCGAACATGGTTATGAGTCAGGAAGACCTTGAATATTGCCACACGGAGGTTTACGAGTCCCACAGAACAAATGTACGCGTGCACGCCAAGTTTTGGTAATCAAGCACAGTAAAGCCTAAGCTTCAGCCAACGAAAGTATTAAGAGAGAAGCAGAGAGTATCCTGGCAGAGAAAACCTCAGCAGCACCCAAGAATTTGGTGGTAAGAAAGCAAGGACTCGGAGGAGTCGAAATCACGTTCCCTTTTCGGCGTTCGGCAATCGCGTTTGGCGCTAACAAACAACTTGTCTGCTTACCACAGCTTACAAGTTACCACCCGCTCTCCGATTCTCACTATGGTACGCGCCCGGGACCCAGCTTTCTGCTTTTGTTGAGAGAAATCCAGGGCGGCGGTGCTAGATATCCTTATCCAAAATTTGTTTGGTCACCCGCAGGCGGTTGGTGGGGTCAGCCCGCAAATTGGAAAATGAACACTTTCATTGCGTCCTGTGGAATGGCTTTCGTATGTGCGGCTATCATAAGAGGTGTCGCACACAGAGAGGTTCGTGGTTGCATGAGATTGGCGACAGTGCAGATCGCTAATTTTCGTTCAGGCTGAGTTGGCAGGCGAGCCGTTAGAACGGAGACGGGTATGTCTATTGAGGTTTCTTCATGGTCGTCCGACGCTTATTATTCGACGTAGCTTTCAACAATCTGGGTACGGCGTCTGGTCACCTCTCAAAATTTATACTCATTTCACTTCAGAGGGAGTCTATTCACAAGAAGGCGTCAGATGCGAGAAATCTAGAGGCTCCCGAGGTATCAAAGAGTGGTTAGCATGGTCCAGCGAAACGCTATGTATGTGTATCCGCTTTGAACCACGTTCTGCGACCTGCCTTCCGGCTATGCGAAGCAAGCTGTCTCGCGAGTCACATTGTGAATGAAACCTACCGGGCATCGTTGAGGAATGGACCATCCTGCGAACACCCTCTGTCTATCGAATTCTTGGTTAGTCTGCTCTGGACCCCATGGTATAGCGGTCGCAACGGCAAGTCTCACCGAAATCGCGTGGCGGACCCTCATATATGAATCCTGGTCGATCCTACATGCGCTCTTGAATTGTGCTGAGATCTTGGTTTTGAGAAGACAGCTATTCGCTGCAACATTTCTTTCCAATTTTGTCCATGGATAGGATAGGATAGTTGCCGACGCAAGGTGTCGCGTATTTTGCGACTCGTGCGTCGGTGGCGCGCTAGTCGTGTTTTCTGCATGGGCTGATGCGATCACAGCCTTGGAGACTCTCTCTCTCACTCCACACTGACTTCAATGCTTGCTCCCTCTGTTTTTTTGTAGGCTCCAAAATGACATCACACCTCGCGCTCCCACTCCTGTACTTTAAAAGCAGGCCCGAGTCCCTGTGTTCTAATAAAGAGCCCTCACACGACTACTCAACGACCAAACCATCCCTCCCCAAGAGTACGTTTTCTCTCTTGATTTCACGGACAGATATTCACAATCTTCGTCAGCATGCCTCTCTTCAAACAACAACCACAAGCCACGAACGAGCCTGAGTCCGTCGACCGCCCTATACGCAAAGGCACCCTCTTCTCGCGCCGACGCTCCTTATCTCCTGAGCCCGTGACGAACAACAACACCGCAAATAATAACAACGCCGCCCAGCGCCGTGGCTTCTTCGGTGGCGGGCGCACCTCACTGGATTCCAATGCCAACAACCAAAATGCCAACGCCAACGGCAATGTCGGCCGCAGCGGCAGCATCATGAGCGGCAACAACAGCGTCCGCAGCGGCGGGAGCGGCTTCTTCGGTCGTGGCGGCGCGCAAAACTTTGATGTGCACAAGGATCCGACCGTCATCGCTGCGCGCGAGAAGCTCACGCATGCAGAGAACGCGGAAGCCGAGGCGGACCGCGCGCTGTTCCAAGCCCGCGCCATGGTGCGGGAGGCAAAGGACCACGTCCGTGTCCTAGAGCGCGAGGCTGCAGCAGAGTGCGTAGTTTTCCCTTCATTCGTTGTTATGGAGTTGACATTGACGATCGACATCAATTTCAGGGCTAAACGCGCCAAAGCCAAGCAGGCCGTAAGCAACGACGTCAGCAAGAGCGCCTCCGTCCTTGGAAGACACGGCCCCTGAAGGGATAAATGACGAATTGCTTAACGAAACGACATATACCCACCTTATACCCTGATGTGTATTACTATCCCTGCTTTGTACCATATGTTACGGACAATTAATACTGACATGTTAACGTTCTCCCGCAATATTCACTAATAAGGTGGTAACTGTGCGTTACAGTAAACCGACATTCAACTATACTTAGTAGATACTTATCCGTACAATGTAGCGCTTCGTGTGGCTCGGACGCCTCGATGACCTTAGGTCGCCTCCGAAGTCTTGGCACAAGACGACCTTATAAAGCTTGTGAAGCGTCTGCAAACAGGGCCGCAGACATGAAGTCCTCTTATGAAAACATTGAGATACGAATGACATTGATCCCCGTGCCCACGACCACACCGTCTCAGCGCTAGCACCGAGTATCGCGCAAGCCACATCGTCTATTCGAGCGCAATAACATTCAACTCTTCTTGGTATTCCGCAACAGAGAACCACGTATTATTTCAGGAGGCGCGGATACAAAAGAGGTTGTAGAAAAACAAAGCAAGCAAGGGACTTGCAGGGTCGGCGTTTGCGAGCCGCTGCCGTCGAGGGGAAAAGAAATTGAGGTAGTCGTCCAGCCGACGGACACGCGTTGAGGTCCAAACATTGTCTGAGTCGAAGGGCGTCCCCCTCGAGCTCGTCTTGTTCGCACTCGATACTTCTAGACAGTCCCATAGCCACCGCGAGTCGCTTCTTACTCCACCTCCTAGAGTGCAAGTTATCCGAAGGCATAGGGCGATAGTGATGTGCTGGAGAAGTGGAAAGAGAAAAGGGATATCTGGGAACGGATGAATCAGCGAACGACAGAGGATGAAGAGAAGAAGGACGATAACGTACATGGGTATTGCGATGAAGATACCAAGTCAAACAAACAAAAGGTATAGTCGACCAGGAAGCCGTCATCGTGTCGAGGGTGGTGCGAGGAAAGTGGATGGTGGAGATGCGGGGGCGATGAGGAATCGGCGGAGGGTGAGACATCGAGGGAGAGAAGCAGCTCAGCCCTGTCGTCCGGTCGGCGGACCCTCATCTATCCATCTCCAACGACATCCATCCTACAACACCATCCCTCATCGACGACGATAGCTCCCAGGTCAATGGAAAAAGAAGAAATGAAATGCGCCAGGCAGGGTATAAACGAACCAAGGAGCCGCCGCCGTATCGAGGGTGGTGCGAGGAAGGCGGATGGTGGAGATGCGGGGGCGATGGGGAATCGGCGGAGGTAGGACATCGAGTGAGAGAAGCAGCTCAACACTGTCGTCCGGTCGGCGGACCCTCATCTAAACATCTCCATTATCCATCCTACAACACCATCCCTCGACAACGATAACGAATTCTCAGTCGACGAGGAGGAAGGAGGAATGTCGGAATGTCTAGTTTTCTCTCTCTGGACGGGGAGGATCCTTCTTCCATCTAGACGGAAATTAAATGGCTAGAATCGGAGACAGGCGGGGAACTTACGCGCGCCATATTGTAACCAAGTGGACCTCAACCTCACTCCAGTCTTCAAAACGATGAGGTTTGGTGTAGGAGAAAATCTATAATTCTGGGATGAGAACAGAGAACATGCCGAGAAGGAAACAACATACCCTACGGAAAAAAATGATTTCGGCCTTCGAGAAACCATGTTCCTGCCGGGGAACCCAAGTGTTGCCGTGGAAGGTGGGCCGCGCCTGATTTCGACGTAGTGTCACTTCAAAAAAAAATAGAGGGAATAGTGCACGTACACCCATCGACAGCCATTCGTACAAGACCATTCCAACGGCCCACAAGTCTGCTCCGTAGGAGCACGGCTGGTTTGCCAGGACAGGTGGCGACATGTACCCCGGAGTCCCTCCTCGAACGCGCAATCGATGGGGGTTGTCAGCCTCCGGCCAGAGCATGGGAAAACGCCCGTCTCGCTTCTGGCGGAGCCTGCTCCACCTAGGGAAATCTGCAGGTTGCGGCGCATCCAGACGAAATCCGTGCGCGATCCCGTAGTCGATGAGGACCAGCTTATCATCGGCGCCGAGGAGCAAGTTGGCTGGCTTGATGTCAAGATGAACAACGCCTCGTTGATGCAAGGCGTGGACAGCCATAACCTATAAAACATTGGTGTTAGGGTAGAAAATAAATAAGATAACATGCGCACAAGCTGGACACCGTACGAGAGGGCCGCCAAGCGAGACGTTGGGCGAAACTCTGCGAACGACCCTTGCCCGAGGTCCTATGACAGATAGTAAGCTCGGCGAAAAACAAAAAGTGAAGGAGGGGTCATTACCATGATGAGGTAGAAGTGGGTCTTGTCATGAAACACCGACTGGATGGTCGGGAACGCCGGGTTTTTGGACATGAGGAGGTGGACTTGAACCTCAGAGTACACTGACTCCCAAGTCGCTGCACGGCTTGCGTCGACCGGGGCCTTGCGGATCTTCTTTATGGCAAACGCCTTGGTTTTGTCAAGCGACTCCGCCTTGAAAACTTGACCGAATGCGCCGGAACCCAGGCGCTTGACGAACCGGAGCTGCGCGATATCGACAGTGTGCTTAACCCCCAGGCCATTGACGGGGCGGCACGCCGGGCGGGATTTCGAAACGTCGAGGAGAACATCAGGGTCCGGCAAGGCTGCTTGCATTTGCTGTGCGTCGTACTCGGGCAGCGACCTAGGTAAAGGGATCGAGAACAAATCTCTTGCGGCGAGGTTGGGCGGTGTAAAGGCGAGGAGCGGGTGTCCGACGAATCCTGCAAGTCGTAGCATCAAGCAGAGGACTGAGTGGAGGACGTGCTTGAGAGCGGCGGTGACGATGTTGCTGACCGCGCACAATGTCCTATGGTCCAGTTTGCCTGTCCTGCCGACGAAGGAGGGAAGAACTGGGACGAAGGAGGTTGCTTGTATACCCCGACGCAAGGGTTTGGCGAGAGTCTTGAGCACGCCCAGCTTGACAAGGGCAGCAACCGCCACCAAAAGAGCGAGCACGAAGAACAGACCAATGCGAAGCCAAAGATCCCCAGCTGGTTGCAGCGAGACGGTTGGGGTTGGGGTAAGCCCCAAGGGCAGCGTCTTTGTGGGAGGAGGAGCTTTAAAAACGCCCAGGACGACGAGGACAGAACTATCGGTCGCCTTCTTCACTGCGGCCTCAGCTCGACCACGGATGGTATGAGCGAGAAGAGAGATATAGGTGATAACGAAGACAAGGAGGTCGGACATAGTGGTTTCAGGTTAAGGTGAATGGGCGGCTGACAAAGTTCCCACGATTTTATAGTCCACATACGCGCACGTGGGCGTGTATTCCAGTGCAGCAAAAAGACATCGAGAGAGGATAGAGAACGAAATGGGAGTGCTGGATGAGCGTGGTCAGAAAAGGAAGTAACGGGCGCCAATCACAGATTCAAACTCACACGCGTCGGAAACAGAAGACGTCGACGCGACAGCCGTTGGACGCAAAACTTGTACCTGCGGCTCAGAGCAATCATTGGCCGAAGCGCACGAGTTGAGACTATTTGCATCCAGAATTTCACGAAGAATCCGCCGAAACTTAGCAGGACGTCGAGAGTTCATATGTGACTGTGGCCAATGTGACGCGGAGTGACTCGCTTTGAATTGAACATCCATGTCGTTGAACATAACCCTTCTTGGTGCAGGCCAGGAGGTCGGTAGATCCTGTTGTGTTCTGCAATATTGCGGCAAGACAGTTGTTTGTGATGCTGGCGTACAGCCAGCACTGAGTGGTATCGCGTCGCTTCCGTTCATTGATGAACTAGATTTCAGCACTGTCGATGCATTGCTTGTTACTCAGTGAATCCCTACGTCTTCGTCCAACCTCGTCTCATGCATTTACAGCTGTCATCTTGACCATGCTGCAGCTCTGACCTATATCACTGAAAAGGTGACTTTCATTTGTCCACTTCGATTTTGTTTTGACTGGAGTAGACTAACTTCAGGGACGGCAAGGGTAAGGTGTACATGACTCATCCGACAAAGGCTCTCCACAAGTTCATGATGCAGGACTTTGTCCGCACGAGGTACCATAGTTACTTCATGGTCTTGCCGCTCGTTAACATTTTTGTTTAGTGCTTCTTCGTCGGATGCTCTCTTTTCTCCCCAGGATGTGAAGAATTCTCTGGACTTAATCATCCCAATTTCTGTTCACGAGCACATTGCACCGTGTCCGGGTGTCTCCTTCACGGCGTATCACGCCGGCCACGTCCTAGGTGCCTGTATGTTCCACATTGACATTGCAGGGCTCAAGGTCCTGTACACCGGCGACTATTCACGCGAAGAAGACCGCCATCTTGTTAAGGCCGAACTCCCTCCCATCCGCCCGGATGTTCTCATCGTCGAAAGCACATTCGGCGTGCACAATCTCGAGAGCAGACCCGACAAGGAACAGCGATTTGTCGCGCTGGTCCACTCCATCATACGCAGAGGAGGACACGTCTTACTGCCGACCTTTGCTCTCGGAATGGCTCAGGAATTACTACTTCTTCTTGATGAGTATTGGGAGAAACACCCTGATCTGCACAATGTACCGATCTACTACGCGTCTGAGACCGCCCGCAAGTCGATGGCAGTTTATCAGACGTACATCCACACCATGAATTCCAATATCCGAACACGATTTGCTAAACGCGACAATCCTTGGGTCTTCAAGTTAGTTCGGTTTTCTGTATCGCGACATCTCAAAGCTGACGTGGATAGATTCATCTCCCACCAGGGCCAGCGGCGCGGATGGGAGAAAGAAATTGCGAACGGCCCGCCTTGTGTAGTCCTTGCCAGCCCGGCGTTCATGCAAACCGGCTCCAGCCGCCAGCTTTTCGAGCTGTGGGCGCCCGACGCGCGCAATGGCTTGATCATCACTGGATATTCCATTGAAGGGACGTTGGCCAGGGTGAGTAAATATCATCCGTACCTAGAAGACTAGAACAAGCATGCATACTATACGAAACCCATATCCCATATCGTTCATTTTTTGCGTCAATCTATCACGTTCATTACTTTGATGTAATTTCGCAATCTCTGTTCATTGTTCACTCCCTTTGCAGGACATCTTGACGGAGCCCGACGAGGTGGAGTCCATCAAAGGCGGGATGATCCCGAGCAAAATGTCCGTCGCAGAGATCTCATTCAGCGCGCACGTCGATTTCTCGCAAAACGCAGAGTTCATCGAGCTCGTGAAAGCTCCGCATGTCGTACGCTTTCGGTCTCCGTTGTGGTCTTATTCGGCGGGACCTCACCATTTGATTGACTAGGTCTTGGTCCATGGGCAGCAGAATGCAATGGCGAATCTGAAAGCAGCGATGACGGCGAGGTATAAAGAGCGGAACGAAGATGTCAAGATCTACACACCGCGCAATCTCGAGACCCTGGAGCTCACGTTCCGTGCAGAGAGGATCGCCAAGGTGAGTGCAGCGGCGTGTATAGGGAATTTTTCAGGCTGAGTCCTCACACAGGCCGTCGGAACACTTGCAGAAACTGCGCCGCGTCCGAACGATGTATTGTCGGGCCTCCTTCTTTCGAATGAGTTTTCTTACACGCTGTTGGATCCGCGCGACCTTCAAGACTTTGCGGGCTTGTCGACGTGCACGGTGACGCAACGCCAAAGGATCGTCATTGGCGTGCGTTGGGAGCTCGTCAAGTGGCACCTCCAGGGCATGTTTGGGGGCGTCGAGGAGGGAATGAGGGACGGAATTCCTACTATGCGGGTGAATAATTCTTCAGTCGAGGCTGACGGTTATTCTGATCTCGACGTTGCTTTGTAGGTGATGGGCGTGGTGGACGTCAAGCAGACGCGAGAGCATGAATTGATGCTGGAGTGGGACTCAAGCGCGAGCAATGATATGCTGGCTGACTCGACCATGGCGCTTATTGCGGGAATTGATCGAAGCCCTGCGTCTGTTAAACGTTCGTTTTCTCCCCATCTTCTTACTTCGCGAAAGAAAGCCTGCTAATCAAAATATTGAAGTCACCTCGCATCCTCTTAGCCACGCTCATGACAAGTGGAGCCCGCACCCGCACACAAAATGCGAAGACGTTGAAACGAGATTAAAACGACTCGAGTGGTTCATAGAGACGCATTTCGAGCAAGTCGAGCTCCATATGCCCGGCGGAGAGATGGGCGAGGACAGCACGCAGCCGACGCTTTTAGTCCGTCTGAACGGGGCCACAGCGCAGATTAACCTGGTGTCGCTTGTCAGTTCTCACCCAATTCTTGCTTATCCAAATATTGATTGTCGACGCGAAATAGATAGTAACGAGTGCAGACGAGGTGCTCAGGGCGAGAGTCGAAGCGGTCCTCGATGCGGCCGTGACGACCGTTAGCTCACTGGGACAGACTTTTACTAGCGCTCCCGCCGACAGGAGAAGGATAGCGAATGCAAAACTTGAGGGCGGAGAGCGGGAAGAGGGCTCAGACACGGAATCATTGCTCGAGGTTTACGTCTAGAAATTAGCGCCATGCGCCTCCACTGTAATTGATAGTGATACATAAGCTTGCTTGCTATTGCTATCGGCTGCTCAACCAGCTTAAGCCTGCGGTGTGGAAAAGGTGGGTTAGGGTTAGCGAACCTCCCTTCGAAAAAAAAAATTGGCTGTTGTGCCAAACTGCTATTCCTAGTAGCCGTCTCCGGACAACACTGAGCAACGTTTCTGTCTGTACAGTAAGTATCTCGGAAGGATCGTTTGCATCGTGGGGGGCGTGGCGACAAGCATCGAGGACCGGAAGTTGCCGCTCTCCTGCACGTGCTTCAAGGTTCCCAATTTGGATTCACCACTTCGCATTTTTTTTGGGAAACGGCCCAGAGCTTGAGGAGACCCATGGTTGAAGCTCACCACCACCGGCCGACCTTGAAGCAGGTGAGTAGAGTTCGTGAAAGCTGTGGAAGTTACCTAGCGCATTCTGCAGCAAAACAAACCCTTCAAATCGAAACATGCAACAAAATCTTCGCTCAAGGAAGCAGCCAAGGGTGTGCGGTGATTAGTACGACAGAAGCATAACCTCATTCCATTCAGGCAGGGTACAAAAGTCCCCCAAGGCAAACACTGGCTCCAAGATTGCTGCCCAAACTCGTTTGAATAGACGAAACAATGCAAAGCAGGCACAGACACTAAAACGAAATGCGTTGGTCTCGGCGACGCGTCTGTTCAGTGGCGTCGATGGCACTCCACGCATAGTCGCCGTTATTTCACTTACAGAAGACGTCAGCACGCGGAGTGCGGTCTCTTCGCTTGCAGAAGCTTTGGATGTGGCAACAGATGACTGCCCCGACCACGGACTCTGGAAAATGAAGTATGTCCCATAAAGTAACTCTTTGATAACGGTTCTAGATTTATCAGGGCCGAACGCTTCAAAACATCGCTCCAATTTCTGAGCGTTCCTTACAAACGCATGTACGCCGCCCTCGATGCATGTAAAGTCGCCGACTACGTCGTCTTCGTGCTTTCTTCCACCGTTGAAGTGGACCCATGGGGAGACACACTCCTGCGCACTCTACAGGCGCAGGGCCTCCCGGAGGTTGTCACCGTCCTTGCCCCGAACGACGCTCTGGACACAAAAGCCCGTACAGGGATACTCAAGTCTCTGCTTTCCTTCATTCAGTACTTTGTCCCTACCCAGGAGCGCGTATTCGATATGTCTACGCCTGCTGACCGACTCAATGCACTGCGGGCCCTCGCAGAGGGAAAGCCCACGGACGTGCGGTGGCGTGAGGGACGTGCGTGGGTACTCGGCGAGAGCGCTGAGTGGGAGGATGGAGTTCTCAAGGTGACTGGTGTTGTACGCGGCGCGCCGCTGTCTGTCAACCGCCTGGTTCACCTCCCCAATCATGGAGACTTTCAAATATCAAAAGTTGGTCTGCGGTTAAATGGCTTTATTCGATCTTATGAAACGTAAACATATAGATTATGAGCACACCTACACCGAAAGCAGGAAAAATGGAGGTGGAACCTGCTGTGCTGTGTGAGGCGGGGGACGATGCTGACTCGCTAGTCTCGAGCAACGACCCGGACGACATGGCGAACGAGCAGACTTGGCCCACCGAAGAGGAGATGCAAGGCTCTGGTGCTGCGCCGGCCCAGCCAGGAATACCTGACGCCAAGCTAGGCACGACACCCAAGGTTGTCCGGCGCATACCAAAGGGTATGAGTGAATACCAAGCAGCGTGGATCGTCGACGAGGAAGAAGACGACAGCGACGATGAGGCCAAGTCAGGCAGCGAGGACGAGGCGATGGGTGACGCAGGGATGGAAGAGGAGGAGGAAATGCAGGACCTGCCGGTGGAGGAGGATCACGAGATGGAGACTGACAGTCGCCGAAGCGTTGCCTTTCAAGATCTGGATAACGAAGAAGAAGCCAGACAGTACGGCCACAATACCGCCTGTAGCTCCACTAACTGATTCTCAGGTTGGAGACCTGGCGAAATCGCAAACGCGAAGAAGAGGATGACCTCATTTTCCCTGACGAGATCGACACGCCCAAGGACATACCCGCACAAGTCCGCTTCCAGCGCTTTAGGGGGATGCGATCATTCCGAACGAGTCCTTGGGACCCGTACGAAAACCTACCGCGCGACTATGCGCGTATTTTCCAGTTCGAGGATTTCAAGCGCACTGAACGCGGCGTCCGTCGGCGTGCAGAGGAGGAGCCGGGTGTAGTAGAGGTTGGCGCTATCCCTCTTTTGGTTCCTGATCTAATGAAATCGCGCTTTCTGCAGCCCGGGACCCGGGTGGTAATTTATGTGCGGGGTGCGCCGCAAGAGGCGGCAGTTGCCACCCCTGTGGTTCTTTTAGCTCTTCTTCAGCACGAGCACAAGGTGTCTGTGCTCAATTTTACGGTCCAGCGCAATACAGAATATGATGGATCTGTCCGATCGAAGGTAGGCCGCATGCTATTTGGGCTTTTCACATCCTATCCATCGTATCTGGAACTGAAAATGACGTAGGACCCCCTCATTCTATGCATAGGCCCTAGGCGCCTGCGCGTGAACCCGGTGTACAGCCAACACACCCGCGGTGGTGGTAAGGGTGCGAACAACGTCCACAAGTTTGAACGCTTTTTGCGACACGGCGTGACGAGCGTCGCGACCACGTACGGGCCTGTTGTGTTCGGGAAACAGCCGTGCGTATGGCTGAGAGAGACCGACGACGTACAAGGTAAATCCACAACTGGGCATATCAGTCGGTTTCTGATAGGCGCGATTGTTACTTTGACATTTCCGTGCAGCTCCACATCTTGTGGCCACGGGTACTTTCCTGAATCCGGACACGACGCGCATCACCGCCAAGCGCGTCGTGCTGACTGGCCACCCTTTCAAAGTACACAAAAAGACTGCGACGGTGCGGTACATGTTCTTCAACGCCGGTGGGCTTGTCTTTCTTTATTATACTGTGTAGGTGTGCTGACGGCAGAGCGCGCAGACGACGTAGCCTACTTCAAACCGATCCAGCTGCACACGAAGCACGGGCGCACGGGGCACATCCGCGAGTCGCTTGGCACCCATGGCTACCTCAAGGCGCACTTCGACGGACCCATTAACCAGATGGATACAGTCTGCATGTCCCTTTACAAACGCGTCTTTCCGAAATGGGCGCAGTTGTGGAAGGAGGAGCCACGGCACGCGCCGGAAACCACGGCTATGGAGGAGTAAGGCGTGTATTAGCGAGGATAATTAAATCCGGCATATGATGCCGAGTGGATCCATAGAGCCCAGACCGCTCCACTACTGTCGGAGTGGAGTATTTGTGATTCTCTGAACTTCCGCTCCAGGTTTGGAGTAGCAACACCTCTGTGAGCCAGCAGGCAGCCTATTATTATCATGTCGGAGTCAGATTTTGGACCATATAGCTAAACCTAGGATCCTATCATCGACTACATGCGCGGCGGCCATCATTGGCCGTTGCTGTTGCGTATTCCCCACATCTAAGGGGAGGAAGGAAGGAAGATTACTTACACGGCACAAATTGGGCTGAAGATATTATTTGAATATTTCGCAAGCTTCAAGAAAAACTCTCAATCATAAACTCAGCGGTGACACCCAGAATGGCTTGCCATCTTGGAAAGTGGATAGGATAGGTCAGATTAGTTGCCGGGGCGAGGCCGAGTCGCGAAGAAGACTTCTTCCCCGACGGAATGAGCTGCTATTAACTGCACAGCGCCACTACACTGTCTTCCAGAAAATCTAAGTTCGCACTGCATCAAGGGAGAAAGAGCCCAAAAAAATGATATCGGATTATCAGGTATCGAGTGCGAGATATAGTACAGGCTACAGGGGTTGTACAATTGAGACGAGGGGATGCTTCTACATGGATGTAAGACATTAGACGATGCCAGCGTCCGGTGCAGTGGTGGTGACGAAGATCAAAACAGCTGCGCAGACGCGGCTAAGTACAGCCGACGCGTCAAGTGAAAGTAGGACTCACGGAGACACGGGGCAGAAAGAGCGAACAGGCTATGTGGGGACAGATTTTGGCTGTGCTGGTAGCTGCTGCGGACGCTGGCCTGTCGTTGGATCAGATTATGTAGGAGGTGTCGAAGCTTTCACACAGACCTCTGCGGGTTGATAGGGTACCGTCGCGGGCGGCATGAAGGGCAGGGAGCTTTGCGGCGGCAGCTTGGTGACTGTCCAGAGTTTTGCGCGCGGCAGCAAATTGCTGTCTGGTATATTCTGCCAACTCGCGCGAGTAAAGCTCTCTCTCTTCAGCGGTCAGGGCCATGGGGTCGACGGAAAAATATGAGGGTGGGAGTACAAGCAGCAGGAAGTGGTGAAGCAGGCAGACAGGTGGGCGTAGCGAAGGATAGTACGATACAAGAGCAGTGTCGAGACTTTATAGGGCGTTGTTGTCGGATGTTATTCTTGGTTGCGTCATGAGGTGGCAAGTAGCCGTTTTGGGTGATCACCGGCAATCTCGTCATTATTGAGACCTTCGATTCAACAGATTCGCGCTCCACGATTTCACCGGCGAGATGATTTGGGACGCCCACGTCCACACTTCTTCGAGCATTCCATCGAGGCCTCCTCGCTCGTCCCACGAGGGCTCCCGTTCTGGCTTCTCCACTGCAATCCACCGCAACACGTCCTTGACTGTAATGAGGCCCGCGAGAATTCCATGGTCCTCCACCAGAATGACGCGAGGGCTGGAGCAGTGGATTCATCAGTCAGCACTGAAACAAACAGACTCTGAGTCGCCGGAGAGGAGACACGCAACTCACCCCATCCTCTTGAATAGCTGCATGACGATTTCCAGTGGCAGTTGCGGCGACACCGTCAGCGGAGTCTGATAGAAATGCCGTGTCAGCCGAGTAAAAGTACCGCAGAATATAGAATAAACTCTGTACCTGGTTCACCCACGGCCAGAATTTAATCTGGTGTCCACCGGACGCCGTATTCTCCAAGATAGTCTCGGCAAAGTCCTCTTCATTGTCGATGCCAACCGCAAGTGCACCCCCGAGATCGAAGTCTTCCAACTCCGCGTCGCCGTCGTCCGCCTTGAACAGGCACAACGTGTCGGGCGTGATATCCTGCGTCTTCCGCGATCGTTCTGCCAATTTCCGTCAGCGTCGGCGAAGCTGGCAATTGAAGGATGCGTACCTAGCACGTACATCAGCTCCGTGCGGCCGATGTAACCTCCCAGCACGCGCGTGCCGTCCTCAGAAACCAGTGGGAATCCTTTGAACTCTGTGGCGGCCAGCGTTGCCTCTAAAGCCGCGTCAGCCGCACTTCGGCGCGTTCCTAGATAGGCTGGCTCACCGATGTCCTTAACGCACATGCCTGATTCGTTCAACGTGGATAGATCCTTCCGCATGACCGCCGAGACTGCAGCGGTTCATAAATAATTCGCACAGACCAAATGAGCAGCACCCCCAAACTTAAAACTCCAACCTACCAGACACATTAAAGGCGTGATCCTCCTTCTCGAGGAAGGGGAACCCGTTGAACCGGATCATTTCGTCCGCGATTCCATTCGTGCCTAGAAAGTCCCCGACAGCTTTGGTAACTAGAAGAACGATCTAAAGTTTGAGGTTGAGGATCTTGTTCTGCTTGCCGGTGTGTGCAAGGCTCACGCACCATGGTCGGCAGAATATACGTTAGCGCCCCCGTTAGCTCGAACATTATCACGACAACAGTGACCGTTATCTGCATTACCCCGCTGGATTGGTCTCAAGTTGCAGTCGGTACCTTAATGCGCTACGCAAAACACATACCTGAGAGCCGCGGCAGCGCCAAGGAAAGCATACGTTCCTGGTGTGATACACGGAGCGTCCGGAACGCAGAACGCAAATATTCCGGATGTGGGGTAGGCTCTGGTCACGAATAAGGTTTTCGAAACATCATTAGTAGGGGAGAGAAGGAGACTAACGTATACATCGCCTTGACCATGATGCCAATCATGCGGCCAAAGGTCGCGCCGATGGCCATCGAGGGCACAAAGATCCCGGCTGGCACCTTGCAGCCGTAGGACACAACGACCAGTCCGATGCGGATGACAGTTGCGAGCAACAGCGAGTTGGAGATGCGCCACTGCCGCGACGATCTGAAAGACGAATCTTCAGCGGGGCCGAAGAACGCCTGGATCATCAAGTAACGCACTGGCACACGTTATTGACGTTCCCTCCGTTGTCGCACTCGCGGAAGAGGATCGACATGCTCTCTGTCATGTCGATGCGCAAGAACTGGTTAGAGTACCCGATCATCGCGGTCAGGGTCGCAAGCATAACAGCCTCCGCGACAGCGTGCTTTGCTAGGAACTTCCGCCGGAAAGCTGCGACTTGGAGGTTGAATTTGACGACAAAGGCGCCGTATAGTCCCTGTATAACGCTCATCAGGGACATAGACCTGAAAGGAAGAAAGTCAGGTACACCAAATATCCCTAGAATGATGAAGAATATTATTTCGAAAAAATGCCAATCCCTGTCGTATGTGACTTGAAACAGTACGAGTTTTCCTGTGCGGAAAGGGTTCATGGCCTGTGAACGGACGTGAGACGAGTTGCGAGAACGGCGTAAGTGAATGCACACCGATAGTGTTACGGTCGCCATTAGAGCGCAGAAGAAACTTCTCCACATCGTTTTGATGCTGAAGGTATGGCTCATTTCCTTGTACAGAGCGAATGAGATAGGTAGCCTAGAATGAAGCGTATCGGTTACCTCTATTGAAAACAGTACGCCGCCAATTGGTGCACCGAAAGCGACTGCTACGCCCGCCGCACTGGCCGCAGTCACAATTTCCCGCATTTTACCTTACTCATTGGTCAAGGAGGAAAAGGCTCCAATTGGGAGCCAGCTCACCCTGGCTGCGGTTAAATTTCCCAAACATGCCTGCCACGAGTGAACCTATGCAGCAAGCGACATGTACCGATGGTCCTTCCTTCCCCACAGAGAGCCCCGAAGCAATTACTAGTGGCTGCACAAAGAAAATTAGCGTCAAATCATCGATCATACTACGCAGAACAGACTCACTAGTGTAATACTCTTAATGGCAAACGTCGCGAAGCCCAGAAACCCTTGCATAACGAACCCCGCCAAAATACATTTAATTTCAGAAATCCCCGAGCCCGCGGCGTACTTCGCTAGCGACCGAACCAAGTGCGCCGCGACGAAAGAAAACATTGCCTGCGCGCGCCGACATGAGATATGCGAGGACTGCAGGCAAAAAAAGCGCACCGCAAATAAAACATAGATAAACCACCGCGCGACACCAACGGTGCTCCATGGATGCCACGAGTCGCAGCCGTCCGTGCCTTCCCCGTCTATTTCCCAGCAGCAGAACTGCTGATTTAGCCACCACCCGTCGTAACAATAGCCCATCTTGATGTCCGAGAGCCATTCCGTGATGATGGATATTATTGCTGCGTTGAGCCCGATACATACACCTGCATAGACGAACGCGTTGTAGCTCTTGGCAATATACCGACAGGGGATACACGCACCGACAAGCGAGACGACGAACCAGGTCTGGCCGCCGTCGAGCGCCTTGCGGAACTGTGTCCAAAGCCACGACACGGTGACCTCACCGTGCGGACCACGGTGCGACGCGTTGAATCTGCGCGAGGATCGTATACGTCTGTTCCGCTCTAATATAGAGTCTTGGATCCAGTCTGAATTATGGCCAGCGAGCTCAATAATTACTTTGGCAAAACATTAGTTGAACAACCAACCTATGGTACGAAAATCCTCATATCGGCTATAGCCCAGTCAGCTTCTGGCAGGGAGTGGCATTGACTAACAAACCGAATACGCTCGAGCTCGTCGTCGTCGAGCGCGTCGTTGGCTAGCAGGCTGGGCCGGCGTCGGTGTTCATGGGTCATAAGAGGAAGACAAGCGCGGGTATATTATTACTCGCATTGTGTGACTGATCGCATGGCAAGTCCTGAACTCTTTGACGCAAAAATAGGATCGCAAATTCAGTGAAATAAAGTAAGGACAGTAGGTAGCTAAGGGTATATACGCATCCATCCACATAGAGAGTTCTGATAATAGCATCCTTAGATTACCGTATAGAAGAGACCCGAGTCCAAGCAAATTAGTAGGAGCCTTCCATGAGGCCTTGGGCAGCCAGTCGGCTCTCCAAGTTGCTAATTTTCGAAAGAATCAGTAATGAAAATGGGATGAGCATGAATTAGAAACTTACCGGAGAGACTCTTCCTTGGCAAGCAACTCTTGCCTCTTTTCGTTGATTTCGCGCTGGACTTTGAGCTCGATCTCGCGGAGCTGCAACACAGTCAGCACGTACTGCAGGCCAAGAAATGCAGTGACGAACCTTTTCCTCGTCGCGACGGAGCTGCTCCTCCTTGAGACGAACGCTCTGGTTGGCGAGCTCCTCCGGGAGAATCTGCGAATCCCTGGAATAGCAGTAGGTATCAGCATACAACATGGAAATGAACATTAATAACACCAACCGGATGTCGGAGTGCACACTCCTTGAGAGCTTCTCGGTACGATAAGTCTCGTACAAGACATCCTCGGTCAACATCTTCAAATCCGCGAGATGGGAACTCAGAATGGCGTTCCGCAGCCGCCCGAAATCGGAATGGTCGGGGTTGTCGACCTCAGCTACACCCCACGGGTAGATACGAGCACGGACGGGCTCGCCGCCGACGTCGATCTCCTCCTCGGAACCAATGACGGCGAAAGGAAGAAGGGCCTGGCGAAAGAGATATTAAAAGCATGACACGCGGAAGGGAAGGAAGGGCAGTCACCCGCAACTCCATGTTCTCCTGGATGGTCTCCTCGTCATCTTCCTCGACGTCATACGGGAAGTTATAGACCGGAATATCGTAGTGATCGATATCTTCCATCACCTGCGATTTCTCATGAATACACCTCGCAACCCGTGCATGCATCGACTCACCCTCTTTTTGAATGCCCGAAGTTCACTGGTGGTGAGCGAGTCCGCTCTGCCAATGACGGGTATAACATTGACGCGGGGTGACAGACGGCGCATCAGCTCGACGTCCATTTCTCTCAAGCTATAATATGAGTGTGAACACTATTACGTCGTCTGCCACGAGGAGAACGCACTGGTGTCCCGAGGGCGAAATGAAATACAGCAGCGCATGCACCCTGTTGTCTCTGAATCGGGGGTTACGCTTGATCCTCGACTGCTCCGCCAAAATATCGTCGTATTGGCGTTCAAGGTAGTTCACAATCTCTTGGAAACTGTGGAATGCATGAACAGTATTTGAGCGCCGTCGTGTGAAAAAGTGTTAGGACGAGGCCTCACGCAAACTCGTTATCAATGTTGTCCCCAAATCCAGGGGTGTCGACGATAGTCAGCGCAATGCGCACGCCCTCTTCTTCGAGCTCTGTACATGATTTTCCAGCGAAGATACAGGACGAGATGCTGGAAATCTTACCAACGCTAACAGGCTTGATCCTGACCTTCTCCTCTGCATGGGCGTTGTCGGGCGTGTCCAATATTTTGTGGGCCAGGACTTCCGATTCGCAAAGAGTGTTCACGAAGGTCGTACGTCCGTTCCCGGAGGCACCTGTGCGCCCATTAATATATATAAACGATTAATCAAAATGGTGTGGTACTAACCAACCACCATGACAGTGAATTGGACCCCCTTAACCTTATTTCCCCTGCGTCTGGTCGGCAAAGGCATCTTCAGTGAGATACGAGTTTTAGAAAGGCGTCCCGCTCGAAAAGGTGGAGAACGGGGGTCAACGTTGGCAAGGAACAAGTCTGAGCTCAAATTGATCGTCCCACTGAATTTTCGCACGGCCACGGCCTCCACATTTATCATGAGCAAACAACCGCTGTCTTCTAAACTTGGCAATTTCATTGGTGGTACGTTGTCGGTTTTGAGAATTGAATACGGTACCGCGATCCACTGTTCTTGATCATAGCAGAAAGGGATGACATCGAATTAACGAGAAAACAAAAAATGCCTTAGTATTCGAATTAGAGCACCGACTGGCTCTCAATGCCGTGGATCTTCACTCCCCGTCGTGTTTCTCCCCACTTCCCCTCAACACGATTGCACCCCCACACCTTCAACTCCGTCAACACCCGACAGCCCTCCAAAATCTTCTTCACGACCCAATCGTCAACTGAACGACACCACCCGACATCGAGCTTCCTCAGATCACGGAGCCCCGCGAGCTCGTTGACCGCCGTCTCCGCGACATCCTTGAATCCATTGATATTGAGCTCCTCCAACCGCGGACTGTGCGCTATGATCGCCTCGAGGGCCTCTGTCCCGAGCTCAGAATTGCGCGAGAGGTTGAGACGGTGGAGGCCGCCGTTCTCAAAGGTGCCGAAGAAGGCACTGACGCCCGCGTCCGTGAGCTCGGGGACGTGTGTGAGAGCGAGCGATGTGAGGTTAGGCACGTGTGGGTCGAGGCCGTGCGCGAGGACGTCGTCAGTGAGCGCGCTGTGACCGGAGAGATCGAGGTGCGCGAGGTTGGCTCCGACCGCCGCGAGGAGAGTAACGACTGCGTCATCGGTGAGCGAGCACGACGCCTCCGCGAGGTCGAGGTAAGTGAGATTCTCTATCTCTGCAATAAATTCCAACCACTCGTCGCAGAGCTTGCCGACCTCGCGCAGACCAAGACGACGCAAAGTCTTCTTCGAGTTTGCGACGAGCGTCTCGAGGCATTCAAGAGAGAATCGCGGGCTTTGCGTGATGAGGAACGCTTCCAGGTTGGGGTGTGCCTTTAGGAATGCGATCCATGGACCCTCACGGACAAGGAAAGGGCCCAATAGCTCAAGCGAAACGAGATTCGGGAACGACGTGTTCCACGACGCCATGACAGTGTCGTTCAGAGGACCGCAGAAATCAAGACGGAGACTGGTCAAATTCGGGTTGAGGTAGCCAAGTGTCGAGAAGCCATCGGGGGAGAAGTCTAAGCAGGTGTTGGTGATGCATGACTGTCAAATATCGAAAAGCTTACTTGTAGTGTCGTACAACGCGAGCGTCGTATTTTGGGCGCCGTAAAATAGCGTCGCATTTTCAGAGGTCCTAATCCACGCATTATTGAAGTTTTGGAAAGCGGGAAAATAAACACACAAGCTTCTGCTTTTGGAGAGAGCCTTTGAGATGGCATCCACGTTCAAACCGCCAATATCGCCAAACGCCTCGACGTCGTCGATATTACGAGAAATCACCTGTATTACTGGTAAACAGACGGAACTTCAGATGTCTCGTACCCACATCGATGCACATGGTCACAAGCGTCGGGAACGCGCGCTCCTCGATATGAACGACAGTTCGCTTTTCTGCCGGGGTCTTTCGCTTCCGTGGAGCAGCGGGCTTTTTGAACGGGTCGTTTCCACCCGCCTTCGCACACGGATGGCAGAGGAACCCAGAACCCGAGCTCGACGCCATCGTATACTTAGTCTATGCACACGGTCAACCTTATTGCATCAATTCAAAGAAGGACTAGCGAAAAACGCACGACAGTAAACTGCTTCTCGCAGGTCGCACAGTCGGCGAAACTGCCAACAGCCGGCTTCGGTGTGTTCGTCCACATCGACTTGGAGAGCGCAGTATACGCATCCTCATCCGAATCGTCGCCTTCTTTCTTTTTCTTCTTCGTCGCTTTGGCCTTGGCCGTAGCCGCCTTCGACACCTTTTGTTTCTTAGGCGGCGAGTCAGGCTCATCCAAGTTGTCAGAGTCGGGCTCGTCCAACTTGTCCGACGCGTAGCCTTCCTGCTCGAAGCCGTGAGATTCCAAAACAACGGAAAAAAGAATGCAGCAGACATCCACGCCGTCATTGTTTCTTCTGTTTGAACGCCCTACACTGGCGGTACTTGGACCCGCCTCTGGCTGCGGCCGAGTCGCTACGCGCCGCGCGATAGTGGTCGCAGTGATTCCGGTGCTCTGTTACACGTCAAAAACACAAAGTAAGAGAAGATAAGATGTTACACGAAGATAGTCAGTGAGCGCAGAGACAGGTCCTTGTACGCCGCTCATGGTGGTTTGTCTAATGAAACGCGTGAGGTCACGATGTCACATCAACGTTTTTCCTCGTTTCTTGTATCTCCCATTTGAACAATGTGTCCACAGACAGTAACGACAATACATTATGTACTGGTTTACTTTCCACAGTACAAGAACCACAAGTCCCAAAGATGTATTCAGAGCAGAAAAATCAAGGAAAGAAAGTGTCTAACAGCGATCGAAGGGCGTCCCCCTCAATTCTTTGTATTGTACACCCCCAGTCCGTCTTCCACCCTGCCGGGATCTCCTATGAGCTCTTTCTCGTCGCCGCCAGATAGTCATGTGGTGAAGTGAAAAATGAAATAGAGGGGTATCGGATGAGAACGAGCTCTGAGGGAGGGAGCGATGTACTGGAGGGAGCAGAAGAGAATTGTGGTATCTGTAAGCAAACGAATCAGCTACCGACAACGGCGAAGAGAAGAAAGACGAACGACGTACATGGGTTAGGATAGGATAGTGCCGGCACAAAATCCCGTATCGCGATGAAGCTATTAAACCAACTCAAACAAAGGGTATAATCAACCCAGGAAGCCGCCATCGTGTCGAGAGAGGTACGTGGAGGTGGGCCGTGGCGATGCTGGGGCGATGGGGAATCGGCGGAGGTGGGATATCGAGTGAGAGAAGCAGCTCAACACCGTCGTCCGGTCCGCGGACCCCCATCTACACATCTCCAACGACAGCCATCCATCCTGACACCGTCCCTCGACGACGACGGTAGCCTCGGGTCGATGCAGAAAGAAAGAAGAAACGAAACGCGCCAGGCGGGGTATAGTCGAGCCAGAGGCCATCGTCGTGTCGAGGGAGGTGCGAGGAAGGCGGGCGGCTGGGATGCGGGGGCGATGCGGAATCGGCGGAGGGGGGACATCGAGTGAGAGAAGCAGCTCAACACTGTCGTCCGGTCGGCGGACCCTCATCTAAACATCTCCACACACCCATCCTCGACACCGTCCCTCAAAACCGACGACAGCCTTCCAGTCGATGAGGCGGAACAAGAAACTGAAGGAAGGTTCAAGTGTCCCATATCGGGTGCTCGAGGATCTCCCTCCAGCTCTCGAAGCGAAGCGGCTGCGTAGAGGAGAGGAGCTATAATTCAGGCTGGATCAGAACTGGCGAAAGTGGAAGGAAAAGAAATATTCACTCGAGTCAAGAACGAGTGTTCAATCGTAGTTGGAAGGTTAGAGGTCTGCCAGTGGTTACTTGAGTGGCCCAGCCATCCACCGAGGAGCGTCCCGAACGCGAACAGATCCGCCCCGTACGAGCACTCTTCCCCACCCTGCGCCTCCGGAGACATAAATCCAGGTGTCCCACCGCGTACCGGCGCAGTGTGCGGGTTATCGTCGCCGGGCCAGAGAAGAGGAAAGTGGCCCGCCCCGGGCTCCCGACGGGACTGCTGAGCGAGGGCATTCCAGCGGGGAAAGCGCTCCGCCGGTGATTCGGGCATCTGGAAGACGTGCGCGAGCCCGAAGTC
The DNA here is from genome assembly GCA_029281435.1 of Mycena haematopus. NCBI lineage: Eukaryota > Fungi > Basidiomycota > Agaricomycetes > Agaricales > Mycenaceae > Mycena > Mycena haematopus. Next base: position 210,169 of record JARJCV010000013.1, read on the forward strand.
GATGACGATGAGCCGCCCGTCGGCGCCGAGGAGGAGGTTTTCTTCCTTGAGGTCTGAGTGCATAACGCCGCGCTCGTGGAGGGCTTGGAGAGCGCGCGCGAGTTGTCTGCCGTACCAGAGAGCGATGTTGCGCGACTGGATGAGGACGTCCACGAGACAGGTGCGGCCACAGTCCTAAGGCAGGGAATTAGATAAGACTGGGAAGACACAGAAGGGAATGGAATGCTTGCCATGACTAGATAGTAGTTATCTCGATCGTGGAAGGCTCCGTGCAGCGCAGGGAAGGCGGGATTGAGAGCCATCCGTTGGTGGGCCAGCAGCTCCCACGCGAACGAACACCAAATGTGCTTGGAATCGGTGATGGTTCGAGCGGAAGAGTCGGCCGAGTCATGGCCCGAGGAATCTGTAGCCCGAGAGGAATCCGTAGCGCTGTTGACCGGAGGATTAATTTTCCGTTTGCTAATCCGTTTGACCGCAAGTAGTTCTTGTCGTTGTACAGACCACACCTGAAGCACTTCGCCGAACGTTCCTGAACCAAGGGCCCTCTTGAAACGAAGCTGGCTCGGGTCCACAGGGTTCTTGACCGAGAACGTAGCGACAGGCTTCCACGAACGGGACCCCAAGAATTCCGGACAACGGGTGAAGAATGACGGTGCGTCGACGAGGGCGTTGGGTCCGGGTACGGCCGTTTTGCGCATGCTTTCTACGTCGTACCAGACCAGCTCAGGATGGTGTACGCAGGAGGAACTAGGGAGACACTCTTTTGCGGTCTGCTTGGGCGCTGCCTTCGACCTAGTTCGAAGACCGCCGGTCTTGGCCAGTGCGGCGGTCAAGGCGAGGAGAACAACGAGACAACACAGGGAAGTAACTAGCCATAGGTTTGTAGCCGGTTGCATCAAGACTGTTTGCGTTGGGGGGACCCACAGGGGCCACGCTTTCGTTGGGACGGGAGTTTTGCCAGCCTTGAACACGCCAGCGACGAGGAGAACGGCACCGTCGACTGCACGAAGCGAGTTTGCAATGGCTTGACAGCGAAGGGTATTTGCATTGGAGACCAGGAGGGAGATGCAGGTAACGAAACAGAGAAAAAGGTCGAGCATGGTGGTGGTTGGGGGTCAAAGTATAGAAGTGGCTGACAAGGTTTCACATTCCTGCAGTACAGACAGACGTGCACGTGGGCGTATTCCTGTGCAGCAAAAGACATTGAGAGAGGATAGAGAACGAAATGGGAGTGCTGGATGAGCGTGGACAGAAAAGGAAGTAAGGGCGCCAATCACAGAATCAAACTCACACGCGTCGGAAACGGAAGGCGCGACGCGTCAAATGTGCCAAACGCGCTGTTGACGCGATTCACGCGAAAAAAATACAGTATCATATTCGGAGGACAACTCAGTCGGGGATTTATATATGCAGTACGGTACTACGCGAGGCTTCGGCGTCTGGAATTGTTAGCTCCGCGCCTTTGAGTAAATCACTGCTGCAACGAAATACACTGGTTGGTGCAACAATTGCGTATAGTACAGACTGAGTAAAGCTGCCCCAGGAGGATTTCTCTGCAATGAAAAACGGTTTGATAGCGACGTAGTAGGTCAAGGACGGGAAAGCGGCCAGGCGAGAGAAAGGCTGAGAAAGGGCATTTACCGAATGATTATACCTCCAAGAAGGCACGGAAGGAGGAATGAGCCACATATTCCAGACGAAGAAAAAAATCAGGAGCATTGCGCTTAGATCCCCTCTTCAGCAGCAAGAGACTCAGAGCAGACTCAGGCTCGAGGAATTGTTGAGTGTGATAATATGGCGACGCCGTTCCACAGAAATGATGTCACGGTTTTCCAACGAGAAACAAGACCGGCGAATCCACATCGAGGAGCTGCCGTGTGCGAGACGTGCAAGTGTTCGAGCTCGGGGAGGCCACGCAGGAGATCCGAGATGTGAGTAGCCGGAGGCAAGTCTTAGCAAGATGGCTGAGCACGCTGATGCTGTCGAGGCGGAGTGTGCGGAGGGAGTAGCCGCTCCTCCGGCGAACCGCTGCAGCCCGCCGATGAACCGTACCTTGACATCGTGCAGGTGAACTTTGAGTCGAAAGAGCGTAGCACAGCCACACTGCTCGCTTCGCTCGTGTTCTGAACTTACTTAGAGTTACTCCGGGCTGGAAATCAAAAATGAGAAATCGGAATTAAGAATGATTTTCCTGATAACCGGCGGTATGATCAAGAAATGGCAACTCGGCTGATACAACAGCTGCCACGGGCTGCTTGACAACGGCGCATCAGCAGGAACCAGACACGCCGAACCAAGTGTTCTGTTCATTTTCCAACCATTCTTAACATTGCACTATATTCTAAACCTCAAAAGACACGTCTCTGCAAATTATCTCAACAGAAAACGCGAAATAGAACAAGGAACACGTTCTGTGTCTTCGCGGTATTTATTTTTAGGTCTTTCTCAGCCGAGGCCGTCGCTTGTTCTTTCTTGATCGCAACGGCGGTTAACAGCGGTTAACCTCGGTTGACACGAAAAACCTTTCTCATTTTCGATTTCTGATTTTTGATTTCCAGCCCGGAGTAACTCTTACCATTGTTGTCGACGGTACTCTGCGCGCAGTGATACCAAAGGATACCAAGGAAAACATAGAGTCGACCCCAAAATACGCATTTCATCTGCACCTTGCTCAGCGGATTCATGCCATCCACCATACTTCTCTCGAACCTAGCCGCCGACATCATCTTCTCAATATTCCGCTATTCCGACATCTGTGGTGTAGTGTCCACCGGCCAGGTGCAGTCGCTTCTCTGACCAAGATTCGACTCGACATAACCTCATCCTGCTCAGACTTGCCGGTATCTCCACAATCTCGCATTCTGCAAAAGTGTCTGGCTCGAACTCTTATATCCTATGGGCATCCCCAACCTCCAAAATCTAGACACGGACGGCCTCTTGAAGCTAGCTAAGCGTCTGATAACTGGGCCAGAGACATGGAGTCCTCAAAGCTCACAAAAGTTCCTGCCCGAAGTCTCCAAAGAAATTGTCTTGCACCCTCAGTTCAATCTTGGCGAGCAGCCTGCGTTCAACGAGAGCGAACTCCTTCCCAGTGGACGTAACCTGCTCTTCAAAAACTCAAAGGTACTGGAGTGCTGGGACGTCGCGCAAGACAGACTAGTGTGGAGGCACACTTCAGTTCTTGCATCTAGCCCTCGTTTCTCTGTCGCACGATTTGCTGCAGAGGAGATCAACGCGGGCGACGCCCTCGTTGTCATGGTCTGCGCGCAGTGCGAAGATATCATGGGACAGTAGTGCGTCGAATCCCGCTGCAATTGCCGCATAACGTAACTGTTACTTATCCAGTTTCAAATTTATCGAGATAGTCAAGGTAGATATTCGAAAGCGGACGCAATACCCCCTCCTGTTCGCGCGCGTTCCTACCAACCGCGTGGGTTTCAGCAACCCCGTCATCTGCGGTCCACTCGCGGCCGTATACATAACGCACGACAGCTACTTCATCGCCGACTGGAAGGCGCAAACTTCGTTTACGGTGACTTGTTGTTCGGTACGCGCGTCCTTACAACTTCACTTCCAAGTGCGCCTAGGCCTGAAATCATCATGGCAGGACTCGCCTTCACAAATCGCTCTCATCGAAGGGCACCTCATCCTGAAAGTCGCCGTCGCGACCACCAATGGCACCATCGGCAGGAACCTAGGCGGGCACGAGATTCACGTCGTCCCCCACAGTGCGCTGCACGCACACCTGGTCCCCGTCCTCGGGCCCGACGGCATCGGCGAGTCCAACACCATCCCTTCTTCCCGACTCACCCCACTGAGCACGCTCAGCTCCCAAACCGTCCGGCACTCTCTAGTGCACATCTCCGTCCTCCGCAGTCCCGCGCACAGAGACGAACACCGGGTCTGGATCTACGGCTGGAGCTTCACCGACGCCGCGGTGCAGCGGTACGGCCTCTGGTGCTACACGCTGTGCATGCCGGCGGGCCGGTGGCGCCTGCGCGCGCTGTACCCCGCGTGGAAGCAGGCGGGGTATGGGTGCACGACGTACGCCGGGCACGCGCTCATGTGCGGGAACCCCCAGCGGTGGATCGTCCCGCCGAGCCCCACGCCGAGGGCGGCGGAGCTGGATCTGGCTGGGTTGACGGTGGAGGTGGCGGGCGAGACCCCGGTGCCGCATGTGCACCTCTCGCCGTATTCTGGCGCGCTGACGTACTCGACGGACGAGACGGTTGTGATAAGGTGGTTTAGATAACATGGTTGAGGCCTGATTCTGCGTCCCTGCGACCAGACGTCCTGTGGCCCCGCGACCAGATGTTCTGCGTCCCCGCGACCAGATATCGTTATTTCTCACTGGAATAGCCACTCGCTTCCGCATCGGGCAGTTGGGCTCGAATAGATCTGCGGCGGCGAGCATCGGTCTCGCGATGTTCTCAAAAGAATCGGTCTGCCGATGACTTTATAAAAGAATTCTGTTTTTCCGCTATGTAGAATTCCACTCCCGCTAACACTTCATGCCTTCGACCTCCGAACCAGCGAGCGCAACCTATCGAGAGCGAGGAACACGAGACTTGTCAACGGGTCATTGAGTATGTCGCCATTGACGTGGACGCTCTCGCGAGGGCTCCAGCTTCTTCGTCTGCGGAGGTTGCTAGTAAATTGTGAACGGCTTGATAGACGCTCATTTGCAAGACGCCGAACATTAGCACATTCGATTAAGTTTCAAAACAAAACAAGGCGGGCCAACTGCGTGAGATGCTCCTTCAAGTTCCCGAGAGCGTTCGAAAAGGAGGATGTGTTGTACATATTCTATTATCAGGATGTAAATACAATATAGTGGCTCCCTACTCTATAATGCAAGTCAGCCCAAGTGGAGAATTAGATCTCAGGCGCACGTACCAAAATTTAGCTCCCTATACCCTTTTGCGGGCCTCTAGAAGATACGCACAAATTCAATTGGATGCAGGATCGAAAAAGGCGCTAAAACATACCTCCGACTATTCTGAACTCGGATGAAGAGCCAGTCAACGGCTGCCTTCACACCCGTCCTTGAACAGAATTAGATTTAGTGCAGATGGGGTAGGAGAACATACCCTTCTATCGCGCTGATTCCCAAGACATCTAGGCTGGCGATCCGCTCGCGCCGTTCTGTCTCGCCTTCGCCGAAGCGAACGTTCCGCCGAGCGCTTTCCAATTTCCTCTGGTGCCAATCTTCGTAGTCATGTCGGATCTCCTCGACTGAAAGCGCCTGAGGGGAGTCCTGCTTATTGGCGATGAGTAGCAGCGGGATGTTCAGTATTTGCGGCGCCGAGAGGACGGAGTCTGAGCCGTGATAAGCATTGGGCAGAGCCAAAGCAAATCCACGTACCAAACACCTCCCAGCCTTCGCTCAATCGTTCTCGGTCCTGCGCGTCGATGACATACGCGACGGCATGACAGTCGTCGTAGTATCGATGCCAAATATTGCGGATACCGCGCTGGCCACCCAGGTCCCAGAACTGAAGTATAGTAGATGGCAAGGATATTTTTCCCGCTATTCACCGATGATGAATTGAAGCGTCAGGCCAGAGGAAACGGAACCCACTGTTTTGGCCGACAGTGGGCCCTATCTTGTCCGGAGTAAGCCCTGGGGTTTCATTGTAAAGTGTTTTAATTCTCTCCAAAAGAGTCTGAGATTTAAGCTAGGTGAGGAGCTGCAGAACGTGTCCCAAGAAGCCCACAGTTTTTCCAGCGCCGTCCAGTCCAATGATGATCACAGAAAATTCTTCTTTGCTGAGGAGCCTCAACAGAGTCCCGAATTATTGCAGGGCGAACGTACCGCGTGAGATATTCGTGTAGTCCCTTGAGCAGATGGTACATGCGTGCTCACATGAAGGTTCGACGCGAAGTCGAAGAGGCTTCCGCCAAACACGTCCACATCAGGTTCCGCTCGTCCCACCATGAGCTATATCGCCGCATACTACACCTATGGCCTTCCGACGTTCACAATAATCATTATCGCTCTCTACCTTCTCTTCACCGGTACTCCATCTCTGGTCAGGTTCCTTGTTATTAGGTGTTGACGGACGCACCATTTCAGGCTCTGGCGAGGCTTTTAATGTCGGACGGTTCCTCGAAGAGACGAGTCCTTTTGCGTGGGGCGCAACGGGAATTGGATTGTGCACCGGCCTGAGTGTGCTTGGTGCTGGATGGTAAGCATCGACCACCAATACCCCTCGCGTCATGCCCGAGTGACTGGGCCTGCAGGGGTATCTTCCTCACCGGGTCGTCCATATTGGGAGGCGGCGTCCGAACACCAAGAATCTCGACCAAGAATCTGATCAGGTTGGGCCTGCCGTTTGTCTTCGTACTTCGTTGCAACGCTCACGAACACAAATAGCATTATTTTCTGCGAAGCCGTGGCGATTTACGGAGTCGTATGTCTCCTCCCCACGATCTTATATAACGCGTTTAAAGGTCACATAGATTATTGGCATCATTTTCTCCGCCAAACTGGTAGCAGTAGAAGACGCACTCATGTACACTCCCGAAAACTACTTCACTGGTACAGTTTCAGCTTCCATCCCGGCGCAGTACCGTACCTCAGCTTACACACTTTCAGGATTCGCACTTTTCTGGGGCGGCTTGACTGTCGGCGCCTGCAATCTCATGTGCGGAATTTGTGTCGGCATCACCGGAGCCACCGCCGCACTAGCGGACGCTGCGGACCCCACCCTCTTCATCAGAATATTGGTGATAGAAGTCTTCGGTAGCATCATGGGCTTGTTTGGCCTCATCGGTGCGTTTCTCCATCCCTCGATTGATGTTTTTTCATTTCTCTGTGCGGCAGTGGGCCTTCTGATGGTCAGCAACGCAAAGGAGTTCCAACCTGCCGATGTGCAGTCTATCGTAGCGTCGGCGGCCTCACTTGTCTCTCCACTTGTACATTAATCAATGCCGCGGGCGCAATAATCTTTTTTGGCCTTTTGGGACAGAAATATTTTCCGAGACATTGACTTTGGATCGACTTGAACCTGCACCGTACTTGTTACGACCGCCAAACCCAACCGGCATCGATCAGGGTTCGCAATGAGCGGGTCGACAACCGGAAGCGTCAAGTGCGCTTTACATGGTTCTCTCTGTTTTGTTTTCTACTTTGAGATTTGCCGGCGTGAGCTGGTGGTTGATGCGGGACATGGCGGCGATACTAACCATTCTCAAGGCCGGGGAGAGCGAGTTTACAGTGCACGGCGCGGCAGAGGAGAACGAGCGAGACAAAGTGATGCAGACTGGTGAGTGCTTTGTCCTCTTTGTATCCATCATTGACTGGATCGTCGCAGAGCGTGGCACCTTATTTCGTCTACATCATTATATTCTATCGCGGCCTCGCTCTGTATGTTTCACTGCTGCACGAGGGCTTCCAAAGTGTGCTGCTGGCCTCCCTAATCTGCGAGTTGTCCTCAGGACTGATACATGTTACATCTGCTCTATCTACAAAGCCGCTACGGACTCAACCTTCCACAACTGTATTCAATTACAAATCCCTGGAATCGTCATGAACAGCGGGGTTGTCGTGAACAGTGGTTTTTCGAGGGATGGGGAACGAGGAGGAGGAGGTGCTGCCTCATCGTCTTTTATCTTCGCGGCTCGGATGAATCTAAGTCGGTAAGTGGGATTCAAGCGGAGCGGAACAGTAAACAAACGCGCCTATCCCACCCCGGATCGCTGAATTTATCCCCCCACATCTTGGTATGTTTCGCATACCATGAGTCGATTTTTCTCCAGAAACCACGGCGCCTGCGACAGTCGCCTTTGTGGAGCCCATTCTCGCGGATATAGGTGCGCTGTCCAATTCCACGTCAGCGAACAGCCCTCAGCGGCAGGGAGATATGGTGCATACCAACAAAATAATTTTGGTATAAAGGTGTGGCGCGGGGGGGAACTGCTTGAGGACGAAGTCCAGAGGTTTATCAATGGTCTTGCGAATCTAGGCATACAACGTCAGCACAACGGCCACGACCGTACCGGTGTGTGTAGGACAGCACTCACTTTATTTCGCACGGAATCGAAGGCGTTGGTCCATGTTGTCTTGTCGCCTAATCCGTTGTAATCCTTCATGCGCCGTTTTCATTAATATTCGAAATTCGAAAACACGGAGTCCTCCAGCACATTACACACCTTGAGGTCCATATAGCGTGCATCCAGGGGGTTGAGGTTGAGGATTTCCTCCACGAATTTGCTGTTGCGGGAGCGACTCGGGGGCATACTACCAGGAGGGAGGAGGAAGAATTCGAAAACAAACCTGGACAGTGGCATCTGGCGATTTTAAATATTGTGAGATATACTGCGCTCGCCCTGCGCACGCAGTGTTGATGCACGAATATTCTTTCCGGTAATCTCAAGGGTAATCTGACAAAATCTAAGGTTCAACGTCCAACGCTTTAAACTTCTAATTACGGAAATGTGATCTCATGTGATCGCGACGGCGATCTCACCTTTTCCCAGATCGCCGTCCGCCTGGCGCCTGTAACATCGTCGACCGTGACGTAGACGTCCCTGGCCTTAACGACCCCAGTCGTCGACGTTTCTCGCCTCCTACCTTTCTCACAGCTACAGCTACAGTCTACACTACTGTGTCCCATTCTTCACCGCGACAAGCACCGCGCTGCATGCATCTCAGTACCGGTCGGACAGAGAAGCGGCCGATGCGCGCGCTACACTTTGCGTGGATACTCGCGTTTCATCGCCGAACGAGCATTTCCATAACCTCCAGAACTTGTTCAAGTTAGAATCTGGGTTTCGCCATTTCAGGCTCTCAGTGACTCCTCAGATGCAGCGCCGCCATTTCAGACGAGACCAGTACGAGAGCCGGCTTCACCTTGAATCTCAGGCTCTTCACCTTCAAGTTCCATCGGTTTTTCTTCTGTAGCCCGCAGTGCCACGACTCACAACTCTGGAGGCCGTTCGCAGCTCACGAGTTCGATTGCGAGGACGTCGCTTATCGACCCCCGCATTGAGGGCTGAGGTGATACTGTTCTCAGTCATCTACTATTTGCAGATGCGTCGCCAGTGTCCTTGCTGCTTTCTACTTTCACGGGCATCCGCGCCAAGGGACACGACCTCGTCTTTTGTTTTTCGCGCTTTACTGCCGCGATACGATCCTCCGGCCGTCAAACAAATCCCGTGGTTCACTTTCGCCGCTTTCGCCAATTCCCTTGTTCTCAAATAACACAGCAACCTAAAAGTGAGACGAGATGTGCGGTGCAACACTGAGGTGGGTGGGTTTTTTTCACTTCGCGCGCTAGTCGCAGCCTCCTTTTCGACGGCACCATGAATTCCAGGCTGTAAACGATTCAAGGTGCTGGTGGAGAAGGTCGACCATGGGACACGCAGGGAGGATCCCGCTGCGTCTCCTCTTTTCGTTCTCAAACACACGCAGCAAACCCATGGGCCAGACGGAGATGAGATGAGATACGCAAGGTCATGGTGGGTTTTCTCTGTTTCAATATGCTCCTCTCTAATTTGAACGCCAGCTCCCATTAGATCTATACGTCTTGCTGTGATACTGTATGGTGGTTCAGCCGTACGTGGGGATGGTGCTGTGGTACTGCCAGCGCACGTCACTCATATGAGCTGCGTGGTACGAGACGGCGTTGAGTGTGTATGCCTCCCAACCACCTCGTCGGCTTCTGACTGCTCCAATGCCTTCCTACCGAAGCTCTTCGAGCTCAGCAGGATGAAGACGAGCTGGTACGTCTAATGTTCTCTTTCGTCTGCTGCAACTTTACATCTTTCTAGACCCCTTGGACGCCGTTGGTGCCTCGCCGGCAGCACCTTCACCGCTGCTCTCCATCATTTTTCATCTTCCGCTTGCGCCATCGGTATCGGGTTCGTGGATACAGTACGTTCTTGCCTTCCTTATACCCTCAATTGTGATGGCTGATCACCCTGCCTTCTCTGGTTACTCCCTCGAGTTACTTAGGTTGACCATGATTCATCATTGTCGAGCTAGACACGAGATATCCGCCTTTAAGGTGCGTCTCTTTTTGCACCATCTTATCATTTGCAAAACTCAATGATTCAAAGTCCACTGCGAGGCACCGCGTGCGGTATCGTGTCGGTGCTGGCGCGCATGTGCGTATTTATCTGCCCCTGGATGGACGTGACGCCGGGGTGATTGCATTGAAGTAATTCTCGGCATGCACCACAGATGCCGACGCCCCGGTTAGATTGATGATTCGGCACCATTCCTGCCAGTGGATAAATTACAACAAAATCAACAATTTCAATGAACTTTGGAGAAAATATTATTGTCGTAATAAAAAAGTAGTGACCACCGAATTGAAATTGTACACTGAGGTACAGTACCCACCTAGGTTCCTAAAATGTGACGATTCGGCTTCCTGGCGATGCCGGTATGCAACACGTGTGAATACCTATTTTACGACATGAATCCATATATAGTATAGGAGTGGAATCCGGAAGTGAGCTTCGACACTTGAGTCCATCAAAACTTGCATGAGTAATATTTTTACTATTGCATGGACGAGTTTGCTGTGCCCGTGCCCTATGCAATGTAATTTTTAAGTTATCTGTGGGTTATCTGTAGTGAACCTGACAGTTAGACGTGCGAATCTTTGCACGAAGATCATTTCCCCTGTGATTGATCTAGATCCTTTGATGTAGATAAGAAGGTAGTACGTACACCCGAGACCTACAGGCACAATGGGCTAATTTTGCTCTCTCAAGTCTCAGCTTTTTCTCCCAGATTTTTTTAGCAGTTGAGACATGTATATGTATGCTACAATTTTACCAAAAACCTAAGGGTTAGCACGAGAAGAAGAGGTCGAGAGAGCCTTACCATCAAGGTCAGTGATCCTAAAATAACTGTCGAAATTGTGAGCTTCCTGCTCATCCAGTAGCTCCGAAAATATTTGAGGGGCTGTCTGCACACTATAGTTCGCCTTCTGTTCTCTCAGAACTTTTTTCCAGGACGTAGGGGGTCCAGTCTTGAGTTTCCAATTTTGTGGTCACAGGAAGTCACAAAGTCTGCTGTCAAAACGATTAGCAAGCGGAGTTAAAATTGTCACACTTTGTCACACTTTCGATAGCTTGCCTCGAAGAACCCAATAAGAGCATCCAGAAAGAATCCCAAGGGCAAAGAATGACAACTATTGTATATAGGCAGCTTCTCAATTTTTTCTGGGGCTACTAGGTGAGTGGGAAGCTCACAACATTCACAATTGTTTTTAGATCACTGACTTTGATAGACGGTAAGGCTCTCTCAATATCTTCCTCTCACGCTATTCCTTGAATTTTGAGGCAGTTGTAGCATACACGTACATGTCTCGACTGAAAAAAAAACTGGGAGAAAAAGCTGAGACTTGAGAGAGCAAAATTGGCCCATTGTGCCTGTAGGTCTCGGGTGTACGTACTACCTTCTTATCTACATCAAAGGATCTAGATCAATCACAGGGGAAATGATCTTCGTGCAAAGATTCGCACGTACAACTGTCAGGTTCACTACAGATAACCCACAGATAACTTAAAAATTACATTGCACAGGGCACAGGCACGGCAAACTCATCCATTCAATAGTAAAAATATTCCTTGTGCAAGTTCTGCTGTACAACGGAAACTACAGCTATCAGTAGTGTTGCCGCCAGGTGAGGTTGATGCACCTCAAGGTGACCCGCCATCAACCTTGAGGTGCCTTGAGGTACCTCCGAGGTCACACCCATAAAACGAAGATAAGTGTCCCACGATCTCCAGGCTGCTCGTTTTATTCTCTCTGGACTGTCCTGCTGGCTACAAGTACTTGCAAAGGGTTCAGCAGTATATGCGTACCATTTAGAACGTCAGTAAAATTTAAAAGCAAGTGTTTTATACTTTATCGACCCATAACACATAGTAAATGAGGTTAAGTACTGTAAGTCGTGTAGTAGCTATTGCAACTCAAGTTGGGTAGCCAAAAAAAATGGCATTCCAAAGTACTTACACATTCTTGAGCCTATTTGTATATGGCAGGCATACCTGAACTTCCCGAGTATTCCACGTGCAATACGTGTCGCCCCAAATCCAACCTCCTTGCGACCTCCTGCCACAGTTGCTGAGTGTTTCCTGTCATCACCTATCTGTGTAGTTCAGAGCTGATGCACCAAACCGAAGACAGAGCGGTAAGAGGATGGTGGTGGAGGCAGACAGCATTGAAGATGGTGAGCGGGAGCAGGCACGACGTGACAGTCACTCCGGCAGTCACACCGTCTTAGAATGGAAATCGCCTGAAACGGCGGCTACAGCCTCGAGGTGCCTTGAGGTGTGCCGAGGTGATGTGACCTTGAGGTGCTAAATATGGTAATGGCACCGAGGTGAAGTCACCTCACCTCCGAGGGCCTCGACCTCGCGGCAACACTAGCTATCAGTTTTAGATGTTGGCTCCACCAAAACATTACTTAGCAAATTTGAAATTGGATGAACTGAGAGCATTTGTTTCAGTCATGATAGCAGTCGAACCAATACTGGAACCAAGCGGTACAAGGTCCGCAGTCGAGAGTGAAGGGCACGCTATGGTAGGCTGTACACCGCTGGCACTTGTCGTGTTCAGGTACGAGTTCCTGAAAAATGTATATCATCTCTTTCCAGACTTGCAACGTCATTGGCCATCGGCTGATGACTTTCTGCATAATCTGGTGCAGTGCAGGGACTTCGACCTCATTCAGCACCTGGCTAAGTACATGTACAATGTTTTTGCGGTATGCGCTACATGCCCCGTCTTTAGACCTGCGGAGTATACTTACACTCTGGAATAGTACTGTTTTTCCTTCATACCCGATTTTGGGGTTCTGTGTGCATCTTGATGATCCAACTGATATTTTTGTTTTTTGGTACTAGTGTTGTTGGAGGTGCAGACAGGATACTCCATCAGCGTTTTGACAAATCCCTTGTGACTTGTTTGGCCTTGTGAGCTTGCTGACAAGCTCGCAAGGTCAAAATGCGAAAATTACCCCTCCGACAAGGGAAATGTAAGTCTTCTAAAATATATGGATGACTCCTCCTCCGATGTCTCATAACTGTGCCATACCAAAAATTGACAATTCACTTTGATTTATTGAAAATTAAGCCTCCTCCCGGAGTCGAACTAGTGACCTTGCAGAAATCTAAAGATGGTTTGTGGGCTTGCCAACTTGGCGCCTTTTTCGCCCTTTTTCGGCCTTTTTCGGGCTTGTACAAGCTCACAAGCAATCTGTCAAAAGTCTGATGTCAGGTGCTCAAGTGGTTTAAGATTGACGGTATCTGTAGCGTACAACTGACACATGTACATAGTACGGGCCCCAGCTGTTTCTTAACGGGACCGCGCCAGAATATACCTACCTACCAAAACATAATGTATCGGTGTTTCAGTCGAACTAAGTAATAAGAGGACCAAAACAAGACAGAAAACTAAATGTTTTGGTCATGTTTTGGTTCCAGTATTGGTTCAACTACTTTCATGACGGAAACAAATACCTTCAGTTTGGCTTTCAGCTTGTCTGACTTTGAATTTGCTAGGTAATGTTTCAGTGAAGCCAACATCTACAACTGCTAGCTATAGTTTCGACTATTGTACCAAAAGCATTAACTGTTACAGCTGGAATTAGTTTGGTTTTTGGCTCAGCTGGTTTCCAAGTCGTTACATACTTTAGATAATGAATCAGTTCAACTGAAAGATGGCAATCTCCAGTGTGCGGCTGAACAAATCAAGTTACATGTGGCCGTGTTTGTTTCGGAAGGCTCGGATGACATCTCTGATCAATGTTAGCCGAGATGTGCCGAATTGATGCCGTGCTTGCCGCCGTTAGCCACACCGGCCATCTCCCGTTTGTTCTCTCAGAATCGACGAGAATCAGCTCTAAAATCATTTGACTTCACATTCATTTTTGCAGGCAGGGTTGCAGACATGCCCTAATTCATTAAGCAATTGTCTCTTCGGACATGACAGGCCTCACAACCATCCTTCGACTTCCTTTGATTAAAGCCAGAATCCATGCTAGAAACAGCTTCTCTCAGCAGAACCCAACATTTTGTTCCCTCAGGGGGCCCAAGGTAAGCTTATTTTCGTTCCGTGCACCAGGGAAGTGCGAAAGGGTGAATTACACTCTTTATAAAATTAGTCTGTTCGTCTTTCCCAAGCCTTTTTAAACTCCGCTATCAGCCCTCCGGCACCACTTTGATAATAAGAGAAGTGATTCGTTTTGCACCCAATGTCAGCCATACATTTCTTTAGCCGAAGTACCGCGAAGCGGCCCACCGCGCTCTTGTGTACAAGAGCAAGCCTACCACTTTGATTGAGAATTTGCCAGCGCTTGAATGAGCGCTAAAAGCGGGTAAAGCCGAGGCTGATAACGGAGCTTGAAACGGTTCGGCATAGTCTTAATAAATATTTTTTGTTGGTTTCTGCATTTTGTGTACCGCAACGAGTAAACCAACTACTAAGACGCGGTGGCCCTCAGGCGGCCGAATAAATATGTGAATGTGTATCCTGTACAATTCTACTCGGTGTGATATAGCTTCTGGCCAAGTTCGAGAGCGAGTCTGGGATGCCCGCGTTCGCCACTTGGTGTCTAAGTAATCGCCGTGGAATGAAGAATGTCTCATCTGCCTCAAACGAGAGGTGCGTGTGGTGAGGGTCGATGGGTTGCCGGGGGGAAGGATGAAGGCCGGCACGCTACGCACCGCTAATTAACAGGGTCGTGTTTCAGAGCAACTACCGTCCTTCCGCAGCGACAGGACTCAAGAACACCGAGCAAGCAAACGAGTTCTTTGGCTGCGCGCAGTCAGCGTAGTCAGGCGTAGTCATGGTTGTGGTATGAGATTCCTTCGGCGTCACGAGCTGTGACACTGCTACTTCCGTTTAACCTCTACAACATACGAATTCCTGAGGTCTTCCGGACCTACTCCTCTTCAGTTCACAATGTCGGCTCCCCCAGATACTGCTGCAGAAGAACAGGCAAAACTGGACGCGAAGGTCGCAAAACCAGAACCAGAGACGTCTACTTCTACTGATGCGACTGCGGACACACTTACTACGGAAGCACCAGCACCAGCGGAAGCCCCAGCACCAGTGGAAACACCAGTTCATCCAACTGAGCCGTCCGTAATACCAGTACCGGCATCAGAACCGGCCGCGCCTCCCAGGGAACGAGAATTGGTTGCAGACGCACGATTGGGGGTGCTACGCGCCATGTTTCCTGACTTTGACGATTCTTTGCTGTGGGGGACTTCTCTAGCGGCCTAGTTATTATGCTTACTTATTCTCGAAGACAATCGGTGCTGGACTCAGTTCAGGGCAACACAGATCGCGCGATCGACGCACTCCTTGGAATGAGCGACCCGGATTATCACAGCGAGCCTGTACGGCAGCAAGTGCAGCAGCCACAGGTAAGCCGTCTTCGTCTTCTCACAAGCAAGTAAATTAACCCGCATTTGTCTGCAGACGCAGGAGGAGCTAGATGAGCAGCTCGCGCGGACGCTGATGCTCGAGGACGAACGCTCCCATCACGCCTGGCGCGCGCAAGAGCAGCAGCAGCAGCAACGTCCCCCTGTGCGGAGGCAGGGCTCTTCAGGTGCACCGGAGAAGGACACCATGCAAGAGTTCCAGGAGCAGTTCAACAAGTTCGCTGAGTGTGAGTTGCATGGTTTGGGGGCGAAGACCTTTTGTCAATCGATGCTCATGTATCTGCGCAGCCGGGAAGAAAACCCTTGGGTCATTGTTTTCAAAAGTCAAGGCAAAGATCCAAGAGTTCGACCAGACCAACGCGAATGCGACGTACGGCGGCGCGGGTGGAGACACATATCCATACGACACGAGCCAGAACCCGTACCCTACTCGCCAGGCTACGGCGCACCAGCAAGCGCAGGCACAGGCCCAAGCGCAAATGCCCGCTTACTACGACCCGAACGCGGGTGACACGAGCACGTATTCGCCGCCGGGCAGTGCGGGCGCTATGGCGGTCGGGTACGACGCGGGTGCACCCACGTCAATGGGAACGCCAAATCCGCCGGGTACTAACAGCGGGGCGCCGCAAATTGACGGAGGCGAGTATCGTTTTTTTTTCTCTGCAGCTCATTTCTCACTGACGATTTTATTGTGTTCCAGGGAAACTCGGCATGCTTCCTAAACGCCCCGTCTCCCTTTTGCGCACCAACTCGCCGCCCAGCGCCTCAACCGGCGCACCACCTAGCAGTGACGACGAGTTGGAGTACGCGGAGAATCCGTTTGAGGAGGGCAAGAAGTAATTCTGGAAGGTAACAATTAACAATCACTTATGACTATCGTGGAGGAATGTAATTTAGCACCCTGTACTGAGATGTATTGTAGGTAGGGATGAGGTATGGGCCTTCGGCGCGCAGTCGGTCTTCATGCCTGGCAAGAATTGAGGCCATGACACGCCTGCACCTCGTAGGAGTCGGGGTCGTCCTCGCCGCCGCTGTCGTGCACTGTGACAATCAACAATTTCGCTCCATGGTGCTGGTTCTGCAAGCAAGCAGTATTGCGCTTATCCCGCGTGTATCGCCTCCCGTTTCTTGACCTTGTTCCTTCATTGATCTCACACCACCATTTCGCCCTTTTATTCCCGGCAGTGGCTACTGACTGGGCGCCAAGATTCTCTCCAAGTGTGTTCGCTGAGACGCATATTTGGTGCTTGTTGAAACATAGTGGTCTCAATCTTGTGATACTTGCTCTTTACTTCCAACCATGCCCCCATACGACCCCGCAAAATGGATAGACCAGCTTATGGGCTGCACACACCTCCCCGAAGCGGATATGAAAACTTTGTGCGAACACGTTCGAGCACTCCTCATGGAAGAAAGTAATATTCAGCCCGTCGCGAGCCCGGTTACCATCTGTGGCGACATCCACGGCCAGTTTTGGGATCTACTGGAGCTGCTGAGGAGAGGTGGACCCGTGCCGGAGACGAGCTATATCTTTATGGTGGGTGTCTGCGCGTCTGTGCGTTATTGGCCCATGAAACTGGAATTGGGTAGGGTGATTTTGTGGATCGTGGGCACTACAGCTTGGAGACGGTGTCGCTCCTGTTGGCTATGAAAGCTCGGTACGTCTTTCGTCTTCCTTATATGCTCATGAAGCTAATGGGTTCCTATTGCACAGGTATCCCGACCGAGTGACCCTCCTGCGAGGAAACCACGAGAGCCGGCAGATCACGCAGGTGTATGGCTTCTATGGTGCGGGCGTCGCGCGATTCGGTGAGCGAATGATGTCTGATACGCTGCCAGGCAGACGAGTGCCAGCAAAAATATGGCAGCGCGACGGTATGGAAGGCCTGCTGCAACGTCTTTGATTTCTTAAATATTGCCGCGGTACAACCAATGCCCGTTGCCTTTCCTGTTTAGATGTTCACGCTTCGCCGCAGATCATCGACGGCACGACCCTCTGCGTGCACGGGGGACTTTCGCCTGACATCCGCACGCTCGACCAGATCCGCGTCCTCTCGCGCGCGCAGGAGATCCCGCACGAAGGCGCCTTTTGCGACCTTATGTGGTCTGACCCGGACAACGTCGACAACTGGGCCGTCTCGCCGCGCGGGGCGGGTTGGCTGTTCGGCGGCAGTGTGACACGCGAGTTCAACCACGTTAATGACTTAAACCTCATTGCGCGTGCGCACCAGCTGGTGAATGAAGGGTACAAACATATGTTTGACGAGCAGCTGGTGACGGTGTGGAGTGCGCCGAATTATTGTGCGTTATTCTCCCTGTGCTGGGTGTGTCAGGGCTGATGCATTCGAACTCGGCAGGTTATCGATGTGGGAACATGGCGGCGATACTAACCATTACTGAGGCCGGGGAGAGCCAGTTTACAGTGTACGGCGCGGCAGAAGAGAACGAGCGAGACAAAGGGATGCAGACACGGCGAATGGTAAGTGCTTTGTCCTCTTTGTACCCATGACCGACTAGATCCTCGCAGAGTACGGTACCTTATTTTGTCTAGATCATCATATTTTTATTCTATCGGGGCCCCGATCTGTATTTTTGACTGCTGCGCGAGGGCTTTCAAAGCGTGCTGCTGACGTTCTTAATACGCGAGTCCCCCCTCAGGACTGATAAATTGCATGCACTCTATCCTACAGAGCCGCTGCAGGCCCAACCCTGCGTCTGCTTCTACAACCCTTGGGCTGGGTTTGCGGAAATGTACAGGCGCACCTTCGTGGAATCTTTTTATTCGTTTACCCTCGGCGCTCGACGAGGTTGTCATTCATCTGGGTCGCAGCTCCAGTCGTCGGCCAATCCTCTTAATTTCTGGGCTACTCTCTACGTGCTGGTGATTGATCGCATTGTATTCTTCATACGGCAATTGTTGCCTGCACCAACCAGTTGCGGCAGTGATTCAAAGGCGCGTAGCTCACAATTGTGTAATTCTACCTACCTACCTACCTACCTACCTACCAAACGTCCAAGCCTCGCGTAGTACCGTGTCGCATTTGCTACATATATAATCCCTGACTACTGAGTCCTCCGAATATATCGACGTCTTCGCAATTTGTGTGCGGGTGGTGGCTCCACTTGTCATGAGCGTGGCTATGGGGACGCGATGCGACTTCAATAGTTTGGTTAGCACTAATAGCACTGGGCTTTCGCAAAGTGAGAAGATAGACAGAACAAACGAAAGTTTAACAGACGCAGGGCTTCGATCAATTCCCGCAATGAGCGCCATGGTCGAGTCAGCCAACATATCGTTGCTCGCGCTTGAGTCCCACTCCAGCATCAATTCATGCTCTTGCGTCTGCTTGACGTCCACCACGCCCATCGCCTAGTATAAAGCAACGTCGAGATCAGAACAACTCCCAGCTCTACCGAAGGATTACTTACCCGCATAGTGGGAATTCCGTGCCGCATTCCCTCCTCGACGCTCCCAAACATGCCCTGGACACTTGACGAGCTCCCGCCGCACGCCAATGGCGATCCTCTGGCGCTGCGTCACCGGGCACATCGACAAGCCCGCAAAGTCTGGGAGGCCTCGCGGATCCAACAGCGTGTAAGAAAACTCATTCGAAAGAAGGAACCTTGGCGATCCTCTCTGCACGGAACGTGAGCTCCAGGGTCTCGAGATTGCGCGGTGTGTAGATCTTGCATCTTCGTTCCGCTCTTTATACCTCGCCGTCATCGCTGCTCTCAGATTCGTCATTGCATTCTGCTGCCCATGGACCAAGACCTAGTAAATTGAATGGTGAGGTCCCGCCGAATAAGACCACAACGGAGACCGAAAGCGTACGACATGCGGAGCTTTCACGAGCTCGATGAACTCTGCGTTTTGCGAGAAATCGACGTGCGCGCTGAATGAGATCTCTGCGACGGACATTTTGCTCGGGATCATCCCGCCTTTGATGGACTCCACCTCGTCGGGCTCCGTCAAGATGTCCTGCAAAGGGAGTGAACAATGAACAGAGATTGCGAAATTACATCAAAGTAATGAACGTGATAGATTGACGCAAAAAATGAACGATATGGGATATGGGTTTCGTATAGTATGCATGCTTGTTCTAGTCTTCTAGGTACGGATGATATTTACTCACCCTGGCCAACGTCCCTTCAATGGAATACCCAGTGATGATCAAGCCATTGCGCGCGTCGGGCGCCCACAGCTCGAAAAGCTGGCGGCTGGAGCCGCTTTGCATGAACGCCGTGCTGGCAAGGACTACGCAAGGCGGGCCGTTCGCAATTTCTCTCTGCCATCCGCGCCGCTGGCCCTGGTGCGAGATAAATCTGTCCACGTCAGCTTTGAGATCTTGCGATACAGAAAACCAAACTGACTTGAAGACCCAAGGATTGTCGCGTTTAGCAAATCTTGTTCGGATATTGGAATTCATGGTGTGGATGTACGTCTGATAAACTGCCATAGACTTGCGGGCGGTCTCAGACGCGTAGTAGATCGGCACATTGTGCAGATCAGGGTGTTTCTCCCAATACTCATCAAGAAGAAGTAGTAATTCCTGAGCCATTCCGAGAGCAAAGGTCGGCAGTAAGACGTGTCCTCCTCTGCGTATGATGGAGTGGACCAGCGCGACAAATCGCTGTTCCTTGTCGACGCCGAATGTGCTTTCGACGATGAGAACATCCGGGCGGATGGGAGGGAGTTCGGCCTTAACAAGATGGCGGTCTTCTTCGCGTGAATAGTCGCCGGTGTACAGGACCTTGAGCCCTGCAATGTCAATGTGGAACATACAGGCACCTAGGACGTGGCCGGCGTGATACGCCGTGAAGGAGACACCCGGACACGGTGTAATGTGCTCGTGAACAGAAATTGGGATGATTAAGTCCAGAGAATTCTTCACATCCTGGTGAGAAAAGAGAGCATCAGACGAAGAAGCACTAAACAAAAATGTCAACGAGCGGCAAGGCCGTGAAGTGACTGTGGTACCTCGTGCGGACAAAGTCCTGCATCATGAACTTGTGGAGAGCCTTTGTCGGATGAGTCATGTACACCTTACCCTTGCCGTCCCTGAAGTTAGTCTACTCCAGTCAAGACAAAATCGAAGTGGACAAATGAGAGTCACCTTTTCAGTGATATAGGTCAGAGCTGCAGCATGGTCAAGATGACAGCTGTAAATGCATGAGACGAGGTTGGACGAAGACGTAGGGATTCACTGAGTAACAAGCAATGCATCGACAGTGCTGAAATCTAGTTCATCAATGAACGGAAGCGACGCGATACCACTCAGTGCTGGCTGTACGCCAGCATCACAAACAACTGTCTTGCCGCAATATTGCAGAACACAACAGGATCTACCGACCTCCTGGCCTGCACCAAGAAGGGTTATGTTCAACGACATGGATGTTCAATTCAAAGCGAGTCACTCCGCGTCACATTGGCCACAGTCACATATGAACTCTTCAAGTTTCGGCGGATTCTTCGTGAAATTCTGGATGCAAATAGTCTCAACTCGTGCGCTTCGGCCAATGATTGCTCTGAGCCGCAGGTACAAGTTTTGCGTCCAACGGCTGTCGCGTCGACGTCTTCTGTTTCCGACGCGTGTGAGTTTGAATCTGTGATTGGCGCCCGTTACTTCCTTTTCTGACCACGCTCATCCAGCACTCCCATTTCGTTCTCTATCCTCTCTCGATGTCTTTTTGCTGCACTGGAATACACGCCCACGTGCGCGTATGTGGACTATAAAATCGTGGGAACTTTGTCAGCCGCCCATTCACCTTAACCTGAAACCACTATGTCCGACCTCCTTGTCTTCGTTATCACCTATATCTCTCTTCTCGCTCATACCATCCGTGGTCGAGCTGAGGCCGCAGTGAAGAAGGCGACCGATAGTTCTGTCCTCGTCGTCCTGGGCGTTTTTAAAGCTCCTCCTCCCACAAAGACGCTGCCCTTGGGGCTTACCCCAACCCCAACCGTCTCGCTGCAACCAGCTGGGGATCTTTGGCTTCGCATTGGTCTGTTCTTCGTGCTCGCTCTTTTGGTGGCGGTTGCTGCCCTTGTCAAGCTGGGCGTGCTCAAGACTCTCGCCAAACCCTTGCGTCGGGGTATACAAGCAACCTCCTTCGTCCCAGTTCTTCCCTCCTTCGTCGGCAGGACAGGCAAACTGGACCATAGGACATTGTGCGCGGTCAGCAACATCGTCACCGCCGCTCTCAAGCACGTCCTCCACTCAGTCCTCTGCTTGATGCTACGACTTGCAGGATTCGTCGGACACCCGCTCCTCGCCTTTACACCGCCCAACCTCGCCGCAAGAGATTTGTTCTCGATCCCTTTACCTAGGTCGCTGCCCGAGTACGACGCACAGCAAATGCAAGCAGCCTTGCCGGACCCTGATGTTCTCCTCGACGTTTCGAAATCCCGCCCGGCGTGCCGCCCCGTCAATGGCCTGGGGGTTAAGCACACTGTCGATATCGCGCAGCTCCGGTTCGTCAAGCGCCTGGGTTCCGGCGCATTCGGTCAAGTTTTCAAGGCGGAGTCGCTTGACAAAACCAAGGCGTTTGCCATAAAGAAGATCCGCAAGGCCCCGGTCGACGCAAGCCGTGCAGCAACTTGGGAGTCGGTATCATCGGAAGTGCAGATCCACCTTCTCATGGCGGACAACCCGGCGTTTCCCACGATCCAGTCGGTGTTCCATGACAAGGTCTACTTCTACCTCATCATGGTCTGATTCCTCCTTCACTTTTTGTTTTTCGCCGAGCTTACTATTTGTCATAGGACCTCGGGCAAGGGTCGTTTGCGGAGTTCCGGCCAACGTCCCGCTTGTCGGCCCTCTTGTACGGTGTTCAGCTCGTGCGCATGTTTTCTTTCTATTTTCTGCCCCAATAACATCAATGTTTTCATAGGTGATGGCTGTGCACGCCTTGCACCGACGAGGTATTGTTCACCTAGATATCAAGCCTGCCAATATCGTCCTCGGCGCCCACCCCAAACTGCTGCTAATCGACTACGGCATCGCCCACAAGTTTGATCTGGACGCACCGCAGCCCGCAGAGTTTCCTCTATGGAGCAGGCTCCGCCAAAAGGGACACGGGCGTTTCCCCATGCTCTGGCCCGAAGCTGACAACCCCCACCGTTTGCGCATTGAAGGTGGGACTCTGGGGTACATCTCGCCACCTGCCCTGGCGAAGCAGCCGTGCTCCTACGGCGCAGACTTGTGGGCCGTTGGAATGGTCTTGTACGAATGGCTGTCAATGGGTGTACGTGCACTATTCCCTCTATTTTTTTTTGAAGTGACACGGCGTCGAATTCAGGCGTGGCCCACCTTCCACGGCAACACTTGGGTTCCCAGGCATGAACACGGCTTCTCGAAGGCTGAAATCATGTTCTTTCGTAGGGTATGTTGTTTCCTTCTCGGCACGTTCTCTGTTCTCATCCCAGAATTACAGATATTTTCCTATACCAAACCTAACAGATTTGAAGACTGGACCGAGGTTGAGGTCCACTTGGTATCGATATGGCGCGCGTAAGTTCCCCGCCTGTCTCCGATTCTAGCCATTTAATTTCCGTCTAGATGGAAGAAGGATCCTCCCCGTCTAGAGAGAGAAAACTAGACATTCCGACATTCCTCATTCCTCCTCGTCGACCGAGAGTTCGTTATCGTTGTCGAGGGATGGTGTCGTAGGATAGATGATGGAGATGTTTAGATGAGGGTCCGCCGACCGGACGACAGTGTTGAGCCGCTTCTCTCACTCGATGTCCTACCTCCGCCGATTCCCCATCGCCCCAGCATTTCCACCATCCACCTTCCTCGCACCACCCTCGACATGGCGACGGCTTCTTGGTTCGCTTATACCCTGCCTGGCGCATTTCATTTCTTCTTTTTCCATTGACCTGGGAGCTATCGTCGTCGCTGAGGGATGGTGTTGTAGGATGGATGTCGTTGGAGATGGATAGATGACGGTCCGCCGACCGGACGACAGGGCTGAGCTGCTTCTCTCCCTCGATGTCTCACCCTCCGCCGATTCCTCATCGCCCCCGCATCTCCACCATCCACTTTCCTCGCACCACCCTCGACACGATGACGGCTTCCTGGTCGACTATACCTTTTGTTTGTTTGAGTCCGTATCTTCATCGCAATACCCATGTACGTTATCGTCCTTCTTCTCTTCATCCTCTGTCGTTCGCTGATTCATCCGTTCCCAGATATCCCTTTTCTCTTTCCACTTTCTCCAGCACAATAATTCTAGAAGGTGGGAGTCAGAAGCGACTTGCGGCGGCTATGGGGACTGTCTAGGGATTGAAGTCAAGTACCAACAAGACGAGCTCGTGGGGGACGCCCTTCGACTCAGACAACGTTTGGACCTCGTTTCTTCCCTGCTGCCTCCTCGGGTCTGTCGGCTGGAAAATCACATCAATCTCTTTTCTCCTCGACGGCAGCGGCTCGCAAATGCCGACCCTGCAAGTCTTTTTGGCTGCTTTGGTTTTCCGCCACTTCTTTTGT
Organism: Mycena haematopus; assembly: GCA_029281435.1. Taxonomy (NCBI): domain Eukaryota; kingdom Fungi; phylum Basidiomycota; class Agaricomycetes; order Agaricales; family Mycenaceae; genus Mycena; species Mycena haematopus. The sequence goes on from JARJCV010000013.1 coordinate 234,069, forward strand.
ACTCGTGCTTCCTAATAAAATAATACGTGGTTTTTGGGTTCGGAAGACCGAGAAGAGCTGAATATCATTGTGCTGCGAATAGACGATGTGACCTGCACAATACTCGCTTGGCGCTGCTAGGCGGCGTTGTCGCTGAGACAGTGCTGGGTGATAAATGCCTTATTTGGTCGTGAGCACTGAGCGCGGGAATCAATATCATTCTGAATGTTTTCTTATCTGCTACATATATGACCGAGCTTGCGCCCCCCTCGTACGACGGCTTCGGATACGAGGCTCTGATCAGTTCCAGCCATGGCGCGCCGTCTGACCTCCCACTTTATACTCGACGACCTACGCCCCCTCCTCCCGCTGCCCGGGTTGAACGCCAGCCCAAGGAATTCACATACGAACTCAAGAACCGAGCGGGCACTCCATGGGCGACCTTAACGGTTCAGGGAGATCCTAGATTGACCAAAGTTATACCAACCGTCATGGAAGGGTCGGACTTGGTCGGCTCTGTGAGACTGGCTCTACGAAGCGCGGAAGCCATTCAGGCTGTCTGCATACTGGTTAGTCGTTAGTATTGGTTAAAGGATAATATCATGAAGTTAGTAGATCAAAGGGGAAATTGTGGAAGGTGGTCCTGCAGCGATTGTCTTTCTCGAGTCGAAACATACCTTATGGTCCGCTGCTGAGGGAGACCCGCAAGCTCCTGAAAATTCGGGCAAGTCGATTTTGAAGCTGCAAGGGGATTACCATTGGCCATTTTCTCTCCCTCTCCCTACCACCTTGACCAAAGACGGTGAAACATTCCGCCTTCCCCACACATTTCTGGATCGTCTTGCATCGTTTAGTGTTCGTTATTCAGCAGAGATGCGCATTGTTAGAGGGAAACTTAGACCGGACGATAAGTGAGTACATGTCATGCCTACTAAACGTCCAGATATTCAACTCGAACAGAATAACATGCAGATTTGGATATTTCTCGATGCAGCAACCGGGCCCTCCTTCCGTGTTAAGGCAGGTGCGTGTATCTTCCCTGTACCGACTTGTTTCTGTCCTCATAGATTTCATCCTGCTCTATGTTAGCTGGCATACCAAGAGAATTCACCTCTGTTCGGCCCAGAATCTGATCCAAGCGGGTGGGAGAGCCAGTCGTCGTCCCTCAAGGGTACAGTTTTTTCATCGCGCGCGATTGAAGTGAATTTCACGGTGCGTTTTTTTGGCTTGTGGGACCTCTACCCGAGCTCAACTCGGAGGGCACAGTTTTCGCTTGCAAAACCAGTTCGTCGAATAAGTAAACTCTGCTGGTTCTTTTTGATCAAAGATGCAGCTTTCTTACACAAGATCTGCGTCTATTCCTTGTGCCCTGACAATCGAAACGAAAGACCTTCAAGCATTGGATCTGTTGTCTTTGCCTTCCGCGTCGATGGTATATCTGGAGCGTGCGTTTTATGAGAAAACGGATGTCTTCAGGAATACCGTTGAACCGTGCGGTCAGGCTGTCTTCTGGCCTTCAACGGAAGGCGCACCCGAAGATTCATCGTCCCGACGCCATCTTATGGGTGAGATTCATCTAAGGTCAAACCTCCAACCTTCCTCCGCTGTGTGTGGGTTCCGAGTCGAGGTCTGTCTGGCATGTTTTGCTTGCGTCTCATTTTATATATTCATCGCAGTACGCGGTCGTTGTCTTTCCATTCCAAGCTGCGACATTCAAACCTCTTGGGGTAGATAACTCCCCTCTCCTTCGACAAGTCGTGGAGATTACGACCAGATACGCTCCGGGACCCCGGCAAAAAACGTATACGTCTCCGACCTACGAAGTTCGCAATTCGATAATCGACTACTATTATTACTCCCTTGTGATTGAAAACGCACAGAAATCAGGAAGACTCAGGTTAAAATTCCTTTCTCGCCAACAAGTAAAGCTGATGATATTTGGCCTGAATAGAGACAAGTCGGGTCGTGCGCGCGGCGGCAGAGGGTAGCCTCTTGCGAAAGGAGTTTTGTTTAAACAGAGGATGGTATGTATAACGAGTCAAATTGTATGTACATGGTCACATTGCGGAGGGTTTTTTCGCTAGCTATATTACATGTACGGTCTGAATACCTAGTCTTAGTTTTCGGAGGGTGTACAAAACAAACTAAATTATAGCTTCGCCCACGATAATTACGCTGAGTGAACAAGTCCCAGCTTTGTTTTCATTTCAGTGATATGTTTCAATTGAATTTCATTGTATACACTCTACTTACATGCTGCTAGATCCAGCATAAGCCCAGGCTCCCAACGAGAGGAGGAGCGAAAAATTTCCCTCCCCCAACCTCTGATGTCTTATCAGAACTGCAGGGAGCAAATGACGCGCCATCGCAGGTCCTGCATCGGCGCCAAGTGTCCACCAACCTGCATCGGCGCGTCCTGCGTCCGCGTGTCCTGCCTTGCCGCGGGGTGTTCCCAAGAACCGATCGGCCAAGGCGACACGGAGTGGGCACCATGGTACACCGCCGCCCGTTGGGTTATACAGCGACCGAATACTACAGTCGCCGTCGGTGTTAGGATGCTGTGCTGCTGCGACGCGACCTGCTCGCGACGACGTGTCCGTAGTCGCTCGGGACACGCACTTGCTCATGGCAAGCAACCCGCATCACGCATTGGCATAGGTAGGATGGAAAGTACATGATGCCGCGCAGCCCGCGTTGGACTGACCACGCGCTGCTGGCAGCTGTGGACATTCCCAAGGCACACCGGAATCTGAGAGTCGTCCATACTACGGCACTCTTCACACCATCACACCCCATGGTGCTTGTATATCCGTGCGATGACCCGATCCCTTTCAAATTGTAGCAAAAGATCCGAGAATGTTTGTTTGTGGGCGGGATTTGGCCAATTTGAGCGGGCATACGTCGGGAGATCTCGAGAATACCAGTACTAGGCTGTGAGCCACTATTGACGTGTTCAGCGCTCGTGAAAGCGGCTAGATGTATAGTAGAAGGATAGCAAATATTTGAATTAGAACAGCAAACGATCGTAAATAAAACGCCCGGCCGTCGGCCCGTCGCATCAAACTGCGACTCAACTCCTCACTGTACGGTCATCACAGCTTTGAGTTTGCTGTACATACGCCATGGACCCGCCCTCCTTTGGGCTTCTCTACCTCCCAGCAACAAATGAAGATGAATTGGGTACTCCTGGCCCCGGATCCAAACGACGAAGACTCCGGGGAGCATGCGATACCTGTAGGCAAAGAAAAGGTAAGTTAGCGTTGAACGCGCCCGTTGGAATATTAGCGCGTACACTGACCTGACAGTCAGTCCGATGTATGGTTTTCCACATTCAATATCACCTTAGTTCATAGTAGTTCATAGGTGATAGCGCAAGGCAGCCCGGGAACGTCTGTTCAAACTGTATTGCTTTCAATTCTCAATGCACGCATGATGGGTATCCCAAGGTTTTTCTCCATCTCATAGGCTAAGCATCCATTTTTTAATCTTCCTTATAGATAGACGGTTTGAAGAAGTCTTCCAGCAGGTACGTTTTGTTTTTTGATAGCGGCAATCTATCCGCGCTGATTGGCCTTAAAGTGGGTCGTCTCCATCGGAATCAGGACAGGTAAATTTTCAAGTCGTGAACGATTCCGTTGTGCCACAATCCTTACATTGCTAGAAATCCGATCCATACAATGGCAAGACTGCATCGGAGCACGTTGACACCATTCTTGTTCAATCGACCGCATATATTGCTGCCAATGACCTTCGAGACATTCTACTCGAGATCGCTCGATACTCCCGGAACCTCGAACAAGAACTAGAACAAGTCAAATCGCAGTTATCCAGTTCGCGAGGCTGCTCGGTGTCCGTGCCGTCGCCTCCAGATACGAATTCTTCGAAGGAAGACTCCGTCGTGGACTCGTCGCCCGACGGGATAATGATTCTTTTCCAAGATATGACGATAACCACCTCGAGCCTCGAGCCTTTTTTCTTTGGCCGATCCAGTGGACTTTACTTGATCGAGACTGCCCAAGCGTTGAAGGCTGAACACGATGGCCTCAACGTCCCGCGACCAAAACCGACCCGCAGACAGGAGTTCTGGAACAGTCATGTCGGTAAAAGGCTCTTTCCGCCTTGCTCGTTATTAATCTAACATCTAGTGGGAGGTGGCTCCCCCACCTCCGGCTCCCGTTTACAATTTCCCACCCAAAGACCTTTTGGATTATTTAGTTTCAATATTCTTCGACCGCATCAATATTCTTATGGGATGCTTGCATCGACCAACATTTGAGAGATCTTTAGATTCTCATCTTCATTTACTGGACCATTCGTTCGGAGCCCTCGTTCTTGCTGTCTGTGCTTTGGCGTCGAGGCAGGTGTATATCCACTGCTACATTTTTGGGCTTATCATGAGTGCAGGTATTCCGACGACCCTCGAGTCATATTCGAAGGAACCAACTCAAAGTTGAGCTCTGGTTGGAAGTGGTTCCGGCAGATCCGCGATATGGATGACTTCAAGTTCCGTCTCTCCATAACCCTATATGACCTGCAGCGAATTTTTGTGAGTATGTTATACGGATATTGTAACAAGTCTCATTGGTATGGATGGTTGGCAGCTTTCGGTCCTTTATCTCCAGGGTACATCTTCGCCCACGGCTTGTTGGACTCTTACTGCAATGGCAGTCAGAAATCTCCAAGATCACGGTATACACACACGCAAACAGTACCGTGGCTACCATAACAGTACCAGTTTCGCGACAGCCATCGAGGAGGAGCTTTATACACGGGTTTTCTGGATGTTCATTTGCACCGATGCACTCATGAGCGCATTTCTTGGCAAGCCTCGTATCACACGAGACGAAGAGTGCGTAGACCTCCTCCAACCAAATAAGATACTGAGTTGTTCTCTAGTTACGGTCAGTTGGTCTAATTGAATGTGAACGGGACGTTCCGTATTGAATCTTATCAAGATCTCAATTATCCTTTGGAAGTTGATGATGAATACTGGGATCATCCCGATCCCGAACAAGCTTTCAAACAGCCAAAGGGCAAACCATCTCTGTACTCATTCATCGTCTCGTACGTGAAATTGATGGAAATATTGGGAACTGCTCAAAAGACGATCGTGAGTCACCTTTTGTCGCTTGAGATGGGCTATATATACTGCTTAGTACTCTGTCAAACGTTCTCACCGGAACCCGGGATGGAGCCAGACGGCTGTTGCAGAATTAGAGTAGGTAGCTGGCTCCGAGTTTGGACGGCACTAATAGTCCCACACAGTTCTGCACTGAACCAATGGTTGGATTCGATCCCAGATCATTGTACGCATTTTTACCTGAAGAGCAAGCCTTTTTCAACTCTTATTCTAAGTGCGATGGGATCCTAACCGAGAAGAAGAACCGTTTGCAACGCAGTCCGCATGTTTATACGCGGGCTATTATCATGGTTATTCAGTGCTTTGCACTTCCTTACTTATCGATAAGCCATTTATTTCCCCACAGTTCAAATCCAAATACACCGGAGTTTCATCCCTTCGCCCATGAACGACGCCCCGTTATCATCCGTACGCATGATACTGCCCCTACACGTCTCAGAAACTGAACGTATCTTCCTAGACATTCCCGTCTCTAGCAATGTAGGTGTATTCTGCTTGAAAAAGGATTTACTCAATTCTTATATTCAAAAAAAGCTGCGCAAATTCAGCACGCTCTTGTAGTCGTGTTATGGATGTGCAGGCGAGGCGAAGTCTCGTAGCCCATCCGCAAGTTGTCGTATGTGCTACTTGTGATCGAGGAGAATTCACTGATGTCCTCTGACAGAGCGCGCTCATGGATTCTGCGGTCGTTATCCTCTTGAACGTCTGGGGAGCTGGTCGAACTGGCATGTCTGTAGATCCACAACGTGCAATAAACGACGTACAGAAATGTATCCGCGTTCTCAAAATGTATGAGCTCCGGTGAGTCACGACCAGCACCACGTATTCTGCTTTGCTGAAGAATTGTCATAGTTGGCAAGCGGCAGGGAGATATTGGTTAGATTTCCCCCTTCTTCCAACGTTGTTTACTAACAGCTCATAGTGATTTATTGTTCACTGTTGGAAATCAACTCATCAATAACCCTCCGGCTCCTTCGACGACGCTGAAACGCGGCCGGGACTCAGAGGACCCTCAACCTTCGTTTCCTGCTGCCTTGCCAAAGTCGCCCTCCCATGATGCCCCCGAGGATTTCCGCAGTTTTGCCGGCTCTTCTCGCGTATCTACTGCAATTCGACAACAGGAGAAATTCCTAGATTCGGCCATATATCCACTGCCTATATCAACCGAGGAACTTGGCCACTTGCCTGTATATCAATCCTTCGATTGGGGCATGGCGTTTGAAACCGATACGGGGATTTCGCTCGACTTTGACGCCTCCAAAATGTACAGCAGTGATCCCGACTTCGCGTCAACTAGTCTGTCTTGAACTCGCCGTGTGATTTCCGTTGCTGAAGGTCCTCTAGTTGGTGATTCCTCGCAATACAAGTTTCCGGATCATGATGGCGGAGAGTAAGAGGGTTCAATACGAGTATTTGACATACTGACGGCTGTGCATAGCTGGTCGACTCGTGATTGGACGACCTATATCGACAACACCATGAATGATGTTGACCATACAATACGATTTTGATCTTGAAGGAAGAGAACCGGAGCAGTGGGTACCAGAAGTGAGAGGACATTCAAGTTGGAATCTAGACAGCTATATTTCCTTTTCCTTTTTCTCTCTGGATTCTGAATTTCTGTGGAAGAAGTGAATAAGAGGATCTTTGTCGCGCCAAACCATTTCAAGTTGAATTTTACTTGTAGATTTAAACTTCCATACACACTATGGATTCAAAACCATCACCCATGCTCGTTATTTATATCTTCCTCTCCTCCAAGTACGCCAAGCACATCACAGCTGGGCATATAGAGACGTGGATTGAAAGTGACCTTCGATGGCTTCGGGGCCATTATGACAAACTTATTCAGCATCGGAAGCATATCGCGGTCGGCAAGAAGGGTATCCAAGTCAGTCCATAGCTCCACAGAAAAATTCCATGCGCGCCGTGTTCGCCATACGATGGTTTCCAGGTGTGGTGAACGCAGAGAGGTGAGGGCGGGAAGTACGTGTCGACGCGTAAGTTTGGACAAATCAATCTCGAGATATCGAAGTTCTGTGTTGTGACTGAGATTCACTTGCACCGTGAAATCGCCTGGGAGGTGGGTCAGAGTCAGCCGTTCGAATAAATTGGTGCAACAAATCGACCTTTCTGAGTCGCGAAACCAAGTGTGAGGTGGCGAACGTTGATATCAAAGATTTCCAACATCTCATCGAGGCGAGCAACGTCGTCAAGAGGACGAATGTTGGCTATGCTCAATGTTGATAAGGTGGCTACACGGTTATCGGCGAACCACCGCTCGTGGCTTCGTAGGGAGTCAATATGGAGACTCCGAAGTAGGGGTGGCATCCGCATATCTGGGGTCGGAAAATCCCCTGGCTGCGTGCGGACAGGTTCGAAGTGGACTTCCTCCAATAGTGGAAAACTGCACATGAACTGTATCGCATCTCCCAACACAGCGAATCGAATCATCATCACAAGGGTGGTGATATCTTTGAAAGCAGTGGCCAAAGCTGACAAAGTTTGGGAGGGAATAATCTTTTGGCGATGAATGCGAAGGGTGCGAACAGCAGTGAGCTTCCCCAGTTGGGTTATACTGTCGTTTACTCGCTTCGACAAATCTGTCCCCTGGGTCGGAAGGATCCAGACTTTGCGAACGGAGGTCGAAAATGTGCACAAGGGATGTCCAAGGAGAGCCAGGAACTTGGTTTCGTCCAACCCTCCTAAGTGAAGCGTGATGTCCCCGAATAAATAATATCGAGATGTCGAAAGCCAGGATTTGGACACAAGGCTGCAAGAAGTGAGACTTTTTCGGTCGTTGGCGTAAAATTCGATGATTGAATTCAAAACCTCTGGCGGAGTGCTTCGAACTGGCATTCTTGGAATGTGGTCCGGGACAAGACTCCGACTCGAAGAGGGCAAACGACTCGGAGGGGCGTGGGATTTCAACCAAACAAACGTCAAACAAACGCGGTCTTCTTTCAATTGTTTGCTCTCCATCAGCGGCCCTGCCTCCAGCCTCCTACAATGACTCTATAATCCTTGAATCTTGGATACGTTTTCTTGTCGTTCGCTGACATTTGGACGAAGAGAAACTTTGAAATCAAGATTCAAAATATCTTCAAGTCTTCAGAATTCTGGTTTGTAGTTCAGCAGCGCTGAATCCGCAATCCTCATGCGCGAACATGTCTGGATGGATGTTTCGCTCACTCAATGCTACTTAGTCCAGATTCTAACGATGGACATGTAGGCTTTCTGTTTCAACTAATAAAATCTGATATTTACTTACTTGACCGTCTCCTTCAAGTTCCCGTTCACAGCTCTACATACCTTAAACTCCTCGGCTACGCCTCCAAAGCTGAGGCCGAGAGGTTTCTTCTAAATGTGGAGCTCACTGCATGCCTTCTGCCGCCGGAACGACTCGAACTGGAATACATTGATTATGATCAGGTCGGCGAGAATTTTCTGTCCGGGATAAACCCGGCAAAAACGAACCACTGAGTTGGATAATTGAATGGTCAGCATGTCTCTCCATTGCGACGGCTTTTCCATTGTTCCGCGCTCACGGCGTTCCAGTCGCATTGTGATATAGCTCCGTGGGCGATTCATGCAAACACAAAGCGTCCATCATCGAGATGGCGCAAGAGCGACTATCTGCGCGGGGGAAAATGGTTCCTGAATCTCAACGCAATCACCTAGTCCGACGTCGAAAAGTATGTCCCTTTGTCACGTTGCAACAGACACTACGAAAGTTTCCTGAAAAGTCTGTCTGCAATGGCTTCAACTTGAACGCATTCTTGAACAAACGTGGTAAATTCGGTGTAGGCCTCCACTGGTCGGTTCACATATCAATGAAGCGCACCGCTAAACTGAACGTTCGCCAACGGCCATGCTTACCTGGAATTTATGAGTCCTTCATATTCATTCTGCGCATCTAATAGTTTGGTTGTAAGTTGACTGATTTGCCATTATTCTATCCTTTTCGAGGTCATCTCACGATTCATGCAGATCGAGTTTGCGACAATCGGGCACCATGGGCAGTACTAAGTAGTGTCTGGCAAAAAAAGCGGGCTTTCCATCTTGAGTTGAATCTAACCCTTAGGAACCCGATCATCATTCCGAGTCCTGTACGGCACCGTTCCTCGTCTGCGTCGAACTGCGCCTAAACCATTACTATCTATCATTTTCACCCTAACTTGATATGTTGGGTCCGGATATTGTCATTCAGGGGGGTTTCTCAAGACACCCGATTTCAGGGCCGGGTTTATGGCACCGAAAACCACAGACAGGATACTCGGGGACAAGCACGATTGAAATCTCCGGAAATAAGCGCCAACTTCGCGAATTTGGAAATGTTATAGGCTTCAATTTATAGTGCATAATCGCACAGTGCACTCTGAACGCTGAGGGTCACATACTGAACGCTGAGGGTCACATAAGGAAGTGGCATGTTGAGACCAATTCCTTTGAAATGCCCCGGTATCTGATGATAAATGCTAGGAACTGCAGGTTGTTTTTCAATTGGTTGGAAGAGTTCTGTTGACCTTGTGCGGCTGAAAATTTCTTGAAGCTCGCCGGGAGAAGTAAATAACAAAGTAAAGTGTAATTCCGTTGTATGTTGAACTTCACATGCAGCTGCTGCAGATTATTTTTATAGACGGTCGGTAATTGGCAGGATGGTGATATATTCGGTGCACAGCATCGCTGCTTCGGATATGTTCATGGTTGAGCGCCGCACGTCGGGGGGCCGAGATACAGGGGTTTAGAAGGACTAGAGTAATTACTTCCAGGGCGATGCGCCTTAAAGATTCCTGGAGATGGGTATCATTTGCCACAAAGACGGAACAGATATTGACACGCATATTAATATCGCATCCCAGACAGACACGCGATCCAATTTAACCACCACAAGCGCCGGGCAAGATAGCATAAGGTCTTGCGTGCCTAAGTATTAAATCGAATGTAATCGTGTTCTCGCTTGGGCCATCGCAACGAACAGAGAACCGGAGTCTAGGAGATAATCATGGGCGACGAACGAAAGCGACGGACATGATCCACTATAACTTACTTCCCAGGCACACCGGGATATGTTCGTCTTGGCTAGTTATGTACGTGAGGACGGCTGGAAGGGGGAAGTGGACTGACGGAGCTATGGCTGTGTCGGAACGGAGTATGGCCTGTATTAGATCCGCCAGTTAAAAATACGCAATTCCTTTGTCACGAAACGGTTTTCCTAAGGTGGGTAAGCACAACGAAGAAGTAATAAATCGAGGAGGGCACGCTGAGAGAGAAACAGCACGGAAGAAGCGCGAGAATTGAGCAACCAGGTGAATGGAATCGTCACTGGCAGAATCGGAAATCAATGCATATACGAGAGCGAGGTAGATTACAGGAGATATGTGTAGCCGGACAAAACAACAGGCTAGTAGCCAGAACGCCGCGCGTCAGAAGATCAAAGAGCCCGACTCAGAAACGAGAGAAAGATTCCAGCAGCCATGAGAAGTCTCAAGTTATCGGCAGAAAAGCAAAAATGTGAAGGAACACAGATGGTTACCAGTGGAGACTAGTAGGTTCCAGACTTGAAGTGAGACCATGGTAGCCCGCGCCCGGAGAACTGCTGAGCCAGAGCGAAGTTGCTGGCGAATGAAGCCGACACACTCCGAGAGAAACCCGGATTTCTCGGAAACAGCCAAAAGCCTTCTGGAGCTGATGCACATATGAAAAACTAGAACGCCCTCGGAGGCGGGTTGAGCTTCTTTCGAGTTCGATGCCGAACGTTCATGAAGAATCGGTGGCTGACTGTGGCTGATCATGAATCCTGACAGAGCAATTTCCATTTTTGGCGTTGTGCATCACTCAGCGAGAAAGGTACAGCTTGTCCCGAACCACCATGGCTTCTACAGAAGTAAAGGTCCCATTCTTCAAGAAGGGAAAGTCGCGGCCTACAACCACCCGCAAAAGGTCCCAGTCTCCGTCGGGAAACGAGGTGCAGTCCGTGGCATCGTCGTCCAAGTCGGAGGTCGTTCTTCCTTCCCGAAAAGCAGCCGCCAATCTCCTTAGCGCGGGCACCAAGCGCACCATCTCCCAGCGCGATGGATACGATGATCCAGACGCACCCGAAAAAGACGGCCCGGACGTCAAGTGGACGGCCGAGGGTTCTCATGTAAATGCAGCCTTGGACATCTTGGCTGGAGATGAGGCAGAGGAGCTACTTGCGAAGCGCCGGAGGAAAGAGCGCGCGGATGCCGGGGAGGAAGAGGAGATTCCCGACGATGGGCAGTACCGTGGGCAGAGTGCGTACCACTCTCATTTGAAGAAGAGCTCGGAAGTACCCAAGGCCATGCGGGTCGGCCCTCAAAGAAGCACCAGCACAATCCGCACAGTAACAATCGTCGATTATCAGCCGGATGTCTGCAAGGACTACAAAGGTACGTTCCGGTCGTTTTCCGAGTCCGACAGGGTCGCTGACACTCTGATCGCAGAAACGGGCTATTGTGGGTTCGGGGACACATGTAAATTTTTACACGACCGAGGAACATGTGGGTATCTCTATTCATGATGCCGGGCCTTCGCACTGAAACTTTTCAATAACGATAGATTTGGCTGGCTGGCAGCTAGATAAATTAGCAGAGAATCCCCAAAAGCAAGCTGGCGACGTGTCCGACTCTGACGAAGACGAAGACGTTCCTTTCGCATGCCTTATCTGTCGGAAACACTACACGGATCCCATTGTAACCCGCTGCGGACACTATTTCTGCTCCACCTGTGCGATCAAGCGCTTTGCCAAAACGCCCAAGTGTATCGCTTGCGGTGCCCCGACGGGCGGGATCTTCAATCGGGCAGATAAGATACTGGAGAAAATAAATAAGAAGAAGCAGGATAGGGAAGAGAAAAAGGGAGCAAATGAGGAGGACGCTAGCCCTTCCGTTGAAATCGAGGGCTTGGAGACGAGGAAAGAGGCCAGTGCCTCCGAAGACGAGGACGAGTCGGACGACGATTAAGCGACTGAAGTGCACTCGTTGGCGGTAATGTCGTCGTTACTATTGAACTACGCATGGGACCATACTTATTATGCCGTTGTGTACTCTAGACGCGTCGACTTTCGGTTTGTGCAGTCTCACCTGAAACTTTTTCGCTCCCCTTTGCGCTCCAATCAAATTGTTTTAGGGTGTAGACACATAGCCTTGTTGATCTCAGCACGGGGACCTTGAGCTGGGACCTACTGTCTGCACACTAGTTGCCTCGAACCTTCTTCTGTGGTCAACGGAGACGTTCCAGGCTCTCCAAATCGAGTATAGTATCTCGCCACTGTCCTATTGAGGGATTGATTATGACTTCAACATCGTTCTGGTGCAGTTGCAATTTATTGCGTCCTCAACGGTTTCTTGGCTGGACAACCGCGAGGGCCCCTAGGGTAGAAGCAAATCCTCATGGGTGCATTCGCCGTCCCTTGCGTCAGCTTATCCGAATAGGTCGTTGGAGGCGGGAACGTGGCGCTCCGCTAGGGCGGCGATAAAATTTTAGGAACCGACCTTCGGATGGGTTTGAATTTTAGGAGAATTGGCGTACATCGGCGATCAATTCTGCGTTCGAATTCGACGCACAGTCGGGTGAATAGCGCTTAGAAGGGTGTTGATTAGACTTTTCCCCTCTTCCAACTTACGCACATAGGCGCGATAACATGCGCCAACGTCTTCTGATTGGATCCTTCCGGGGGTCTCTAGACGCAGGCGGACGGGTCCGCAGTCGCTCAAAGGTAGGCGGAATATGTAATACTTCCGTAGATGGTGAGGTTTCCCCAGTGCTCAGGCATCAGGCGCGTCTAAGACCTCATATATTGGTCTCATGTGCATATGGAGGTCTGCTGTGATAGATGAGTGTCAGAACTTAGCGGGGGGTAGTCGAGGAGCGTGTGCATTCGTTGGATGTGGAGCAAATTCCATCCCATCATTCCGAACAACAGTGATCTATCGATGAAATATAGCCACCTTTTCGTACAGTGTCCAAGTACAGGAATATCCAAGATTGTAATTTGTAGAGTACATTGCCAGGTGCCTGGAACGATCGTCAGGTTGGCAAGGGGATAGATAACGTTAACCTTACCTTACTTTTTTTCAGTCGGGCATGACCAACCTATTGCTGAGGAGCCTCATCGCAGCCGTTCTGGATATGTCGTTTCAGAGAATCCGCACTGAAACCATTGTGTTGAGGATGGGACGAGAAAAAGAGAAAAAAACCCACCGACTGAAGTCCTTTTCACAGTATATACATTTGTGCGTAACCGGTGTCGCAGCGTGTTGCGTTTCGTGATGGCGTTTTCTGTCGTGCGCACGCGAAAAATCCTTGCCGCAAACGTTACAAATGAATCGTTCGCCAGAGGAAGAAGCCATCGGGCCTGGCGCGGCGCTCATTGAGCTCCTGGGACGTGAGGCCGGCGTTGGGCCAGGATGCGTCGACGAGTGATGCCCGCCTGTGCGGCTTGGGCCGTGCATGGCCGACGAAGGACGAGGAGGTCGGCTTGGGTTCGCGTAAGCCTCGGATGGAGTCGGAATAAAATTTCGCGGTTGTGGTTGCATCGAGCCTGGGGAAGGGCTAGCAGCACGATTGAACGGGTATGAACCGGACGGTTGCGGTTGCGTCGACGAGTGACGTTGGTAAGAGCCTGGGGAAGGGCTAGCAGCACGACGATTGAACGGGTATGAACCGGACGGGTTAGACTGATAGCCCGAGCCTCTGTTATCGGGATATTGGGAAGACGAATATCCAGAAGGGTTAGAATACGAAGAGGCCCGGTAGTTGCTCGAAGAAGGAGGCGCAGGGGCGATCGGCGGATAGTATTGGTTTGGTTGGTGGCCGACCCGAGCTTGGGTGGAACATCAAGTCAAGCTCGACATTGCATGCAAAGGTGCAACGTACTGTTGGTTGTAGCAGAATAATATGGCCGTCCACTGGACTGCTGATACGTCGGTGAGTATCCGCTCGGAGGTGGCGAGGTATCATCCTCAGAAAAACCTGGAGGAGGGTAGGAGTAGTTGCGGGAGTGCATTTCCAAGGTTGAAAAGTGCGAGTCGGTGGCGGAGGCGTAGGAGGAAGGATTTAGACGATGTTTGATCATAGCCATAACGTCTGGCTTTAATAGTGCTTCACTCCGAGCGGTCAGTACCTAAGTTTGCATGACCGCATATCGGATTAAGAGTTTACCAAATAATTGTCCGAGATGCAAGGGGGTGGACGGAGTATTGGTGCCAAAAGACGGCTGTTTTTGTCACCCGTTTCGAACCTACAAGGACACGGTAAATGAAAAGGCAGAGGAGGTAGCACGAGAAAGCTTTGAATCTTCATCAGCTTCGAATATACATAGTCGGAGGCACTGTCAGTCAGTACCCGAACTCAAGCTTCGCTGGGAAAATCCCTGGCGTAAAATTACTTAAGGAAGCAAACCCCAAACTAAGACAATCTAAGATGCGGTGCCATTTTCCCCTTCGATGTGACATCGACGCTTTAAACGAGTTAAAGCCACTCGACAACCCGAATAGGCAACCGTATCTTCCTGAAGTCACACCGACGGCCTTCAGAGGATAACCTGGTGCAGCCAACTGGCTTTTTGGGTGTCCGTTCATCATTGAAGTAACGAATGAACGTCGGAGCCGCAGAATGCCGGAATCCGCGTTAGGACATATGAGATAGATCGAGGAGACTTGATCATACCCTCGGAATGCGTATCGCTCCAGTCCGGAGACAGATGTCATGTGCATGAGCAACATACCGTATGAAAACAAGCAAGAAGAAGTCGAGATTGGAGAAGTTGCACGGGGTAATCCTACCTGTCATCAGTGACAGACAGTGTCAAACTTCGACATATGTTTTGTATCAGAGCTCAAGTTCGTCTCGAGTCGTCATGCCGAGCTAGCGGAGTCCGATTTTCATGGGCATTCCAGTGTTCGGACTCGGGAGCGGTCTGATACAAAACCTGCGACCTTGTGAGTACACAGAATGATGAAGAGAAAACAGTGTGTACGCACATGAAGCCGAGCATATCATAGTTTCGGATTCATTCCGAATAATGCACGTCGACGGTCCAAGCGAAGTGAACCCTCATTCCGCGTTTTCCGGGTGGTCTAGAACTTGACGCGAGGCTCCCAGTCAGGGTTTGGACAGAAATTGCAGACGTTAACATCCCACTCGGAGCCGATGGACATCTGGACGGAGAGGCCTTGGCAATTTTAGTATTGGATAGGAAATTGGGGCTAACGGAGTTCCTTTGTTTGATACACAAAACACATGAACCGAATATTGACCCTGCGTAGAGTCGCTTTATTCAGGAAAAGCGGCTTCCCAAGAGCGGAATCGACTCGGAGTTGTATGTAAAGGCAGGGACAGACAGAACCTCTGAGAGCAGCCAATGCAAATTTGAAACCACGTCATGACGGAGAAACCAATGAAGCAGGGTAAAATTACTTGCTAGTGCTAGGAGTATTCGCATTGCCTGCCAGGTGATGCCGCAACGTCGCCGAGATTAGGCAGGAGATAGATCCATGGAGCGTTTGTGAGGTCACCGAGTTGGCCGTGAAAATTTGGGAAACTGGGAGTGTTGGAGGACATTGCGATGAAATGGTCGCCAGCAGGGAAAAAACATGATGAAAGAGTAAAAGAAAGAAAGTGACATACCATTGTGGCGTTGTTCAAGACAAGAGGCCTGGACCTTATTGCCGTTTTCAGAAAAGTTGGCATTTGTGACTTTGCGTGACTTTTTCGTGGATTTGCCGTCTCAACTTCCGCGACTCATAACTCCACAGTCAATGCACCAAAACGGATGAAACCTAGACCATTCGAACCGCCTCGCCCAGGGCTACAAGCCCCCACCCATTTTGGGCCCCAGTTACGTTGTTAGCCACCGCATCTTTTGAACATGGCAAATTGTCGTCGGCGACCTCTGGTCATGTAAAAACTGGGTGGATAGCTATAGTTTTCGAGTATGTTGACCATGAATATCATGCAGAGGTAGCCCCAAGTTATCGGTATTGACAGGTAGCCTCGTTGTTGGTGTACGATGGACACGTCATCGTGTCTGTTACTCGTCGTCCCACTCTGCCTACCACATTGTCCGCCGACCTTCAGAGATGTCACAGGGCTATTCTAAACATGTTTTGGACACTGCGAGATGTAGTCATACCAGCCACAGCAAGAAAGCCATAGTACAAATTCTGCAACACGATTGACCAAAAAAGGACTGCTTGACATGCACACCTCTCGCTCCAGCGGCTTGGGGTAACACCGAGCATGTCTACCGGTTATATGTGAAGATATTCAGCACTGAAACCGATGAAAATGACTCAAAAATAATGTTGTTGGTCATTGCAGTTCTGAGCCATCTTGATAGCTCCCCGACCTAGCTCGCTGAGAATTTGATTCACCTGGGGCCACCTCTGGATTGTATTCAAGAACAATATACTCGACAATCGTAATTACAGGCCCAATATTTACTGAGTTAGAGGCCGCCGACGCTTTCTGACAGTGCTTCAAAACTAAAACCACCCGAGATGGAATCAAAATCCAAAATGGGCAGGGCGCTGTAGCGGTGGACGAGGCGATTCGAACGGTCCATGATTCATGAGATTCTGCCCAGTGGTTGTGGAGTAATGAGTCGCGGAAGTTGAGACGGCAAATCCACGAAAAAGTCACGCAAAGTCACAAATGCCAACTTTTCTGAAAACGGCAATAACGCCGCTGCCAAATACACACATCAACCAAACATCAACCAAACACTGCCACTCAAAATGACACCTTCGACCTCGACGCCTACATCCAGCACAATCCAACAGATAAATGTCTTACGAGAAACACTTATACGCCCAACAAAAAACCCCTAATTAGCACGATAGCGGTCGTGGGGGTATCTACACTGGCAAGTGGATAAACTCTTCCTTTGCTGACTTGCGGTTCAAGCCAGTTCTGACTTGGTCGCGTAGCATACCAGTAGGCGGATTTGCACCTTCAACCAATTATCTCTTTTTAGGCTTTTTTCCCGTAATGGCGATAAATATAGTGCCAACTTCGCATTCCCAGGAGATTATGTTGATCAAGGGCTATTCAGTGTTGAATGTCGTGTGCCCCAAGCTCCGTTATATATCCCAACAAAGCGCAGCTTCCGCGCGGGAATCATGAAGTGACACAAGTACGATATATCTTTCGGTCAAGGTCGTAAATGCGATCGATGTGATGCCTGAACTATGGTATTTTATTTAGGCGCGTGTTTCATGTGGTCGGTCAACTCAATTGATTCAACGAGATTTTTACACGGAATCCATGAATTTGGCTCGTCGTACGTATGGTTCTATTTTACGGACATGTTTGACCTCCCCGCGTTGTCGTGTAATTGACGATCAAATATTGTGTGTGCACGGAGGTAAGATTGACCGAGATCTGCGCCCCACCTATAGGCGTTCTTGCCCACCGGGACTCTCGCCTTCCATTCACTCGATAGACCAAATCAAGGTTATGGCCAGCTTCCGATGTTTTTTACGTTCTACCGCTTTTCTCTGTCCCGATCCCGAACCACTGGCAGAGGTGCCTCACGACGAACCTATGGCGGATCTTGTATGGATTCTCTTAAGATTGACGCTGCAGATCTAATGACTTCCCAAAGGTCGGTCCCTGACCCCGAGAAAGAAGACTTTGTGATCTCACCTCGGTCCGTACTCCCTGGAGGTTCTAACGTATTCTGACAAAATTTCCAGGGGAGCCGGATACGCTTTCAACTCAGCATGCCTCATATCTTGTGCGCTCATCAGCTCTGTATGGAGGGACATGCGTCGTGACTGGTTGTTCGACGGGCATCTCTCGACAGTGTGGTCCGCGCCAAACTATTTATTGCCCTGTTTCATCTCCAAGACTAACCTTGCAGGTTATCGCTGCGCCAACTGCGCTAATAGTATCTGGAAGGTGGGCCCAGTGGCTCCATGTATTTCAACACTTTTACGACGGCGCCAGAGAGCGACCGAGACGGTTTTAGTCAGCAGGCTGCACAGAACGCATAGGTAAAATCCAACACTGGGCTCGCTATGAGTCTTGATTATCTGACTTTCGGAGTCGTTGCCGTCGCATTGTACTTAGCTCCCTGAATATTTCTTATAACGAGGCGTCCTGTGATCATATGCGCAACCGATTGGCCTACATAGACACGTTACCCAGAAGCACAAGGCTTCGAATCTAGGGAGGAAGAGAAAACCATCGTCAAACTGTAACTCAACCCTATAAACGATAATAACAGGCATTGCATTACAGAAGAGCAGTTGGCCCGTACGTGAGCGTCCAGATAGATTTACTTCGGGTGGACCGGATAAACCAAGCTCGCCTTCCTCTGACGGTAAGGATAAACACAAGTATCCAGACGCAAGCCATGATGTGACGTCGCCAACGCCGCCATGCCAAAATGAGAAGGGTGCGCACGAGATCGCGTTTTCGACGACGTCCGTAATGGAGAGCGGGCGCACCGCCAGAAGAGGAGACTGGATAGCCAAAAAACGGGTTCAGAAGCGACGTGGATGGAATTGTGGTGATCGAGGGTGCGGTGGCGAGGACGATCGAGGGCGCAGATGAAGATGTCTCACGGCTGCCACCAAGTTGAGGCGACGGCGGGTCGGTCCACAAAGGATCGTGTAACTCTGTCAGAGAAGCTAGGGTTCCGCCATAATCTGTCAAGCTTTCATTAGGTCTTGTACGGTGCGTGATTAATGAGTTCGGTTGGCAACCTTTCGGTAGCATCGCTGACGAAAAATAGCTGATGAGCTCTTGCTGTGTCGGAAAAAAGACTCGAGAGATGGCCTTCTGCGGAAGCACCCGCTTGGCGATGGCCCATAGCCCCGCGTGTGCCCACGAATAATTGATCATAAAAGCTGTGCACCATGATGAGGCGACGATAACGAGGAGCGAAATTCGTAATTACCCGCCGCCAGTAGCCCGGGAAATTTTGGGATAGCATCTCGAAGTGTCCAAGTTACCAGATCAATGTTCTAGACACGGTAATCAGCGTTCTTGTCCAAGGAAATTGTTATACCATACAAGGCTCTGCGTCGAGAGATTTTTAAGGTCCAGTAAGATGACGTATTGAAGTGCCGGGACGCCAGACCGATGAGAATCGTCATTAAGGCGCTTGAGATGCAACCGAAGGCACTCGAGCCCTCGAATTATGAGAGGTTTATAGCCGTCCGAACTATCGTTGAAAGACACGACTCTGATGACGAGGATTGGCCGGCCAAAAGGATCTCTGGCAGGGGGAGGGAGACAGTGCACAAATGGCAGGCGCAAAGTTGGGTCTGGAGGCCACAAATGCGCAAATCTCCACACTAGAGTCTTGCGAATGGATTCAATTGCGAATGAGCGGGTGAATTTATTACGCTGGATGCACGGAAAAAGATTAATTGGTAGACAACGGACTTCGATAACGTACGCGGAGGATGCGAAAGAGGGAACCTTCGAGAAAGTGAGGATTCAGGGGGTACCGGTGAAGGAGAAACGCGCCCACATGTATCGCTGAGCCATTCTTTGGCCCACTGGGTCGATTCTGGATCGAGTTCAAACTCATCCGTCACAGACGGCAAAATGTCGTCTATCAATGTTCCTTGT
The DNA here is from genome assembly GCA_029281435.1 of Mycena haematopus. Taxonomy (NCBI): domain Eukaryota; kingdom Fungi; phylum Basidiomycota; class Agaricomycetes; order Agaricales; family Mycenaceae; genus Mycena; species Mycena haematopus. The sequence goes on from JARJCV010000013.1 coordinate 253,795, forward strand.
AAGGCGAGGACTACTTCTAGATTTTCGGCGAATTGTGAATTCAGCAGCTTGAACTTTTCGCGGTTAGCATTCACAAGAAGATCCATGTGCTTCCCCCGCCAGTCGCGGAGAACTGGGACTGGTGGGTTTGGCGGTCGAGGAGAGAACTCAGAACAGTGCACGTGTTTTCCCATCGGAATGCGGATCTTCCCGACTCGGACTTTGAAAACACCGGTTCGATACGGTCCGAAATCTTTCATTTCCGTCAGCGACGATTCAACCACGATTTGCGAAGGTCGCAAAAACGCCTCAGGATCCTTCAGAACCGAGACCTCGCGAACCACCAACATTCAGGCTGTGGTCGTAAATTAAAAGTTTCGTCAACCCGGCGTCACCGCTTAAAGCACAAATGGACGGCGTTGGCCCAACGTTGGCCCGCCATCCGTTGCGAGCACCTCTCCGTTGAATCAACACCCCCGCGCCGCGTCGTTCTAACTCCTCCACTAACGCCCATAGCGGAAATTCATCCATTTTTTGGACACAGTGCGCGCATATAACACGCCGCCGTACAACTTGAACGGTTTGAACCCTTGAAAGCTTATTGTACGCTGCCGATCCTCGATTGCTTTGATTTCCATCTCCGCATGATCATGACCAGCCATCTGTGCGAGGTTACTGCCATAGGCCGATTCCGGTCGTGTGCCTACGAGTAGGGGGGCCTGGCTGGCTTCAGTTCAAACGGTCAAGGTCTACATCAGCTGGGAAATCCGAATTTCCGACCTCCACGCCAGAATAACAGGTGAATCAGGCGGATGAATAGGAAAAGCATAGAACAAGGGCCGGTTGCTACGTCAGGTCGATAATCTCCGTAGCCACAGGGGTGTCGCTCCGTGTCAGGTCAATAATTTCTCCAGGCAGGGCCTTGGAGTTGAATTGTTGGCCCGCTTCTTTCTTCACTCGCTTCGGACCCTGCGGACGTGTCAATGCTGGTCAGAATCATCTTCAAGTCAGGCCTGCCTTGCTCTCCAGAGTAGATGGACCTGCTGACGTCTTTCTATTGGTTCGGTGGTTCGGTGCAATACCATCGGCCCGGAGGAGGTCTGGGAAACGTCAATAACCATAAGCAAGTGCCAGGTCAACAAACCGATGGATCGATATTTGAATGTGAAGGTGACAAGAGGAGACTTCTCTAGATATTCGACAATTGCGGCAGATCGAGGAGGTTGTACTACTTCTTCTGCGAACCTGGAACGCTGTCAGAGCAGGGGATAGTTTGAAGATCGACACTAGCTTTATTTGATGACTGCTGTCCTTCTTAGAGCGCTCGTGGATTTTGGATTCCTCGGCCGCAACAATTTTGCTATATGGTTTGGTTCCCGCCATGTTTATTGTCCAAATTTCGACGCGGATGAGTCCCAGCTCCTTATGGGCTAAAGAAGTCAAGAAAGTATCATCATCTGAAGAATTCCTTGTCTTATTGTTGGATCCGTCGTGTTGAAAGAACGGTACCTGTGAGATTCAATGGGGAGAACTTGAATGGTGAGACGGTCGATGCCGAAGTTCTTCGGCCAGAAATGTTTGCTTCGCAGTTGGGGTGCAATATTATTTCCCCAGCACACTCAATCCCATCCACCCAGATGCGAGCAGCGGTTTGGCAAAACACGTCTGTGTTTCTCCAATGAATCGAAAATCCCTTCGAATACTCATTTTAGTAGTTTCATTATGTGAAAGGCTAAACGTTAAGACAAACTTTATCGAGCTCAGACGCAATCCAGCATGTCTGACCCGTAGGGTAATCGACTGTCTCTGGTTTGAACTGCTCGGCTTCGTCGCCATTAATGATAATCCACGCTTGTCCACGCTTCGAATCCATTGGCTTCGAGTCGCATTCTTAGGTAGATCTCCCACAGAAATTGTCCTAGAAACTCGGCGGCGAATGGTGGACGATGGCAACGTTGGCTGCGACGTTGAGGAGACTTGGAGGAGACCAAGGAGGAAACCGGAAAGGCGGTCTTCGAGTTACCGGCCTGATGTGTCAAGCATCACCAAATACCATCAATCTGAACTCTTCAAAATTTCTCATTTCTGCATCGTCTCATGGACGCCGTCTCAAAACTACTCGAATGGTTTCAAGGCAACGGCGGGAGTATAGATCAATCGTCCGTTGGATTCACCGTGTTTCCGGGCTGTGGACGCGGCGCAGTCGCTCTCAAGGATATCCCTGTCAGTACAGTGTTTTGCTGAGTTATATCTCGTAGACTGACCCCCCAAAGGAAGGCCATGTCCTATTTCAAATACCCCGCGGTCTTCTCCTTTCGACGGAAACTTCAAATCTCCCCGGTCTTATCGGGCTAGACCGCTGGACGGAGGCGAAAATGCACACAGGTTGGGTTGGACTCATCTTATGTATGATGTGGGAGACTGCGCAGGGCCCGAGCTCAAAATGGTCGGCATATCTAGGTTCGTTCGCTTTAAGCTTTAACATTGTCCGAAACCGGACTCACACCATCAGAATCTCTACCCAAGACATTTGATACCCCAATGTTTTGGAGCGACATTGAATTGGAGGAACTCAAAGGTACATCTGTAGTAGGTCTGTCCAACATCTCCATTTCCATTTGCGCAGATCGTTCAATAGTGCTTTAGATAAACTAGGCAAGGCCGACGCCGAACAAGACTTCACGGAAAGACTATTACCGATGGTGCAGGTGAGCACTCCCACTGAGACCGATGCCATGAATTCAGTTAGGTGCCAGAGCCGACCCGATATTTTCCCCCCAGAGACTATCCCGATTTATTATACGCTTGAGATTTATCACGTCATGGGGAGTCGCATCCTTTCTCGGAGCTTTGACGTCGAGAAGAACGAATCCGAAGAAGACACCGAGGCAGATGGAGCAGCCAATAGTAGTCTCGGCAGTGCAATGGACGTGGATCTACCCCAAGACGAGACCGAACCTGCTCACAGCGGCGACTCTGAGCATGCCGATGAAGACGAGGATGCTGAAGAAGAAGAATCACCCGGGGTTTCGATGGTCCCGTTAGCTGACATGCTGAACGCGCGATATGGCTCGGAAAACGTTCGTGTTTTCTTTAACATCTTGGGCGACCAACCGAAATTTCAACCAATGACAGGCGAAGCTGTTCCACGAAAAAGACGACTTGCGCATGATATCAACCAAAATCATCAGAGCCGGGGAGCAGATAGTATGCACATATCTCCTGTCACCGGAAACAACATTCATCTCTTCAATCCGCAGTGGAACACTTACGGGGACTTACCCAACGCCGAGCTACTGCGACGTTACGGCCACGTTGACATGTTGCCTCTGCCAAACGGAGAGCTCGGCAATCCAGGCGACGTCGTCGAAATTACCGCTGATCTCGCAGTCGCTGTTCTCAAAACAGACGACGCGGTAACGAAAGAGCGAATTGATTGGTGGTTGGAGCAAGGGGGAGATGAGTAAGTTTTACAATCATTCATGCCTTCCTGCATTCATAAATGCAATTAAGCGTTGTCGTTCTCGAATCTGATTTGGAGGTTCCATTGGCTCTGGTATCCCTGATTCGGCTGCTCCAGCTTACCTCAGACGAGTGGGAGAAGACCGTGGCGAAGGACAAAGTTCCAAAACCCAAATTAGACAATGAAGTCCTAGACGTGGTATGCGCCGTATTGGAACGCAGGCTGAATGCGTATCCTTCTACCTCAGATGTTCGTCACTCTTCTCTTCAGAACCTTTTTATTGATCGTTCAAGCGTATCTTTCTGCAGAATGACGTTCAATTACTTGACGACGAAAGTCTTCCTTTGAATAAGAGACTCGCGCTAGTTGTGCGAACCGGAGAGAAGAGAATACTTCAAAGCACTCTCCAAAAGATCAAAGCACAGCAGTTGGACGCCCAGAAGGGAGATGGTCGTAGCAAGCGGAAGATGCAACCTGACGAGGAAGTTGGGAGAATGTCCAAGACGCAGAGACGTTAAGCCCTATGGTCGAATTAATTCACGGGTTCTACCCTCCATTCGGTCGACACAGGTCGAGATTCAAGTGATGTGCGATTGCACAGAGATAGGATAAGGTCATGTACATATTTGAACCTGGTCTCTCTCATATGATGCTCGTACCTCGCATGTTTTAATCTGACATGGTTTTGCCCTGTGCAATACTTCACGAATTAATCCCTGGGGAGCACTTGGGCACTGTCTAGTACCTGCTTCCTGATTGGGACCTCCGCAATAATATATCCTTCCTTACTTCCAGCAATTATGAGAGGATCCAGGGTCGAAGCCAAGTACAGAATTCAAGGTATGAGGTGTCTATCTAGACGAGGCAGGCAGGGGACCGGGGATTTACCCGGGGCGGAAGCACGGAAACGATTATAAATTATATTGAGCGAGGGAGGAGATATCAACGGACAACTTTTTGAGCATGAAAAAAAAATTGTCAGCGCGTGTAGGAAACCTCATGGTACCACATACTGTAAAGCCGCAACGTTGACCGGCGGAACAGCAGATCCCGACGCGTGCGCCCCTAAAAAGGGAATACTTCCGGCGGATTGAAAGGTATGGGCGGGTATGGGCGCTATGGTCTCGGCATTTTCCGGACCAATCGCAAAAATCCCTTTACTTAACGTTCCGCGTACCTTGCAACCAGCCGAATATTCCCTTTTTAGGTGTAACGGTTAAACCACACGAAGATTTGTATCCCTGGAAAACTGTCATGTCCGATTATGAAGAATAAAAGACAGGGCTCTCGGCTCTGAAGTCATCATTCATTAAAGAATTTGTTTTTACGGCAACGGCTGTGTTGCGAGTGCATTGACAGGTATTGCTGTTGAATCAGTATAAGTACAGCATGATTCAATAGTAGAGAACGTTGTAACTCGGGAAAATTTTGTTGGATTTTTGGGTGGAAGTTGATGGCCGATCAATCAATCAATTTTGAAATATTTGTCATCACCATTGAGACAAAGGTCGCCTTGCTCTGAACCTTTGACAACGCAGTCCATACACCAACCGGATTTCCAACCACAATGTTGCAGGCCAAAGATTTTAAAGCCTGGATAGCCATCGAAGGCGTCGAAGCGCCAGAATACAACGTCGAAATTGCGGAGAATCAGCTGGAAGTCAGTTGCTGGATCGCGTCCGAGGTTGGGAAGCAATTCGCCGTTCATTGGACCAATCTTTCTGTCCCTGGATTGACCGGCGGTGGAGTTCAAGTCGATGGCCACAAATGTGGCTTTGAGGCTATTGCTTCAGAAGCACGACCTCTCTCACTTTTCATGGACGGTATCGCGGAGACCAATAATAGGACTAGACCCTTTCTTTTTGCGCCATTAGAGCTTACGGGTGAGTTATTGCATCGGAGGCGCTTCGACTGAATGCCTTATGTTTTTAGACGACGACGCGTATCTGGAATCTGCGTTACACCCTCAGCTCGGCCTAATCAAACTTGAGATATGGAGAGTCGATGTCGGCATGGGAATCGCTCCATCTGCCATTGCGTTACCTTCGGCCCAGAAGGTCCACGAACGCTCGAAGAAAGGGATGACCCAACAAGTTCGGTACAGTGCATTATCCTGTCTACTTGTACTCCAAGCTAACGAAACAACAGGTTCGATGATGCAATTCAGCATGCACAAGTACAGAGCGCTCAGATTCGCCGTGTTGGCCATGGCCCTTTAGTTACTTTCTCTTTCAAATATCGCTCGCTCGGTAAGGGCTTTCCTTTCCGATTTTGAATACCTCGACCAATGTTTTGTCAGATTTATTAAGGGCGAACGGTATTGCTCCACAACCTGAGCGAGCCCAGAAACGCAAGGCGTCTAGCACCCCTGAGCCCGGATCGACAGATCCTGGTGCGCCAGAGCCTACGGAGGGGGCCGCGAGGCTAAGCGTCAGTTCCACAGTTGAATTTCGTGGTCTAGATCTGTTCTGACGTGCTTGTGGATCAGGCCAGTCAGGAGCGACTCGATGTTCTTACTTCCAAGCGTGTCAAGATAAACCCCAAGGCGGAACCGGTAATGGAAAATAACAGCACTGCCAGTGACGTAAAAACAGAACCATCTGAGACAAGCTTGAAATTGGAGTGACACAATAGCAGACCTCTTTCTTTCTTTGTTCTTGTATCAATTGTATATTATCCCGTTCGGTAACTCCGGTCTTGCAGTCCCGTTCATGTCACATATCACGTTTTTGGCCGTGACGTGACTGGACGCGTTTCAGCCACCCTCAGCCACCCTCCGGAGTCCCAGGCTTTCTGTCCTCGTCGACCGCGAGCATGCTCCTACAAGCCACGGATCTTCAGCGCTAGCTTCAGCGCGGATCACGATCGAAGACACGAAAGCGCCAGAATCTGACATTTGACTGGAACATAAGTATGTATTAATGGAAAAGTGCCTCGCAAAGTCAAGGTGGGAATAGCCCAGCACCTGCCTTGTAAATATGTACAGAGAGGTTCAGCAAATTCTGATTCAGTGGTTGTTTTTGCGCCTGGGACGACTGGCAGACGCGTCTTATTGCGATCGACAAATCCTGGCACGGGAACTTGCTGCGGCCGACGAGCACCGGGTTCAAAGAAGGAACAACGTCAGTGCGACCATTTATATTTGGTTAGTAACAGGTGTGCACCACGATTCCTCAGACGCATCGTCAGCATCCTTGGCTTTCACATCTACTGAAGGATGCCGCGGTTCTAGATCCAGATTAAGGCTTAGGACGACCGTACTTGAAATATGAAAAGTCGAGACGTACGATGCGGGACCGCTGACCTGGACTGGCGTGGCGGCTCCGGCTCCAAAAACTAGTCACGCCACAAATCGGGTTAGTAGTCGGTATTCGGTGATGACTTACTTGGTATTCCAAACTCGCAGATTCTGAGACTCTGTTGACCGGCAACTCGTCAGGTTCGTTTCGTGCAGATGGACAGAGCGAATTGTCACCTTTCATTCAAATATCGGCCTCTTTGTTCGTTGCTCGGAGGACTACTTCTCAAGGAGTTCACGATAGTCCCTCCGCGTCATCTTGGATCTGCTTCGAACTAATGGAAAGCACCTTAGATGGATAAAAGGACATAGAAGGCGTCACCTATGGATCCCCGATCGTTCAATGAGCGACGAGAATGGCCCCAATGCTGTCGATGCTCGGAGACTAGAAGTGAGCCGTTCGGATTTTCTGAAGCACCAAAATGCACTGTTGCTAACCCCCATCCTCCTTTTAGAACAGGCTGAACGAAGTTCGTGCCAAGCGCACCTCGAAAAACCCGAGAAAGCGTAAGTCCAAGGCAGAGTACGAAGTAGGCCTCATCGACTTCACGAGACCGAAGAAGATAATGATTTCAAATCCCACGGACAAGTTTTCATCATTGGGGAGGCCAAAACCAAAGCGGAGGTGAAACGGAACTGATCGACCTATAACCCAACCAAGGAAGCGATTAAAGAGCGAAGCCAGTCGGCCGGCATCCATTCACGCAGAAGTTATATGCACTCGGCACAATGTTTGAACAGCATGCCAACATGCAAAATCAGGTGAATTCGTATATATTGCGTGTCATAAATCCAGAATTTGAATCATCATCACGTAGCTTCATGGGTGAACCGTTCCTCGATGACCATTTGCCGTTATATGTGAACGAATGGTCAAGAAACCTCGATGTCGTCCCAGCCGTAACATCCACGCAGCCAGCATCTGTTGCGATGCAATCCAGCTGACGAAATCACCGTAAAGTCTGGCTCGAGTAAGACAGTATGCAGATATACTGGGTTACAGCAGATCACAGCGTCTGGAGCCCATCATGGCGCGTGTGCCTCGTTCTCTCCACAAAAATAAAAGTAATCTATAGACAAGTCATTTTATAGGACAGGCGGAAGAACAATGCCAACCATAATTTCATCCACCATATATTCAAAGGGCGGGAATATCTCCAGAGAGGCATCCCTTTTCTTGGAGATGAGTCCAACGCTCTTGGGCTTGTATTCTGCTACAGGGGTGTTCGAGCCGTCGTTCAACTTCAGCTGAAGCAACCCGATCAGATTGGGTCAAACGAACTAGGCGAGCGAGGGATTTCACTTTAGTAGTATAAGCGCCTCCGTACCATAGGTATTCCTTTCCATCCTTTGCTGTAAATATACGTTGCCTGGTTCACGATCCCGTCATTTAGCTACCTCAGAAAAAGAGATGCAACCTGGACTCACGGGAACGCATACCATGGTACTTTAGGTTTTTGGAAGAAAGTTGCTGGATCAATGTCTTTGCCCCCGATCCGCATCACACTTGGAGCGCCGCGTCGCATGTACCATGAAAGTTCAGCAAGAAGGCCAAATCTCCCACTGTCGGTCGCAGTGTCACCGAGCTCCGACGTCCCCGAGTTGCGCCGCGGGATGTCGCTCTCGATGCGACGACTAATGGTCGAAACGAGTTCTTGCACCTTGATCGGCGTCCGGACTTTGTATTGTACGATCCCGGTCTCGGCGTCCTTGTAGGTAGCGTTGATAGGCTTGTGGGTAGAGATGATTAAAAGCATCGGCAATGACTTGGCCCTGTGTAAGTTCCAGTGGCCTTTTGTAGTTACAGGAAGCTCAAGCTCGTGATCACGACGAAACTGTCAAATTGAGATGAAGCGTACAGTCGATCAACAGAGATCTTTATCCTGCGCAGCTGCGCAGCAGGTACTCATACCTTCCAAGTCAAATTTCCAACGTTCGTGAGTTGAACGACCCAACTGAAACAAGCCCAGAAATGCCGCATTAAAATCGACCAGAGGATGCCATTGCCGACAATGCCGCCTGGGCAGTCGATGAGGGAAAGTTTGCCGAAGTTTGCGGCAGGGGACTTGCCGAAAGATGGCGGGCGCCGCCAGGCGGGCTAGAAAGCTATTGTGATAGTTGCTAGGCTATCGTTAGTCGCTTCCCTAATAAGTACACATTAATGTGGTTTAAAGGAATGTTTACGCGGGTCTAATCGACCGCGCGCATCGAGTCTCTGGTCGGGCAGAGTGGACCGACAATCTGCTCCGTGGTTGAGGATTTGATCCCCGAACCGAATGCGGACTGATTGGCAGGTACCGCTTTGTTTCCTCCCAACGCAGACCGTCGATCGGTCTGCTCTTGGACCCTGTCGCGCCGGGGTTTGACGCGTCGCCGCTGGGCCCAAGCGCACACAAGATCGAGCCATGCTCTATTGTGTCTCGCAACTGCGCTGGGCTCGTCGGTTTAGTGATGCCCAGGGCCCGGCTTGGCCTGAAAGCCCCGGCTTGGGCCTGGCTTGGGTGGGCTCGGGCTCAGGATTTTGCAAGCCCAAGCCCAAGCCCTCAAACAGGGCTTGGTCGGGCCGGGCTTGGGCTTGGGCCCGGGCTTTTGAGCTACTTCGTGCTTTGTGCCCTACGTATCAGTTTCAAGTCAAATAACACTGTACATATACTGTGAGAACATCCCTCCTTCAGATTGCTGTAATTCTGACCATCCAGACTGGGTTTAGATTCGGATTGGGGTGTTGGTCCAAGCTGGAAATATTTTGTAAGCTCCCGAGAATAGGTAAAGAAGCCAGAAATACCTCGAGGTGGGTTTTGTTCACATAAAATATTAGCCAAAAGAAATCTCCTCACAGTTTGCAGATTTTATTTCAGGTTTATAGCATTTACATCCGAGGTATGTAGGCCCGGGCTTGAGGGCCCGGCCTGGCTTGAGATTTTTGAAGCCCAAGCCCTAGGCCCCCCAAAGCCTGCTGCCGGGCTTGGCTTGGCCTGGCCTGAGCGGGCCGGGCTTGGCGGGCTTGAGGGCTTCAGGCCGGGCCCTGGGCATCACTACGTCGGTTTCATACTTAAGACGAGGAGTGGAGGGAAGTCGCACTTCCCGTCCTTTCGTACTCCCTCGTCCTAGGTAAGTCACTCGGACTTCGGTGCTGAGCTTTCGGGTTCTGATTCGAGACACAGTCTGAATCAGTCCGCGCCGATTCCAGCAACCGCTGTGTAATTTCCATCCGTCGCTTCGTAGCTCTCTGGAAATCGACACCGGTACGTTCCCTCGACGGAAGCGTTCTCGCGCCAGCCAAACTGAGACCCTTCGTCTAGTTGCTGTTTCTCACCTAGTGAATTGCTTGACGCCCTCTCGTGTGTCTTCACGCGTCACTAGGTTCGTTTGCGCTCGTTCTTGCGCGTCGGTACAAATCTGAGCGTCTTCACGCGTCACTAGATATTTGATTCGCCCACCCTAGTCATTTAGATTACCTCTTACCCTATATTCCTTGGTAGTTACCCGGTTTCGCGTTTTGGCTCCTCCCGCTCCCCGCTCCTCGTCCCTTTCCGCTCCTCGATCCCGTATCCCTCGCGCATTCTTTCCCTAGCTACTTGACATTTACCTATCTCGTTAATACACTCGGGCTCCCATCGGGGAGTCGCATTTCGGCTAAACCACTTTTACCTGAGTTCCCGTCGAACGAAAAAATACGGGTGGCGGTAAGTTGACCTCGCTGGGCAACTTACCGCCTTCGGAGAAAGCCGGGCTTTCGTTGCCCGCTCAGGTCGATTAGAAGCGATTAACTCGAGTGCGACTCCTGGATAGGATAGGATAGTAGTTGCCGGCGCCAGGTCCCGAGTCTGGGACACGCAGGAATTTGAAATTCAGAGGACTTGATCAAGTTCCGCAGTTGATGTGTATTTGACATTCTGGACCCAGTTTCAACCCCCGCCTCCAGAATTTACGCAGAAGATCCTCGGGTTCGTTCCAGGGCTTCGCCGATAGTGGTAGCAGAATTTGAGCAGAATAGAGAGCAAAGCGTGTGACTCACAGCGCACGTGTTGTGACCCAACGCGATTTATCTTTTCTCTTTCCACCATGGTCAATTGCAGCGGCATCTCTTGCTGGGTAGAAATCGAAAATTCCTCCGCCGCCACAGAGTACCGTATTGAGGCCTTCGATGATCAGAGAGTCATTACCTGCTGGATCGCGTCTGAGGTCGGAAAGGTGAACTAATTGAGTGTCGCATTGGGGTCTATGTCCTAACCAACGACAGCCATTTTCTGTAGCCTGGAAAAACTGCTTCTTGCCGGCTCCCACCGCTGGCCATGTGTTTATGGATGGAACGGAGTGCGGTGGGCGCGTTCTCACTGGACCAAGTTCCGCCATCGCCAAGCATTCGGGTGTTACCGATACGCGCACCGTGAAAGAGTTTGTATTCTCTTCGTTGACTGTGACTGGTGACGGTCTTGTTTTCTTTCTGTATGCGCTGTACTGACGGTTTGTTCAGACGACGACGCTTTCCTGGGAGATTTGCCAAGCCACCGAAAACTCGGTTGCATAGAAGTCGCGATCTATCCCGTCCAAATCTTTGGCTTTGTTGCAACGGTATCCAACTCTTCCACTCTTTCGGAAATCAAAATCCACGAGCGTTCGAAAAAATCGGTGACTGAGCAAATAAGGTAGGCGTTATGGCTATTAATTACCAAAGTTTGACCTTGTGGACTTCCAGACTAGCTGAACCGAAGATGCTCCTTGCGCCCCAAAACGCACTCGCCCACCGCTTTACCGGCCCGCCTATCGTTACCTTTGTCTTTAAATATCGTCCACTGGGTATGTTGAAAATCCTCAGTCCGTCTCGGTCCAATAATTTTCGTCCCAAGACGTCCTTCGAGCAAATGGAATCGCACCTCCTCTGCCTCCGCTGCCACAGCGAAAGAGAAAGCACTCAGTAGAGCTTTTCCACCTACTTTCCGATGAAGACCTCTCAGAAGCTGAACAAATCCGCATCCTTCGTGTGAGTGTTTTCTCGTCAATCCATTATGCATTTTCGAACCAGGTTCAATCGACAGGATAAATTGCACGCGCTCGAGAAAAAACACGCGCAGAAAGGCAAGAGATCTCTTGTCAAGGAAGAAGAAGGAGAAAATATCCCTCCTACTGCTGGTCAGAGCCGAAAGAAAGGGAGGGTGAACGGAGACTGAATTGTGGTATGTCTTTGGTCTATGTAAGGTGGCTTCATTTGACGCAGAAAATTTGGATATGGACCCTCGATGTTTGCTCTGTCTCGCTCTACTGCACTATAATCCTCGTTGTACCCGATATTCGATCCTCTGCGACCAGATATTGGCATAAAATTCCATACAGCTTTCGGTATAAGTAATATACATACGCCTCGTCCCGTCGATTAACTACCTCTATGTTCATAGTATTCAATGATAGCCAACCCGAATTTCTTGGTCATTGCAGCATTTACCTGGACATAAATGGGAAACACTTTGGCGCCCAGGGCGCCTAACCGCAGTTTGGTTCTCCCACCACATCGGCTCTGTCAAGTTTCGCGCAAATGCTTCAGTGGAAGGAATTTCTAACCTGGATCACCATCGACGGGAAAGAGGTCATTGAATATGACGTTCAAACGTCGAAAGACAAGAAAACTGTGACCTGTATGATTGCGTCTGAGCTGGGAAAGGTTCGGTCGGACTTCCTTCACGAGAATCGATATAGTTTCCCGAGGCAGACGAGATTCATAAGCTGGAAACCAATCTTCCCGAGCTCATGATCCGTCAGATCAGGGAAGGAGTCTGCTCTGCCTCTGGGAGACTAAATCGACGTTGCTTTATTGGCTTGACTCGATTATCACTAACAGCGCACTATGCACAGAAATTCTCTGTTTGTTGGAGAAACTCGTCTTTCCCGCAAGACGTGGGAGGTTTCGTCAAAGTGGACGGGACTGGCTGCGGCGGTGTTCTGTGCTCTTATCAGCGAGATTTAGGCCGCACTTTCAATAAAAATGGAGTCAACGACGGCGCAATGGTCAAACCGTTCGTATTTTCGTCGCTGGAACTGACAGGTAAGTCTCCCGTGGCATACGTTTTTGTTTAAATTTAATCGCCATTATTGTGCTCAGACGATGCCGATGCCCTTAGGCCAGGCAGCTCAAGCTCGCTTCAAGACCTCGGTCTCATAGAACTAACGATCGTTCCTCTTCAACGCATAGCGCTAGGGAATCCCATTGTCTATTCCCTTTCGGATCTCAAGGTCCATGAATGCTCGAAGAAAGCAGTCACACAGCAGATAAGGTCTGACGGTCATTATTCAGGGAATTGCGGAGCTTCATGTTTTAACGATCAACATGTAGGCTGGCCGCACCCGAGCTTCTTGAGCACCCTGTGCGTTGGTTTAATTCTGAGCGCAGTGGGCCCGACATCGTGAAATTCTGCTTCAAATACCGTCCGATAGGTAGGTGCCCCCAGCTTGCCAGAGCCCTATCGACCTGATCGGCGCCCTCTTCACAGACGTCCTCCGCGCCAATGGAATCGCACCAGCGCCACCTCAGCTTAAGCGGAAGGCGTCAACGTCCGTGGAGCATCCGCGCGCGTCAACCCCCGACGACGCAGAGGAACTCTCCGCCCTTGAAGAAGTCAAGATCCTACGCGTGCGTCGTCTTCGCTACCCAACCTGCACTGTCCCATGCTTTGATTGCAGGAGAAACTCCAAAGGCTAGAAGCGAAGCTTCAGCTCAAGCAGGAAAAGAAACCCCGCGTGAAGGAGGAGGGTGGGCCTGTCATTGACTTGACGCAAACTGGCGCGCGGAGGAAGAGAGTGAAGCTGGACGCGAAGCGGTCGTTTGCTTCGGGGGAGGTCATTGACTTGACGTAGCAGCAGCTGGTGTTCGCGAAGTTTCATTTATTTAGTGCGCATTTCAGACACGAAGTCGCACGAATCCGACTGTACGCTGCTAGAAGCCTCTTGTATTTCTAGGATGCATGTACCACATACCACTGTTACGAGATTCTGGGACGCGAGCACTAGTTTGTGCGAAGTGATCGTCTCGGGCCTGATATTTGGACGCGATGTCTCCATGCACAGGGATGGCAGGCGCGCCAAACCATGCAGCGGGCATGAAGATGATACAGCTGGCGCCTGCAGCCCATCGTCAGTCCTTGCGGCCCGCGAACTAGCAATACCACTCGCCGGACTGGGAGGATTTTGTAGCACGCCGGAATGCGTTACACGATATCGTCCACAGTTATGGTCTTAAAGGCAAGCCGCAGCGGATAGTTAATCAGAGCGCAATGCAAAAATACATAAGAACAAAAAGAAAAGCATGTTCAACGAAAGATCTAGGGATGGGGGGAATTTAATCCACCTTCCTGGCCCATTTGCGGCCGCCCATGGAGGGCGACGAGGGCGGCGGGGTTGCCGCACGCTGCCATGACGCGGGCTCGGGCTTGTACGCGGGCACCGACGTTGACGTGGTGGTCGAAACCGCCTTGACCTTCTCTTTCTCGGCGCCGTAAGGCTCAGCCACCCGGACGTCGTCGCTGCCCCAGTACATCCACAGCTGTACGCCGAGCACAATGTTGAGTAGGAGGGCGAGCGCAAAGCCCGCCGAGACAATGCTGTCGCCGACCTCAGTCGCGGTGGTGAAGAGACGCGCGGCGCAACCGGCGACCTGGGAGAAGACGGCGAAGGCGGAGAGCTGGCCCGTCGACTGAGCGCGATAGTTTTCGCTTATTTGGGGGATTTTGGAGAAGAGGGAGAGAGGGAGAGTGGAGACTTGGAGGAGGGCCAGCATCGGGAGAGGTATGAGCGAGCAGCCAAGGAAGAAGACAAGAATCGCCAGCGAGGCAATGACAGCGTTTGCGGTTTTGTCGGCCGCTGCGGGGCGGGGGGCGTAAAGGATTATAAGGAGGGTGATGAGGACGTTTTGGATGGTCAAGAACAAGTTCTCGCCGTACGTCGAGAAGGGGAACTCGTTGCGGTACGCGTACTCGAGAGTTATTGCGTACGCAAGGGTCTCGAGAATATACGCAGGCAACGAAAGCCCTCGAGCCGATTGTGCGCGTACAACTAATTGTATGGAAAAGTCAGTCAATTGAGCCGATTGGTCCAAGTAGGAGAGACCAACTCAGAAGAAGTTGAGGGACTTTCATAATCGACCCTCCAAGGACAATCCCTATTCCGAGCCCTTTGGATATCGAGTATTTAATGCATATTACATCGCCAATGTCCAGATTTTCTATGAGTGACGTGTAACATTCCTGGAACAACCGTAAGCATCCAGGTAAGGGCTTTCCGGAATAACAACCTTTCCAACTATTGAAATGCCCAAGTCGCGAATAAACCAAGGCAAGTTGCGAGTAATGCTGGTCATGGTCGAACTTGAGGATGGTTTACGCGCCGCCTGCTTACGCAATTAGTCCGTTTTTAAGCGCGGGGGTCCAACCGGATCAGGATATTGTTACATAATCACTCAAAATGAAGGCCTTGTCCTCCACTTTGGACTTTTTCGACATCTCTGAAAGATTGCTTCATGTATTCTCTCCCAGCCCAAATTTATTTGGACTTTTTGGGTCCAGATTCACCACAATGTTGAAGAGCCAAGTTGACGAGTCTTCGGTCACATTTATGTCACATCACATTGACGCCAACCTCCCATTGTGATTCAACTTCGATTGGACAATTTCTAAACCACCAGATCATCTTAAATATGCATATGAAATGAGTTCCACCCCAGTGAGCCAGAGAAAATGTGCTCCACAGCGAAAACGAGACGAAAAGAGGCCAAATTGAAACTCCGACACTTATGTAATAAGATCCTGATCCGGTTGGAACCCCGCGCTTACTAACAGACTTCAATACAATCGAGGTACGAGATTCTCAGTATTGAAGCGTCTGTCTAGGAGAGACTATTACGCAATCGACCTTGCTGTTTTAGGTGTTTCCACGTTGTCTCAGCTCGACTTGACTCTGGAATTTACAAGACATTCCTAAATTCCAGGAAGGCTAGCCTAGGAAAATATCTTCGATATCTTGAGCCCCAGCCATCGTATCCTCGCCATAGTCCGTATTATATTCAGGGCACCTTGCGCCGCGACCAATGGTCATCACCCTCCTCGACCAAAAGTCGCTCAAAATCCTCAAGGAATGCAAAGGAACCGATCCGGAGTAGTCTAAATTTGCCAAGCAACGGAATTCGCGGTTCTCCAGGGTTCTCAGGAACGACATGGCATAGTAATAGGTGGTCAACACGCAAAGTCAGCATCCCTACACAGTCGCGATGGCTCCTTTCTTATACCTCTCTTGGGACCGAAGCGTTATCGTAATGCGGCTTCAAGTTGGCCGAATTTTCGCCGTCCATCGTTTCTGACTTTGGAAATGGAAACTTATCCGCGACAGAGTCGCGGCGTGAACGTTCAACCAAGCGTTCAGAACCGTTTTATTTTCTCCGTTAACCAGCGGTTCAGGTGGCTGATCGGGCTTATAGATTCCCAATTCAGACTCAGCAATGAGGGATTTATAGGACTGACTCCACCTTTTGCTTCGCCGGTAGTTGCGCTTTCTTTCCGTCTCTTGTGCTTTCCCTCCTCACTATTTGGATCGCACGCAAAACTGCTTTCTCACTGCGCATTGCCAAGACACCAACGAGTCGGCTTTGGTATCCCGGCTGAGCAGCATCCGCCCTACGTTGTGGCAATTCCCTTGGAATGATGGCTTCGGGAATGGTGGACGAGCGAAAACCGGTTGCTTGGCCTGGGGAGCTCCTCTCCAAATATTCCTTCACTTCCGTGTCTCACAGTAAATATTTTCTCCCCCCTCCACAGAGCCTGTGTGTGGTAGCGGACTTCCTCTTACAGCCTAGTCCGATGACAATCCCATCTGAATTTAAGTATCTGCATGGTCCTTCCGCTTTCTTGCAACAGACCCCCGTCCCAGCAAGTCCTGCAACTCGTCCCCTCACTTCCGTGGAACCTGTTCTACATATATTTCCGTGGATCCCGCGTGGCCTCCCGTCGGTCCGGCCGTATTTGTACTTGCTTTGCAATAACTCTGACCCACCTTCATGTCTCATCCCCCTCACATCTATCCGGGTTCTCCGCCCGACAATCTGGGTTCCCCGGAGTCTCATACCTCAGAATTGTCGGACGCGGAGGATGAGGAGGATTGGGAGGACTACAAGCCTGGAGGTTACCACCCCGTCAAGATTGGTGATGCTTTCTCCGATGATCGCTACGTTGTGGTCCGCAAACTGGGCTGGGGCCATTTCTCGACCGTGTGGCTGACTTGGGACAGCAAGTGCGCATTAATTCTGCGCACTGCGCGTCGAGTCGTTCTGATGAGAACGCGAAAACAGGATGAAACGCCATGTTGCGTTGAAGGTCGTCAAGTCGGCAGCGCGTTACACTGAGACTGCGTTGGATGAAATCAAGCTGCTGCAACGGCTTATCACATCTAGCTCGCCGAACGGAGCCTTGAATCATCCAGGGAGATCTCATGTCATCTCTTTTCTGGACCACTTTCGCCATACGGGTCCAAATGGCACGCACGTTTGTATGGTTTTCGAGGTACTGGGTGAAAATCTGTTGGGACTTGTCAAGCGGCATCAGGTATGCTAGAAAATTGTCCTCGACGCGCCAATTAATTTCTGGGAAGAATAAAGGTGTACCTATGCCCATAGTCAAACAGATAGCCAAGCAGGTATTGCTCGGGCTAGACTACATGCACAGGTGTTGCGGCGTCATCCACACCGGTCTGCGTCCGCTATTACGTTCCTCGTTTTCCAAGCTGACCTCACGTACAGATATCAAGCCAGAGAACGTTTTAATTCACATAGACGATGTCGAGTCTATTATTCAGGCCGAGCTTGCCCTTGCCAACGCCTCCCCATCAAGTTCCGCCCCGAAACCAAAGATAATAGGTGTACCGCCATCCCAAGGCCGCGGGGGTAACCAGACTCCGCGCACACAGTCCTCCATCTTCGTGTCCCAGCCCTTGCCTTCACCCAAAAGCAACGGCAGCTTGAATGCGAGCTATACGGCTGCCTCTGGGAGTGCTGACCGGTGGGGGCTCGGCATGACGCGAATAGAGAACAAAAGCCCTGTCACCTCGAGCCCAAGCTCCGAGCTTGACCTGGTGTCGCTCTCTATATCACCGAAATCACCACACCCACCGCAGAACGGCCCATCACTACTCTCGCAGCAGGCGCCGGCGGCGGGTGGGTCAAAGCCTGTGCCCCCATCGCACGCCGCGATGGACGTAGACTCGGACGAGCGACACGCGAATGGAATCGCGGATAGAATAACCGTCAAGATCGCTGACCTGGGAAATGGTGTGCTACAGCCTAAATATGGCGTTATGATAGAACTAACCAGTCTCGACAGCGACGTGGACGCAGCATCACTTCACGGACGACATCCAGACGCGACAGTATCGGGCACCTGAGGTCATTGTTGGCGCAAAGTGGGGGACAAGTGCGGATATATGGAGCGTTGCGTGTGTTGTGGGTCCACGGTTGTCATTTTTTCGGTCCGAATTACTCATCCTGTTCTACAAGGTATTTGAGTTAATAACGGGCGGAGACTATCTTTTCGATCCTGCAAAGGGCTCCCGTTATACCAAAGACGATGACCACATGGCCCAGATAATGGAGCTTATGGGCGAGGTCCCGAAAAGCATCTCACTTGGCGGGAAATATAGTTCTGAATTCTTCAACCGGCGGGGTACGACATCTTGCTAAAATTCATTTATTGGAGGAAATTGATTCACGCATGCAGGCGAGCTCCGGCATATCTCAAAGCTCCGCTTTTGGCCACTTGACCTCGTATTGCACGACAAGTATCTCTTTCCCAAACAGGAGGCGGACGCGCTCGCGTCGTTCCTGACACCAATGCTGCGGCTGAACTCAGAGAAGCGTGCCAAAGCGAGCGACCTCGTGCACCACAACTGGCTCGAGGGCGTCATCGTGCAGGGCGAACTCGACGTCATTCGGCGCGCTGAGCAGATGGACGTTGCCGCAGCAGACTCCGGCGCGGACCCTGCGATGGTGATGGCCGTCGCGGGCTTCGCTGCCGAGGCGGTCGCCGCCGCCGGGCGCCCCGAGGTACACGATGCGAAGGCGGAGATGCAGCGCACGCAGAGCGAGGCGGACGCGCTGAAGCCCGTGGAAGACCTGCATGCGTCGTCCGCTGCACCTTCGCAGTAGCGTTGTGTTACCGCGGCGCTCTCCCCCCCACTGACGTCGCCAGGCGGGATTCTGGCGGCGGGACTGTTCTGTATGTATGTACGCGCATACCTGTCAGTGTATCGCACCAGTCTCTGTCTGTTCCTGGGTTTCTCTCATAGACGCGTAGCATGTACGTAGTGTCGACGAATATCAATGTATGTATATTGTTATCTGTTATACCCTCGTTTCTGAGCTAAGGAAGAAGAATATGATATGTGCCATAGACTATCATTTCACGAACGCCAAGTCCTCCCAAATCCTTTCAGTTTCCCGGTTCCAGATATGAACGATCTGAATTTTCTTTCTCGGCGTTTGGCGGTTGTTTTGACATATTGGTGCAGC
This sequence comes from Mycena haematopus, assembly GCA_029281435.1. Classification (NCBI taxonomy): domain Eukaryota; kingdom Fungi; phylum Basidiomycota; class Agaricomycetes; order Agaricales; family Mycenaceae; genus Mycena; species Mycena haematopus. Next base: position 273,073 of record JARJCV010000013.1, read on the forward strand.
ATGAGAGCCGAGCATTCTATCTAAAGAAAATGCATGCAAGACTTGGTTCAATACGTGTACATAAAATACGGTATCATTAGGCCCTTTGAAAAGGTTTCTGGTATTACCGACAAACCGATAAAAAAAAGGGAATAATGCATTAGTCTGCATAAGCACCGTCAGACCAGAAAGAAAAATACAGATGTGTACTCACCTGTTCATGTCAAGTCGATAACCTCTCCCTGGATAAAGCCCTCCAGTTTCTTTCTCTTGCCCCGCGAGCTATCTTGCGTCAAGTCGATGACATCCGACGCTTCGCGCTTCACGCCAGCCCATTTCTTGCTCTGGCCGGCTTCCGGTTCGGGCTTGATGAGAGGTTTGTTTTCCTTTTTCACGCGCTTGATGGCTTCTGACGGGGGCGCAGGCGTTGACGCTTCTGACAGCGGCGCAGGCGTCAATGGCTTGGGCTGGGCTAGTAAGGGTGCAATTCCGTTCGCACGAAGGATATCTGGATGACCCCAGTGTTAGGCAAGTGAAAAGGCCCAGAGAGGTGAAGGGAGCGACTTGCCAATTGGACGGTATTTGAATAGGAATTTAACAAGGTCCGGCCCAGTGCGCTTTGGAGAAACAAAATTGATGGGCTTGGCAAGTCTCTCGGCTTGTGCGAAACTATACAAATCGCGATGAGAGGTGGTATTGTGATTTCTGTGGGACAACAAACGATATCTGCTGGGTAACAGCTTTCTTCGAGCGCTCGTGGACCTTCAGGGCGGACAAAGCACAGGGCGCGGCAGGACGATAAGAAGGCCTGGTCTTCGGCACATAGGCTGGGTATATGACGAGCTCAATGACCCCAAGGTCTGGAAGAGAATTCCCGCCTAAATACGTGTCGTCATCTGGAGAGGAGTTACCTCCAATGAAGCGCAAGAGATTTAGAAATCGAACCGGTGAGAGTAAGCGATGAGAACATGAATGGTTTCAGCGTCGTTCCGTCGGTGAAGCCGGTTTTGGACGCAGTGGATGGGAATTCCATGAGCTTCCCTCCGCAATTAGTTCCGTCCATTTTGAGTTCTCCGACAGTGCCACCAGAGACAGAAGAATTCTTCCAGTGGACAGAGAATTTCTGTATGTCAGAAGCCACGATCAGTTGAATGAACGACGCGATGAATTAGTGGCAAATTGACCTTCCCGAGTTCTGACGCGATCCAGCAAGTGACTGTTTTGTCGGCCTCGGATATCTCGACATCATATTCGGGAGCTTCTTTTCCTTCAATACAGACCCAAGCAGAGAATCCATTCAAGTTCATGGTCAAGGTTAGGGAGAGAAAGAGAAATAAACAACGCGTCCGGTCACTTGAATGTGACGGGCCTGTCGCATCAGTCACGGTTCCTCTTTTCTCCAGCCACTCCAGCCATTGAGCCAAGTGCCGGCTCACGTACGGACCCTCGTTTCATTATGGTTCGCCTCGCGCTTGGCAGGATATTTACTTCATCCGAGTCAGCCCTAAAGAGTCTGAACAACCTTACCAATTATCATGGGCTTGTGACGAAGGTATGTCCGGTCTTGTATGACGAGATGGCCATGGAGATTTTCTCTCAGTGCCCCAGCCTTGAATCGCCTTGAAACCTGTCGGTTGGTGAGTGACATTTCCTCGCCGACTTGCTCTTTGTGAGGAGATTGAACCAACGTCGGCAGTGGAGGAATTTTGCTCAACAAATACAGTGACCGGTTTACGGTGGGACCATTCCTGACCTTCCATGTCTACACACACCCAACATTCTTAGTGACGGCCCGGTCAACAGAACGGGAGGATTATTGAGCCGCATTTCCTTACCCGTATTGCGGCACTTTGGCAGCTCGTTTCGGCGACCGACAACATGGAGAATCTTCTTACTTTCCCTTCCCTCGTGATCTCGCCGCGCCCGGAAAGTCAATAAATCTCCTTCCCACATTACCGTACGGGCTGGTACGGCTCAACGATTTCAAAATTTCTGTACGGACTATCGTGATTCACAGGGGAGGAATATGGTCGATTACGATGTGTTCTGAGTCGGAGTTCTGTGTATCTGCCCAATACTTCAAGAACCTCACTCACTGGCTGCTTCACCCTTTCGGACCAGCATTTCTGCACTTGATAGTGGCTAGGGGCCATTCAGCCACCCATGCTTCGCCGTGTCGCAGTTGCGTATTTGATCCGATGTCCAACCGCTCATCTTTCTGCGCCGGCTGGGTCTGGTGCATCCACAAACAGAAATATGTGGCACCAGTTATGGACTGATTTCCGTTGACTACTAGTAGCGAGAGCCTGTAGCTCTTGTTATTTAGACTGTTCCTAAAATATGATTACACTGGGTTGTCTGGGACAGAATATCTCATACCCTTAGCAGGAAGCTCAAAGAAATGAATTTCATTGATTTCCTGTCCAAACGAGGTATTGCCATTTTCGTCGGTTGGCGTTGAGTAATGATGTCAGGTGGTTGTATTACATACACCAGCCACCGTTGACCTTCAGCTTCAGGCTTCACCACGCCCTCGGACTAGTGTGCTCATCGGCACATTGAGTCCTTTTACTTCCTTATAGACTGGAGTTTGCCATACTTGTTCCATGTCGCGCGCCAATGGCGCCAAACCGGTGACACCAGAGTCGATTTATTTCAACCCATTCGCGGACGAGCGCCAAAGGACCACAGCCATCGATGTCCCGTACCTTTCCAACAGCCATCACCGCCCAACGGTACGGCGGAGAGAGTCTGGCTCTGATAGCACAACAAATAGCTCTGTTGGTTCAAGCAGCGGCCTCAGTGTCTTCACGAACACGCCCCGCCATATGAGCATCAAGACTGATGGTGCTCCCGACGCCGTGGGGAATGGCGGACACCACCCTCTGCGGAGTGCGGACTTGTCTTCTGGGTTTCGTAATGGCGCTGGGGTTACTCGACCTCAGTTGACACGTATCGTCAATATTCCGCCTTTGGTCGATGCGCCTCCAGTCCCGGGCGCAGACATGATCATAGCAGAGCCCCCTGCAGACGAGAAGGTGGTCTTGGTTCACGAGGTAAGAGGCTCGTGATGTTTCTTGAACGGATCTGACAGCATAATGGCAGGTTACCTCGAAAGATTCCTTGGCTGGTGTCTCGCTGAAATATGGAATTACCATGGCGGATCTGAGACGAGCCAACCACCTATGGTCATCCGATCCTATCCATTTGCGCAAAGTTTTGTATATCCCTCTCGATAAGACGTCTCGAAAAGAACTGGACCCAACTCCACTTCTTGTTTCCACCGAGGACATGGAGCAGGCTGCGCTCTCGCCAGCCCAGGTTGACACCATTGGATCAATGTCCACCATCCGACGCATCCCGGTCTCTCAGTTGTCTTTCTTCCCACCCCCCTCAAGACCACAAGAGCCCGAGACACCGCCCCCTCCGTCCGAATTGCCCCCTCGGACCAAGCACCCACCCTCACGACACACGCGTTACCCAACGGCCCCGGCCTCCTCCTCCACGCTTCCCGGCACCGCAGGCTCACCCTCCCTCACGTCGATTCTTAACGCTTTGCCCCTACAACCTTCCACACGCGATACAATCATCGCACGCCTTTCGTACGATAGTACCAGCTCCAGTTACTCGGACCGCGACGAGGACCACGAGCTTGACGACGTGCGCCGCGGGACGTCCCTTGACTCCACCTTCCCTTCCAATGAAGTCACGCCCAAGGCCAAAGCACGAGATACGGTAGCAGGCCCTTCTGCCTTCGCCCGTTCGTACACCCGTACGACGTCCGCCTCATCGGTGTACGGTGGCGGTGGTGCGCAATACCGGCGTGTGGGCCCGCCGCGGACAGTGCAACTGGAGCCTTCCCCGGTTATGCAGCTTCCATTCGGGACACTGCGCCGCAAGACAGGGACTATGGGGCAGGTGAACGGGGACTTTGATCTCCTGGGCCTTAGGAACGGGGAGGGAGACGGAGACACCGAGGACTTGGATCCGTGATGTCGCGTGAAACTCCATACACTTGCGGGATCCATTTGGCACTGCGGGCCCAATTTTCCCTTTGCAGCCGGGAGGCGCGCTGCGTATGTCGAGCCGCGCATCTAATAAGGAAGGATTTAGACGCAGCGTCACTTAGAGGTGCCAGTTTTGGATCCATTAGATGCCTCATTGCGCTGATCCCCGCGACTGCTGGCAGCTATCTTATACATTAACCACTTTCTTAGATATGCAGCTATGCAGCTATGGATAATACCGCCAAACTAAACGGTAATGTGTACCCAACGAATGTGGTATATATGTGAGTAGGTCGATAGGGAGTGCTTCTAGACTTACTCGCCGAACACGACTCGGGACGATGATCACACTGATATTTCGGGTGAACGTCGTTCTACAATCGAGTCCTGAGTCTTGTGTGAGCGGGTCAGAATCGATGGCCTGCGAACTGGTGACTCGGGGTTTCATCTCAAATGCAGGCTTGAGTCGAGGTCAGGGCGATAGACTACTTGATAAGTAGCTAGCTCGGCTATGGCTAAGAACATCGGTTCGGACTTTGAAAAGTGCGAAAGAAGAAGATCTCTGTTCGGAGATAACATTTGTGGCAGTGAGCCTTCTTATGACCTTCTTCAACTTGTTCTCAACCACATCAGTGGTTCTGTGGATCTTTCGAATCTGTCCCCTTGCAGAAGTATTCAGTGGTTTCCTTTCATTGGACTGCATGGAAACTGGCATGCCTGCGATGCTGGGCAGCATTCCGTCCCACTACGGCCCGTCTGGATTGTAGTTGTTCTCGCCCAGCAAACCCAGCCTTGATCGCCTCGTAAATGACCTGTTACATACTCGGCCCTTTCTCGCTTTCCTTATCAGCCGTCCCATTTCATGCACACCTTCGTTTCTCGGCTCGAGATGTCTCTTTACCCTGTCCCTCTAGGTGTGGAACTCTCGTCTCAAATTGTCCTTGGCTCAAAAACATAACAGGCGACATATTTGGAGAGATAGGCCCGATAACGGCTGAAGATGCCCTAAGCTTATCTGTCGGAGCTGTGGGACCTTGCGCAGTGCTATCCTTCATCAGTCTGTCGACCGTATTTTCATGTAAATGTGCCCTCGTGTATGGCCACCTGCTATTTTGCTGACCCTTTCTCCAGCGGCACCAGCTCTAGCAGCGAAAGCTGCGATCCTTCCAACAAGCACCTTTCTGGTTCCTGCTATTGGAGTATGTGGTATCCTTGTCGCTGTCGCTGCATGCAGTCTCATGGTCCTTGTTGGACTCTATTGCGTCATTGTATAGTGGCCGCTCGCTATCCGCAGTCGTATAGATAGGTGACCACAGTGAATGAATTGGGTTGGATCGAGATTTCGACATGCGCATGGCTGAACGAGGACCGATACACCCACTGCATGCCTCCCATTGTGTGAGTTTCTTGTGCGTCTCCCGCTCTTCAGTGCGTGCTTTGTCGGATTCTATACCTTCGGAACTTATGTTTTCAAAGATAGGCCTGGACGCATGGTACGGGAACGTGGCTTAATGTGGCCGGACCATACAATTGCTCGCCGGGGCAAATCTCACCTCGCGCTAGAGCCAGGTTTATTGCTTGATCTCGTTCGCATATTTTGACTGATGATACGTGTGGTCAATATTACTTGTAGGCGTCAGACGGAGTCGCGAGAGCGGATAACTCAGATGGCCGCAGGACAACAAACAACTAGTTCAAGGAGACGCTATCTGTCGATGTTCCTCGTGCTCTCGATAAGGCGAGCGCGGAATGTCAAATCTGACGCGTGGACCAGCGCTAAATCTTGGACTTTGGTCGTATTGTGAATTATGTCCCAGCGGTCATTAACTGACGGAGATAGAATCCTCTGCGCCGTCTCGAACAGAACCACCTTCTGTGCCAATACAGTGCGCGGGCCGAATTGATTTGGTAGTCTGAGTTCAAAAATATCTTACCTGCCCTATCAAATGCAGCTGCGTACTGCGTCCAGCGCACGCAAGAGGATCCATGGATGAGTTCTTTTGATCTTCTTGTAGAATAAACTTTACCAGACCACCTCAAAGAGTTGCATGGCGGCTCCACACCACGGAGTCGTTGCCTGCCCCCGACACAGGAACGCATGCATGAAGTACCTCCATTTATCTGGCTTCCAAGTTTGCCATCTCCGGGCACCTGGGGTTCTTTGTACTTTGTGGAACCCTAATATTACCTGTCCCTTCCCACAGCTTTGTTCGCGGCTGCCAGTTTGTGCTTGTGCTGCGAGCCTAGAATGAGCTGATTTTTTTTCGGTTTAGTCAAGGCGCTTGCGAGCCAGATCTATACAGGTATTCGGACGATGTGTCGTGTGGTCAGGGTCCTGGAGCTTCCCATGGCCTGTCCCCCGACATAAATATCCGAATGCAAAGACATTGCGGTTCAATCCCCACTTCCACCCCTCACAAAGACTTGATGCCATTTTATCAGCCTAACAATGGAAATGGAATGGGTGGGCCGCCGTCTTATCAGGCGTCGTCGCCGACACCTCCTCAAAGCTCGTCAAGAACCATGCAGGTGGTGGTATGTTCATAGCTTCGGTGGAGTACCGCATGTGCTGAAATTTCTTCAGGTCAATTTCGATGTTGTTAGTCGTTTCTCGAGGATCTTTTCCCAATTCCCATCGTTTATACTCCGTGTCTCCCGTAGAATCAGAGCGTTGAAATCAGACTCGACGAAAAGTCGCCCTGGATCGTAGGCTTGGTTCTGGCCCTCTTGAGGGTCGCTGGACAGGTGAATCAAGGGCTTCCACCGTGTATAATATCCCATTGCTTACCGCTTTCAGAAATTTCGTTTCGAGTACGAGATAAGTTACCAAACTCGCAACGGTGCGGCCACCAAGATTTTTCCCGCGAACTCTCCGAATATTAGGGCGCCCCAGTGAAAACGTGGTTAGACTGGCAATTTGTACAATGTGATTACGATATGATACTCTCTGAATGTGCAATCTACATGATTTAAATCCTTCAACTTCAATTGCACACGACAACATGGAAAGTGACCAATATGTATGCGTTGTGGTGAAAATAACAGTATGTTGCAAAAGCATAGGATAAGACTCAGTATAATGGATTCTGTTCTGCCAAGGCCGTTCGGGAATTGCACAGAGATTGGCCTGAAATATGCAGCGGAATCGAGATCCCCGCACACGTTGGACAAGATGACGAGGCACGCCGTCGCGGCCACAACGGAAAATCGAGCGCCTTCCCGCGCTCCACTCCACACCTAGTCAGCGGTCCGTTAAAATCGCATGAGAAACAATAGATACCAGATATAATGTCCCTGGGCCACGCCGCATTTCATACAAACTTTTCAGTTCTGCTGCGGACACTAGTGTCTTCGATACTGATACACGTTGTGGGTGCGCTGGCTTTTGCCGGGATAGTCCAGACCAAAAGATGGACCTATGTTTACCTTCGAGTGGTATGGCAGATGCAGAACACCACAAGAATTCCGCCCAGGAACGCGACGGCTGCTTTAGGTGAGGGTTTGGACCTTTGCCGCCAATATGAACGTACATACCCACCCAAAATGTTCATGTGCCGACCAAGCCGGCGTGCAGCTGTATATGACCGCGCCTACACTTCTTCTTGCGAAGCTGATTCTTCTGGAGTTTCGCGATGCAAACCGTCCCCAGGAGACTAACTGCTGTAGAAGGGTGACCCGGGTATAGCCTTGCGGAAGCAATAAGCAAGACGACGATGTCGTATCATGCGATTCTAGGTGGATATAAACACGTTGTCCATGCCAGTGACGGATACAGCGAAAGAGTCGTCGTATTGCCTTCAATCCATGCCCGATACTCGCGAGGTCCAAATAGCTACAATGTTCTTTTCCGATACAGGAGTGGGCCAAAGGGCCAAAAACATAGGCAGAAGCATTGGCCGCGGGCATCAATCACTTCAGAATAACAAAACGTTCACACACCAGCGCTGTCTCCGAAACACGATCCCGGCACTGCGCCCTGGTTGCCCCGCGCTGAAAAAGATCGAAGGCTTCGGCTTCCGTCTCTCTTTCCGGATCCAGGTCAGCATTGGTCGCAAGACAGAGCTTGAGAGAGGAGGTATCGATCGCAACAACCCGCCACGGCTTCCAAACGAGCGCCTCCCTGCCTTCAGCAAAATCTTCAGGGTTACGGATATCGAGCTGCGCGGACGCCTGGGGATGAGGCGGCGGAGCGAGAGAGGAGAACGAGAAGAGAACGGCGTAAATCCCATCCTTCGACCTGGGGTGCAATGAATCCAAGGGCTCGGGCGGCGCGGTGAGGAGATGGCAGAGCGCCACGCCAGGGATGGACAATTTGGATGACGGGTGAGACACTGGTGACGGGACGTGTAGAATGTGAAGAATACGGAGCCGCATGTCGGGGTCAAGACCACGCCGTGATGAGGAAGGAGCCGACAAAGCTGTTAATGAGTGGGACATTTCTGCCTCCCAGAGTGATATGGAGGCGTGAGAGCGGTCGTATAGAGCTGCTGCACGCGCCGCTAGACCGTTTCTGCGCATGAATATCTGAGCTTCGAGGTTTACGATACACGGGTAGACGCACCGAACATATTTTTCCTTTCCCTTTCCGCCTTTCTCAGGACTCATTGTGACCCCTCTTTGCTCGTCGACGTCATCTGTGCTCGGAGAGTGGATGTCGGGGTGCTGGTCGTGAAGCAGTATAGACGCAAGCTCAGAGGCTCCATTATCCGTAAATAAATCAGTGGCGCGAGCAATAAGCGTCGTGGAAATAGTACGAAGCGTCCGATCAGGCGGCGGCGCAGTGGAGACGGGGGCCGGAGGTGGCACCAGGGGTTTGACAGGGATCAATTTAGAAGAGGAAGCAACAGGTGCAGGTGGTGGAGGCGGCGGGGGTACCACCAGGGGCTTCAGCCGTGTATGAGATTTAGGCGGAGGCGCGACGGGCGCAGACGAAGCAGAAAGCTGGTGCAACGCAGCATCTTTCGCAATAGGATGAGGGAATATCGGCAAAGGGTGCGTAGGCGCCGGAATGGCCACAGATCGCTTCGATTCAGAATTAAATAAGGGTACGGGTGGCTTTAGCGCTCGAAAGGCAGGCTTGGGCCCCGCACTGGCAGTGCGAGCGTCAGAGTCCACAAACTTAGATCCTCTGTCAGACCGGCCACTAATCTTGGAAGGCTTGATGGGTGCGGGGGGGATGTTGAAAGCAGAATCGAATTTCGGGGCAGCAGATTTAAAAGCTGGCTTCATCGATGGTTTAAAAAAACCGTCTGCAGGGCCCATGAGACGAGGTTGTTTCTTCGGCGTTTCTGTATCCGATTCCTTTTCATACGGACCTTTTGAGTTTCCGTAGTATTACAGGACAAAAAATAAATCCACGTACATGTTCTGCATTCCGTTTCAACATCTGAATTGATGAATTGAGATGCTGCTTAAAGCATTCAAACAGTGTGCTTATGTCCTAGAACGCGGCACCCCTTCATCTGGCCAGGGAATGCCGGAGTTTCAACAAAAATAAAGCCGCGTTGGATAGATGCCCAGATGAACACTGCGGCACGCCGGGTCCGCAACTGACGGTATTTGAGCTTGAGTGAGTGCGGAAGAAGGTAGACCACGGTCACATGACTGATAAAGCCGAACAAATCGCACATTTAAATACGGCGGTTCACAAGAGCGTGGCGAGGGCGCGAAACCACTTCGGTGGACCTCTAAAGAATAGTCACAGGTAGAAATGAATGTGCGATTCTGCCCTGAACCCATGAGTTGAAGTCAATGTGAGGGTGTCGGTAAGTTGAGCCGAATGCGGAGTTTGCGGAGCTTGAAAAGCTTCGAACAGTAGTACACAAGTATCAACAAGTTGAACTTGACCGGATTACTGTTCCATTTCATTCAATTCGTAGGGTCACGGGTCACACAACCCAAAATCTACGAAAATTTTCGTAAGTCACAGCGTCACAAGAGGTTCATACGAAAGGTTTCCCCTATCCGACCCAAAAAAATCGCTCCCGGCGGCCCTGCAGGGCCTTTTATACGAATTTTTTCGTAAGTCACAAAGTCACAGAGACCTCGTACGAAAGACACAATTCGTAAGCCGTGTCACACCCTAAATCGGCTTACGAATTGAACAAAATGGCACAGTACCATACTGGTGAACTTCACACTGGTTCATAGGTTGACTTTGCGCCATACACTTCGATCTGACAAATCTCACTGCTGAGCGCTGAGCATTCGAGACTAACTTAAATAACTTGAGATCTGGCCGTTCCGAGTCCCAGACCACGCACCCGTAATCACGGAAATCGATCAGAGAAACGAGCAGAGGAAGTCGATGTGGTTGAGTTGTTTTCTTTTCTATTTTTAATAGCCAGTGTCATCGCTTTCACAGAACCCAGAACTGACTCCCATGAGCCATCTGCTTGATTATGCCTACGCCCACGGCCTGCATTTTCCTTCAGGTTCCCTTCCCCAGCGCAATCCGAACCCTCCTCAGGCTGATTACGATGAATTTTCCGGCGATGACCCAATCTTGTTGTCCCCCAGCTCTGAATCGCGGAAGAAAGAACACCCAATCGTCGTTGACGGAGATATTGAAATCGAAATCGAAGCACATCTAAGCCCGAAATCTGCCCCTCCGGTCCAAGAAAAGCGTACTCCTGCGGCACGCTCAGAATCCAAAATACAAGCCGTCCAACCGAAAAGCGAGGTTGGCCGAGTTCTATCAGCCATCTGTCAATAAAATCTGCTAACACTCAGCCATATTCAAACAGAAAGAAGCACGTACCCCTGCGGCACGCTCAGAATCCAAAACACAAGTCATACAACCGAAAGGCGAGGTTGGCCGAGTTTTATCAGCCATCTGTCGAAAATCTGCTAATACTCAGCCATATCTAACCAGAGTTCCACTGCAGCCACCTCAGCTAATTTCCGACGCCACGAGACATTGTGGTTCAACGACGGCTCTTTATTCCTCCAACTTGCTGGTGTTCGATTTAAAATGCACCGCAGCCGCCTCCGCAGGGCCAGCACTTTCCTCGAGCAATTATTCGCAATCCGCGAGGAATCCTACGAAAAGGCTTCAATGCATATTGCACTAAAATCCGGCAAGCATGTGCCGGTCGAGGAAGTCGCTGGGTTGGACTTGTATATCCTCGACGGGGTCGCCGTCAAGTTCGCGGATTTCGAGGTTCTGATGTTTATTGTCGATAATGGAATGTGGGTATAATAATCCTTCAAGTTCTCGTTAATTTCGTGTCAATCTTATGGGTTTTCACTCTCAGAGAGTACGCCTACGCAGGCTGCGGCAGTCAAGTCCAAGTTCGAACTCCCACTGTCAGTATGCTGGCGTCTGCTATACGGGCCGCAAAGGCTCTGCAGTGCCAGAGCATCCATTCCTGGGCCATCTCGTCCATCCAAGAAACATGGACGTGGACTCCCAAAACCGTGTTCCGTGAACGCCTGTCCATGACTGATGCGTTCGAAATTCTCGTCCTCGTCCGTACTCACAAGATGGCCGATACCGTTTCAACCCGTGCGCTCTACGAGTTACTTCGTTCACCTCGCTTCAACAACATCAAAGACATACACCTTCCAATTCCCCGAAAACGCCTCAATGTTGAGCGGGGGAAGCTGCAGGAGGCCTGGATCTCTATTGCTGCTGACGCTGAGCCCTCAGCTGTCCCCTGCCCATCTGTGCCGCCAGCATCCGATTCGAGCTCAAGTGCCAATGATGCTTCTTTGGCGGAGATCCAACAATGCATCTCTCATTCCCCCTCTGACGTCCGCGACATTCATATGAAAGTCGTCCACACCTCAGTCTTCGACCAGCATCTTTCGGACCCGCTCGGCGGTTTGGACGCACTCATCGCTACGCCGGAGGTTTGGTCTGCCGAAGGATATTGCCCGGGGTGTATTTACCTGAGAACGAAGTTATGGGAGGAGAAGAAGGATAACTTGATGAAGGAACTGAACGGTATTTGGGCTCAGAGTTTGAAGAAACACTGGTGAAGACGATTTCAAACTACACAGACTCTTCCCAACAACTCCCGGTCGACTGACGGGCAGCATCTCCGGAATTTTTCTCTATGTGATGATACTGGCATGACTTTGTACAGTCGGAATGATGGTCGGAAGAATTGCAACAACGAATTCTCGCTGAAATTGATCTCAAAGGGTTAAATTTAAACGGTAAACGGTAAGCAGCTGAATTCATTTGTTTGGGAACTTCTTGTCCGCAGAAGTAGGCTCTTGTTTATGTCTTGGAGGTACTTAGGTAGGTTTTTCTTTGCCATCGATTGTTGGGTATTTGTTCAATTTGGAGATCTCAACGAACGGTCACATGATTGTCCAAAATCTTCTAATAATTTGCTTCACAACTTGAACTACGCTTTACTTCGTACAACAAGGAATCGCGAAACGACCGCTATTGATACAATACATCAGCGCTCCTTAAGTTAGTTTAATCGTCAGACGAAGAATCCCTAGATTCCAAAAAACGAGCTCGAACCAGGGCTGCCCGCGGACCAAGCCGTCGTAGCGTCTTGTCGTCTGTTGGATCACGGTGACGGTACGGGTGCGGTCGCAGTGAATTGAGTGGCGCCAAGTCACGGCATGGGCCGATCTCACCGCGACGCTCATCGGAGTCGGCGATGAGCGGCGCGACGGGGGTGGGGTCGATTGGGAGGAGTAATCGAGGAAGCGATCGCGCGCTGCTCAGCGCGGAATCGGGCCCGGAAAATAGAGGGTATCCCGGGGCAGAGGGTGACGATGCGTAAGATGAGGACGACGAGGAAGAGTTGTAATCAGATCGCGGGGAGCTGGAGCGCTGGTAGGGAACCAGCGGGGAGGTGATCCATCCGCCTGAGACTTCCTGAAGTTCCGGTTCTGGTGGCTGATATCCGTGATTCATTAGATCTACGGGGGTCGTTGAATATTCACTATTGATGCCGAAACTGTGGGATTGTGTGGATGTGGGTGCAGGGGGGCGTTCCTCGTGCGCGGAATCGTATTGCGGTTGGGCCAGAGATAATTCGGCAAAATGCTGCGGAGATGGATACGAATAATGAAGTGTGCTGTATGTGGATGGTGATTCCAACTGCGAACGCGACTGTGGTCGAGAATATGGCTCGTGCATGCGGACTGAGGGAGAAGGGGGTCGAGGAGCAGATGAGGTAGATGGGATTGGACGAGGAGCAAGGGTGGGTAAGGGCGAGGGAAATGCAGCATAGACCCGGGCTACAGACTGGATAGGGGCATCCGCATCTGTGTTCTTTCGTTTGCCAATGCGCGTACTTGTGAACAAGCCAGGAGGTACTATGAGATGTCGGACATTAGGAATATCGTCGACGGTCCCCAACTGGTCAACAGTCGATTGGGTGAAATATGCCGCTGTATCCAAGTCAGTGCAGAACTAGAAATAAATGTATCGTAATCTGGGACGTACTCAGATGCCATTTCCTCCTTCCCTTTCCTGTCTCGACCCAAACCGAATACGTCTGTTTGACGAGCTGCTCCCATCCCATCGGCTCCTTCTTGTTGCTGGTATGGATGTAAGAACCCGTCCTGGCATCCTCCACGAAACACCCACCTCTGGTTGGGGTCACCGACCCATTTTTCGTAGTAGAACAAGAACTCCTGAGGGAGAATCGACGGGATTCACAAAATCGAAACAGTGTACGCACGTCCCGCACGCGTGAGGCGCTCCATCGCCTTCCCTCTGTGAAGCGCTCGATACCGATCCCCGTAATCTCGGCGTTTGGGCTCCGTTCCTCCCAAGCGTACACACAACCAGTCCGAAGGGCTGCGCGCTCCTCCAAGTCCAGTCGTCGTGAGACCATCGGCAGTAACCCCCTGCGAATTGGGCTTGAGGATTCGCGTCCTATGACAGAGACCCAGAGGACCGTACCTCTGAATGGCGAAGAAGATTTTGTGCGCGTCGTCCACGGATCGAATGCGGAGGTTCGTGCAAGTAGGTCGTTGCACAGTGGGCGGTTGCTGCTGCAGTGGGACTGGGGGCATCTTGCAGAGAGGCGGGCGCCGTGTTCACATGTAAGTAGGGCCAGCACAAGCGCTGGATCCTATTAATTAACCCGTACTTGTACCCGATACAGCACGACCCTGAAAATCGCGATGCGTGCCCTCTCACGCTTGTAAACCTTAACAACCCAAAATTTCGCAGATTGATGTCTCCAGATCTCCTGCACCTTTTCTGGCTTTTATCCCGCTTTATCTGCTGCTCTAAGGCGTATCCCTGCTTTCCGCGCGTATCGCATCAATCTCTGCTTGCCAAAACCGGTCACCTTAGCAGATTTAACTCCTTGCATCTCCTGCCGCGGAAACTCTGACTTGCTTTTGATGTCTCGACGGAGAAACGAGACATTCAAAACCCTCCGCTAACACCCAATCACTGAATCTTAAGCGGTAACATAACAGCATTCGGCACTTTCCACCCGAACTCCGCGGTTCCTTCCATCTTCTCCGTACGACCGTAACGCAATTCAGCAACAAGGCGTCCAATTTACAGGGTGGTTTCGTGGTGTCCTCGTTCATACTTCCAGATATATATGATTAATGACTCTTCTATTCCCCTTCGGCCAAATGCTCGCGGATTTTGCCACTGAGCGCTCGTCCTCCATCGATCGGATTTCAGTAAAATTACGCCGGCTGGACCCACAAAACAATCACAATCTCACTTCTATAATTCGACAGCGCTAGGATTCCGGAACGAGCCGTGCCCAACCCCAACCTGTCAGTGTCTTATGGCAAGCAACCTTGTGTGCCAGCTGCCTGTGGCGTTCTCCAGGGCTTCGACCACGTTTTCCTCGCAGAATCCGGTCCGGACGATGTCGCCCTTGTGTTTTCAGACAACTGAACTGGGACTACGACTGGGTGCAATCCGTCGTAGCGACGACGCGCATGACCAGACCCCCCCATTTAGCTAGCATCCATTCCCAATGCTGGAACCGAGGATAATAAGCGGCCTATGCCAACAATCGATTGTTACTGTCCTGGCCTTGCTCTTCACAGATGTGGGATCGTTCATCGTGTGCACCTGGTCTAAACAAGACCTGCTCGATCTGGTTGACAGAAATTCATTCAGATGATACATATTCGGCACCCGGGAGCATTTTTTCCTTCCTTCGCCTGTAAGGTAGACAGACATGCCCCTCGGACTTCCAGTTCTGACGTCTGTGATCATATGCTCCAGCAAAAGAACATAAAATTAAATTGTATCTTGTCCGTCCGCCAGTCCATCCATTTTCCTCTTCGATCTACGTATACATATGTATGCAGTACTTACTAGCGCTAATCAGCAATAGGGATATACAAAGGCTTATTTAGTTTACAAGTCCATCCAAAGAAAGCAGGGAGAGAAAGCAATCGAGATTCGAGCACTATACGGGGGAAAACGCAAAGCAAAGCGGCAGAGCTACGAGAGCGTGAAATCGCAATCGGCCGGTCCGACTACCGACATGGGGTGGTGGGCGAGCATGCAAACGCTGGGGCGCTGGCCCGAACCTGAGCCGAAGTGTACAGGACGTGAATAATTAAGAGAGCGTCGGGACGAAGGACATGAGCGCCTTCTCGTCGACTGGATGGCGGCGCGGAGGGGGATGTTCTCCAGATATTCGAGGGGCGCAAGGATCTCCTGCATGCGTCGGGGAGATATGTTGGGGCCCCAGATGAACTCGGAGTGCACGACGTTGTAAGGTTGTCGTGCGTTGACCGTCGACGACCCATAAAGGTATGGCTGGTCCGTGGGCCTCGTCCGCCCAGGGCCCTTGGCGGAACGGGCGCTTTTGTACATGCCGGGAGGGACTTGGAGACCGGCGAGGCAAGGAAGGTCGTCGACTGTTCGGAGGTAGTCGACAGTGTCCTGTGTAAAGTAGGCAACTAAAAAAAAAGGTGTAATGCAGCTCAGTTCGGCTGGTGATGGTAGGCAGAGACGAAGCGAAGCACGTACTAAGGTGCCATTTTCGTTTCCCGCTCGGGGTCTCCACGAAGACTGAGTAGGTCTGCTTTATGAGGTTTTCACGCCTGAGGACATGGATGGGTCCGTATCCTAGCGGAGAGCTTTACAGCAGCAGAGAGTTTCAGTTGAATATCCAGAAGAAAAATGAGTGGGACCCACGGAACGTCTGAATCATAGCTTAAGTCGATTTCGACTGGATCCTCTTTCTCGTGGTAGAATAAAAATTCCTGGATTTTAACATCAGCGCGGGAGCCGACGTGGGCGGTGATGGTGCCTTTACCTCTTTGACACGACTTGGGCCCCATCGAATAGAATCTGTCCAACGTTCTATACCGAGCTGATGATTGCGAGGTAAAATGTCAGTTCAAAGGCTGAGCATGTATAAAGAGGGGTGGCGATGCGAACTGACCCCCATCGGCTCCGTGTTGGGGCCACCTCGCTCCTCCCAGACAAATACGCAGCCAGAAGTAATGGCTCGACGTTCCTCGGTATCGAGCCGCCGAGTTATCATGGGTAATCTTCTGGTTGCTACACCATGGAATATGACATGCGCGTCTTGGGGCGAGCGGACGCGAATTCCCTCGCAAGTTGGGCGTTGTATCGGCATAGAGAGAAGGGGAGGCCAAGCGAGGAGGATTGCGCGGTAAGGGGCTCCTTTTAAGTAGAGTCGATGATAAGAGGGAGGGTGACGGCTTCCAACCTTAACTATAGTGAGTATATATCTGAACCGTCCAAGCGCGCGGAACAAGAGGCATGTGGAACCGTGCCGTAAAATCCAAATCATTATTATCCTGTGCATTCTGATGCAAATCTTGTTCTCGTCACAGCTGCTTAGAAGTGGTAACGATAGGGTTTTAGGACTTCGTCCACGACGGCAGACGACGGCCCGGGTGGACTTGGTTGTGGAAAGATCTATCCGCAAATAGGGCCTTCAGATAGATCGTCCAGTTCCTGTCGCACAGAGTCCCATTGAGGTACTGCAGGAGTGGAGACTTCCAAAGATCGTTGAACCCCATGGCTAACAGGTTACAGAATCCATGAGGTCGCCCCGTGTAACAGCTGCACACTGTCGTTGACAATGACCGAAATCCGCTGAGACCGGGGCGTGCGCGTGATAGCCTATTCCAGACGCTAACACAGGCTTTGCAGCGCCTTGGGATGTCCGAACCGAAAACCGCGCGATGGCAAGCATGAGAATCTTGTTGTACTTCTTCTGAGCTCAGCGCAGCTCGGGAACGATATCCCGGAAGGGGATACGAACCATCGGAGCTATTTGGCTGACTTTCAAGTTGGAACATTTACTTCCAGATGCAGACTTGAATAGGAGTCGGTAGGTCGTGCATCCGGAGGAGCAGTTCATGCGGACCCAACGAGCCTCGGCAACATACGGCGATCTGGAGAAACCCCGAGTTAACCTGGGTAAGTTTTCTGCGAGAAGTGGGTTTTTATGAATCATACATAATGAATGATGGGCTCACAATAAGTAGCCTACAAGATTCGTCGAATCCATCAAGTAGATTCGTTTCCCCGAATCCGGCGGCAAGGAAAAACAAATGAAGCACTGGGGGCTAGCGGAGGTGGCTAGTAGCGTGCGGGAATGATCCCTAGCCTACCTAGGGCTGCGGGTGCAGCTGGCCTCCGCCGTAAAGTTACCAACGTGGGGAAACGCGCCCGGCATAAAACCGAAATATTAATAGAGCGGGTGAACGGTTAGTGCGAAGTCTTTGCTATTCAAAAAGAAATTCGCACCATCGTCGCGGGGTTTCGATGTGGACCTTTGTTGAACTGGAAGGGAGCACAGAAGGATCACTGGGATCAAATCTTGGCCAACATTCCATAATCCGAAATACAAGGAAACCAGGAATAGAACTATCCAACTCAACACTGCTCAGAGGCGACCAATCCTGAGCATGTTCTGAACTTCTGATACAAGTACGGTAGTACGCCACCGATGGAAGGAAACCGCAAGTCTAAGTTAACATACCTACTTCACAGCAATTGATATGCAACAGTTATGCGGTATTGAATCCTTCGACGGGTCTTGGACGTGTAGGGAATGGCGCTGCAAGGGTTTGGTTGAGTTCAGTCGGGGTTCAGTTCAAGTTGGTATTTCCAAAATAGGAAAAACACGTGAATTGCACAGCCACATCTACGGTTAGTGAATGCTCTTGACTCGAACCGGTTCCAAGGGTATAACTTGTCAACGTCTAGCGTTATCCAGGAACTTTTTTCAGTCTAGGGTCATGTCTGTGCAGCAGCCCCCTTGGACCCTCCCTTCCAGGCAGCGCGAAGATCCCGTTCTTAAAGTCTACAATTCTCTGACAAAATCCAAAGTCAGTGCTCACTTCGGTCGCCACATCGCGAAGTAATCGTCTTATTTGGGACTCTGAGCAGACTGAATTTGTCCCCCGTGATGGACGCCGCGTCAAGTGGTACAACTGTGGACCGACAGTTTATGACGCTTCGCATATGGGACATGCCAGGTAGTCCCTGCAAAGAGATCTCAAAAACTTCTGCGGGCGTTCATTCGCGGCGTACAGAAACTATGTCACCCAGGATGTCCTCCGGCGCATTATGACGGACTACTTTGGCTATGACGTGCATTTCGTGATGAATGTGACCGACATCGACGACAAGGTTTGCTACTCTAAGCTTTTCAACGATATCCGTTGTCCCCTCACCGTGTTACCCAGATCATCAAGCGCGCGCGCCAAAATCACCTCCTTGAAAAGTTTCGAGAAGAGACGAAAGGAGTCTCACCCGAGTTAATCACCAAAGTCCATGCGGCATGGCGGAACCATGTGCGAGAGCAGCTCCGGCGGGGTCTACCGGCGGCCGACGCCCCGAAAGCGGGCGATGAGGAAAACGCCTGGCCACGCCTCGCCGAGCTAATACAGAACAAGGATTGGAAGCAAGAGTGCTTAAGAAGAGACGAAAAGTTTGACATGCATTTCTCCTCCGCGGTATGTCCAACTATATCACTGTTTGCGATTAGAATAAACTCTTACTCTGGCATGACTGACGTACGCACTTCGCAGAGTCAAACAATTGCAGCAGTTCAAGTTGCCCGTGCTCAGTTAAGCACCGGAAACCACTCACAGGAAGCTGCGCACAAGCTCATCGCCGACTCCAAGGACATTCTTTCCCAGGCGTTAGATGACCAGGTGTGCTGCGTCGTGATTTTTCGACAGATGTGTTCGTTTATCGCGCTTTCCGGCAGTACAAATCAACGGTGACAGACCCTGAGATCTCGCGATCACTCGCAGCGTACTGGGAAAACAATTTTTTTGAAGACATGGCTCGGTTAAAAGTGCGCCAGCCCGACACGGTTACTCGAGTAACAGAGTATGTTCCCGAGATTGTCGCCTTTGTGGAGGGAATCGTCAAGAACGGCTTCGCCTATGAATCCGAGGGAAGCATTTACTTCGACACCGAGGCATTCGACAACAGCCCCGAGCACGATTACGCCAAGTTGGAACCCTGGAGCAAAGGTAACAGAGAGCTACTCGAAGATGGCGAAGGTCAGAGTTCATCGATGCTTGGGACGGCGATACAAACCAACGTTTTGTTCTTGTTCCGTTAGGCGCGTTGTCACAGAAGACCGGTCGACGAGCAGCAGATTTTGCTTTGTGGAAAGCTTCAAGACCCGGCGAACCCTCGTGGCCATCTCCATGGGGTCCAGGTCGACCCGGGTGGCATATCGAGTGCTCCGTGATGGCCAGCGCCGTCCTCGGTGACAACATGGACATTCATTCTGGCGGAATTGACCTTGCTTTTCCTCATCATGACAATGAGATGGCACAATCCGAGGTATTTTTTTAATTTCGCGGTCCCGCAGCTGCGGTTCCTGATTTCTGATTTTTTTCCCACAGGCGTACCACGGATGCGGTGCATGGGTTAACTATTTTATTCATACCGGTCATCTTCACATCGAGGGGCTTAAAATGAGCAAATCATTGAAGAATTTCATCACGATCGATGTAGGACCTTCTGAGATCTTCTCCCGCAGCGTTGAAACGGAAGCCAACAGGAAATCCTGCAAAAGTACTCTGCTCGCCAACTGCGCCTCGCTTTTTTGACACAATTATGGAATGCCAAAGTTGATTTCACAGAGTCCTTGATGACGGGAGAAGTGCGTAGCCTTGAGACGACAATAAATGTAACCTCCTTTTTTTTTACTTTACTACTCCCGTGCTGAATGCTTTGGGATATGGCTTCTTTAGAACTTTTTCACGAATGTCAACGCTCTCTCAAGCCAGGCCAGTGCCGATGGCACCAAGTCGGATGGATATCACCATTACGAAGAGCCAGAGCGGGAACTGCGTGCAGCGTAAGTATCATACACCTCTGACTTTTTTTCTCCTCGTATACTTAACAATCTTTCCTCCAGACTCTATGAGAGCCAATACGCCTTCCGTGTAGCGCTCAGCGACTCATTTAACACCCCAGCTGCGGTCGGCGTCATTAGGGACCTCATTACGCGGACAAATGTGTACATGACATCGCGGGGTAAGGCGCTGAATGTCCAGCTGCTTGAAAATGTGGCGCGCTGGATTGGACAGATGCTGCGCATGTTTGGCCTCGGCGAGGGCCCCACCGAGGAGCTTGGATGGGGTGCTGACGGTGCCTCGGCTGGTGGAGTTAATGTTTGTTTCTCTACTTTCCCGTTACCTTTTTTATCCATCCTGATTGGACGATAATAGCGCGAGGAAGTGTTGATGCCCTACATCCGCTCCCTCTCCACTTTCAGAGACAGCGTGCGCCGATTGGCCATGGGAAAGGGAGACACTGCCCTTCATGAAATCTTGGCCCTCTGCGATAGGCTCCGGGACGTTGACCTAGTTCCACTAGGTGTGGCGCTGGACGACCAAGAAGGTGACTCATTCCCAAGTTCCCTGTCCACGGGCCATGTGACTGAAGGATTCTGCAGATGGGAAAGCTCTAGTCAAGCTCGTTCCTCCGGCGGAGCTCATCCGTGCGCGGGAGGAAAAGCGAGCGCAGGCGGAGGCTAAGGCGCTCAAGAAGACGGCATCGGCAGAAGCTGAACGGGCTAAACGGGCAGCAAAATTGGAGAAAGGCCGTGTGGCTCCGCAAGACATGTTCAGGCCGCCCAATGTTCCTGAGGGAACGTATGGCTCTTGGAACGAAGATGGGGTCCCATTGACTGATGCTGAAGGCAAGGAACTGAGTAAGAATCAGGGGAAAAAAGTTCAGAAAGATTGGGCGGTGCAAAAAAAGTTGCACGATGAGTGGCTGGCGTACCAGAAGGAGGCCAAGGAATAACAGATCGCGTTTTTTCAATGATAGGTAAGTAGGTAGCATTACACGGCGCGGTCCCTTTCAGGAACGCCGGTTTCAGGAAGCCTGAGTGATACAGGCAATGGAATTCTAGTGTATGTACGGTTCTTTAGATTATCCATCATCACCAGTCACAGGCTTTGACAAGCAATTCTGCGATTTTTTCGAGGCCCGCCTGATAGAACAATTGAGTACAGCCATGCGGAGTGGCGGAGATTGAATGGGAGAACCTTGTCTTCATCATTGAATGCTTCAACAGCAAGGCAGTCCAAATCAAGAACACCGAGGACACGGAAGGTGTCTCCGTCCGATAGCGAGATCAACGGACACACGATTTCGCTTTTTGTTTCACCGTCGCAGGCTATGTGGCCGGGATAACTTTCGACATCAGAGACGACGACAGTACGTCTCTGAAGGAAGCTATCGGCACATACGCCTCGAGCTTTACCAGGAGCCGTGTTAATGTACTGGCACGCAGGTTTCCCATTGAAAGGCCCAAGAAGGAGTCTGCTTGGTGCAGGGTTGCTTCTGCTAGATTGCGGAAACAACTGTGAATCAAGGTAGAAGCCTATAGGTCGAGATTTAGAACAACGGTGATCAAACAGATATAACGAAAGGGAAGGTGGATTTTCGCATCATCACGGAAACACAGTGGTTCTTCATTGAAAGGGAGATGCCAACTCACCACACCAATTCACCGCCCGTGGACCGTTTCCGAAGTGTGAAGGAAAGGCGAGCAGCGAATTGTACATCAAAGATGAGGCGTTGGATAGATTTGTTACCTGATGTATTTCAAGGGACGGCTGGTCGCTATGAATCGGCATGGCGCACCCAGTTTCTCTGGTCCGAGTCAAGCAACGCGTCAAGGTGAGAATAGGTGTGCGCCCAGAACTCAGCCTTTGTGGTGATGCTTTCTGGCTGGTGAACGGTTGCATCAAGTTGAAAATGCGAACTACATACGTTTCTGGAACGATAGCTGAGTCGGCATGAGGCATGGTGGTGGTGCTTGAACAAAGCAGATGGAAAGATTCGCAAAAATATCGTTTTCTGACAAACCCCGTCTTGAATCTAATCTTATCATTGATCGCACGTGGCCTCCTTCCTCTTTGGGAATCTGGGAGTAGCCGTCAACCGTTGCGACTGTGTTCGTGTCAAGACTCTTTGCACTGCAGCGACCATGGCCCCCTACCTCGAGACCGTTAAAGTACGTTCAAACAATTCACTTCTTCTCCAAAAATCAACAGGGTTAGTCATTTGCTACCGTCGAAGTTACAGACGCTGGCGTCAATACGACTGAATTTCTCGAGGCGTCTGAGGGCCTTGTGGGACTCTTCGGTATACACTACACTGCTTTACCGTGACGAAGTCTAACCATCCATAAGATCTCCTCGGGTCCGCAGCGTTCTCGGTCGTGCAGAACGATATCAAAGGCAACATCGTCGTGCGTCTTGCCAGCTAATCCACTTTGGCTTGCCAGCACTCTTATTCATTACATCAACACAGAAAGTTCGTACGCGCTATGATGCCGCCCCAGCTCTTTCCGGTACCCTCGAGAAACTCGTTGAGAACGAGAAAGGGGAGAAGAAACGCACAGCAACCGAGGGCCTCATGTGGCTCCTCCGCGGTCTCTCCTTCACCTGCAAAGCCCTTCAAAATGCGCAGGCGAACAAGACGGAGGAACTTGCTGCCGCATTCTCAAAGTCCTACGAGGGAACGCTCAAGAAGTTCCACAATTTTGTCGTAAAGGGCATATTCTCGGCAAGTCTCAATCCTCTAGATAAATAATAGCCTTTTGTTGATGAGACTGTTTTCAGGTCGCGATGAAGGCTTGCCCGTACCGCGCCGATTTCTACGCCAAGCTTGCTGCAGACCCCACTGGTGGCCCTCCGGCGTCGGACGAGAAGCTCAACGAGGAGCTCAACAAATGGCTCGAGGCGCTCGCCTCGATCGTTGCACGCATGGAAAGCTTCTACGAGACCGGCGGTTATGGCAAGGGGCTCTAATTCCAAGCGGAAATGATTCCGGATGGCCTATAATGGTCCACCGATGTGTGGTATGGTATGGTATCCATTGTAATTTACGTGCCAACGCGTACGAGAATTCGATAAATCTTGAGGACTTGGTGCAGCCTAATCGGGTCCCCGGACCTAAATGTCGTGGGCAGGTGGCAGTAACGGTGGATAAGGCCAAGGCTTGTGAATGCATTCCAAAGTTGTCTCCTAAAGTCTGACTGTTGATAGGTCCCTAGGATGTGGTTTTTCCGGTCCGACCTTTTTGATCGTTGTCAATACACTGATTCCCTGCAACGGCGCGCGATCACGACGATGGCGGCTGCGTAGCTGAGGCGGCCGGCCTTAGTTATGCAGGCCTAAGGCTAAAAGCCATAGGACTAAGGCCCCTGGGCATCCAATTGAGAAGCTCGGCTTCATGATCAGGATTCGCTCCCTCGTTCATGTCGGCACTCAACGTTAATGTTGAACGCTCTTCGTTCAACCTTCTGGCGACTTCCCATCACGATACGTCATCCCGCGAATGGCCGCCGACCAAAGTTTGTTAGCTATTAAGCGCAAGACGGTTCACTAAATATACATAGCCTAAGACGCTCGAGCCAAGGACCCCTGATAGTCAGTCTAAATGCTTGTTCCGCGTGAGGGTCATTTTGTCGGGACTCAAAAGAGCTGGTTTGGGGCAATTTTGTCGGGATTGACACAGGCCTTTGCCCCAAATCGGGCCAAAATTGGGTGTAGGGTTAGGTTTACATTCAAATTTTTGCCTCACATGCCCTATTTCCGAAAAATTTTCTCCGCCGCCACAATTTTGTCGGGATTTGACACAACCCTCCGCTCGATTTTGGGCCAATTTGTCGGGATTTGACACAGGCCAAACGCAAAATTTTCCCAAAATTTGTCGGGATTGGGATCAAGCATTTAGGCTGATCATCCGGGGTCCTTCGAGCCACACAGTTTGGGCGGGGATGCCATAATTAAATAGGCCTATCGGACCGTGCAAACGCTTATTTTTGCGGTTAGGAGGCCGATGTATCACGAGAGCGCTGAAGGCGGGGATCATGCCTCGATGTATGATGGTAGAGTCGTGTCTCGATTTTGACTCGATTGAATCGGTTTTCCTCCTTTGTCTCAGGATTCGGGGAAATAAATCTAGACCTATTTGTGCGAACACCAGCCTTTGAGTTGAATGTATTTTGATATCGCTTGGAATTTTGAAATGAATGTACGCTGAATCACAATAAAACTACCTCGCTCTTCATGCGTTCTTGTCAATACTCAGGATTCGAGCCCAAGGCAAAGAGCGTCAAACAGTAGCTGCCATTTTTTTTAAGAAAACACTTTAGGGTTTTTGAAGATTATTCAAGATACGAATTTCGACGACACTGGATAATTTCCTTTCTGGGACTATGGCGTTTGTAGAGGGCACGTGTGCGCGGACGCTTTGCAATGCTTTCATACTTACTATCAGTTTCTCTTCACACAACAAGCCAGCACGAATATCCTCATGCTGTATGTATGTCTGGGATGATTGGAGGAGCACCAATACTGATCTCTGGTACCCTCAGGCCCTGGCGCGAAGCATAGTCGGCGTGAACTCGACCAACGAATTCAATCGACACCCAAATCCTTCGCTCTGAGTCCCGTCAACAAGGCGTCTAAGTTGTTCGAACACTGTGACCCGCGCTTCAACGCCGTCAAGTTTCGACCGAGATAAAGATCCTGAGGCGCAGGAATGATGCATATGCATATCCAAACTCAGCAAGTGCGTATCTTTTTTGGTTAATTTGAACATCCGCTTACTCGGGACTCGCGGTTTCTTCTCAGAGAATCATTCGGCCTGACGGGCCCATAAAATAATCCTCCGCAGTACGTACGAGTGAACGCATGCACAAGGTCTGTAATTTAGATTCGCCACAGCGGAGCCAATGGACGGACTACCATGAAACTCTGTAGGGAGTGAATCAAAGCCAAGGAACAGCTACCGCCGGGATTCCTTCCCGACTTTCCTGCGCCACTATTTAATTGACATATTTTGTGAACACTCGGAAACTACTGAATACCAAAGCCAAATTCTCATTTACAATTTTTTGGCCGCAGTACGTGTCTCTGTTAGCTCAATTTTGCATTACTTCTGACGTATCTACCACATATCTAGGGCTTTTCAAAGAATAGACCTATAAATAAACCCTCCGCAGTAAGTACGAGCCAACGCCCTGTATCCTATACGTCTGATAGTCGCAGTCCGTAAATCGGATTCGCATGTGGCAACAGCCGTTCAGACTGATCCACAGTCCTCACTGCGTACGACACGGCCGTCCTTCTGCGATCCCTTCCCGATCAGTCATATACTTATTTCGCACGGCTGCACGTTCGGCTACGTTCGGTGGGACAAACTGAATATCAATGGTATTTGGAGCTGATAACGGAGGCAAAAAATCATATCCGACGGTCGGTCAAGGCGATGTGGGCATCATCTTGGCGGCGACTCCTTAGAATTCTTGGCGTTATGAACGACTTCATAACTTCATAGCTCCCAAGGCTCAAGGCAGCTACGGAAAAAGAGAGAAGGGAGAAGGTCCTACGTCATTGACTTGCGAATCACATTGTGCTGATCAGTTCGCCAGGCACTACTTACTTAATTACGATTCCCGCGATTGCTAGTGGTCGTTTCATCAAACTGATCACTCCAGCGCCGTTATCGGCTTCTGCAACAGTGGTCGTGTGCCGGTTTCTTGGCCGCTTGTTTCGCATGCGCAGCCCCGACGGCGTCCCACGGAATACCAACTCACCACATATCGTCCATGGTCTTTCCTCTGCGACGCCGGTCATTCTATACCTACTCGGACAAGGGGCGACGGTCATGCCTATTTTTCCCCCTGCCGGTGTCTCGCATGACCTTTTTTCTCATTTTCGCTTTCTCTCTTTCTCTGGGATCGCTTCTGCTGGCATTGGCACGATTCTCGTGGACTTTGACACGCATAACGTTCCAGCTGGAATCGTGGACGGAGCCTGTGTACGATCCATTCATTCGACCACCGGCAGCAGACGCCTTAGCAGACACCGCGATACGACCTATTAAAGCGCACCTTCAAATTCCAGACACCTGTCTAGACCAGTGGGTTTCGTTCGGTCGTTGGCGAGCATCATGTATACATGTGCCGGTAGAAGAATCAACCATCGACCTCGTCTACATCTGGGTCAACGGCTCGTACGTGTGTCAGTATCATGCTTATCGAGGACTAACTTTCTTTTGCCTACAGTGATGTATATCATTCGGAGGCGCGCCAAGACTTGCTTGACACATTGAAATATTCGACGAAAAACGCCCGGTTTCGCCAGCATGATGAACTCCGCTATTCGCTGCGTTCTGCATTCAAGAATACCAAATCGTGGAAGGACAGTGTCTGGCACATTGTAACGGCCGACGTGCCAGATCCCGATGCGTTTGATGATGCTCAAAGGCTGGGGCTGGTGCCACAGTGGTTAGACCTCGAGAGCGCGTGGGCTGGAGGTGAAAATGAGGAACCGCCAGTCTACTTGTATCACGGTTCGTTCACATCGCTCTTATATTCCTTTTCATTCATGATTTAGAGGTCAGACAGCGAACTGTTTCGACTCACTACTTTACCTGGGCATACCCCAACAATTGACCAAGTCGATAGATGGCGAAATAATGTACTCCCTACCTTTAATAGGTTCGTCTCCTCTTGTCACACGATGCAAGCTCACCACATTTTAGTATGGCTGTGGAATCACAGTTACCTCACTTGAACCCCGAAATAGTATCGGAAAACATGTGTGGACTGTTCCGATTTGAGACTAGATTACGCTGATGCTTACATAGACTCTATCTCAACGATGACCAATTCTTTCTTCTACCTTTGCCTCCGTCGGCGTTCCACTCCCCGTTGTATGGTCCGGTATTCAGACTGGTGAGAGTTAACCATATCTCCAGGTTATGCAATGTCAACATGAGTAGATTCCGGATTTTATGGTCCAGGCTGACGCCTCCGGAGATGCTGATGGCGGCGGTGAATGGCGCTCTCTGGGCTGGAGCGCACATATCCTTAGTACGAGATTTTGCCCTCCTTCGTCCTTTAGGTTTATGTCTTTCCAGATCAACGCTTCGGGAACCGTGGTCGTGCATACGTTCAACATAATGCTCGCTCGTTCTCGCTGCCTCTGATGCACGAAGCCGCCCTTGCGTTCGGGGACTACTTTGCGCTCACGCCCATGTCGCAGTTCCGCGGGTCACACGACGTCAGCGACGAATTTGAGGTCAATACGATCTTCACGGCCACGCATTATATGATCGAGCGCCATCGTGAGGCACTGTTGTGGTCGTGGACAGTAGCGAAGTGGGGCGGCGTTGCGGACGGGATCCTTGATGCAGAATTGAAGGACGCGATGTGGCTCGAGCTTGGAGCGGAGGACGGACGGGATGAATTGCGACAGAAGAAGAGCGTGCGTACGAGCAACGACGACGTGGTGCTAAATATGCGGGCCGCGGGACTAGAGCAACCACAGTCAGACAAGCCAACGGAGCGCGCCAATACCACGTATCTATTTGGTAGGTTTATTCCGTTCCTTATACTATAGTCCAACGGCATTCCTGACCTGCCTTCATAGTTTCTGTCGAGTTTGTTGATCTGCTCTCCCATATCCGTGATTTGAATATGGTTAAACAGCGGCTATACCCCCAACTACGAGGATCGGCTTGAAGAAGCTGGTTTAAGCAGGAACGAGTGCATTGGTGAAGATTGGGAAACCGCATGGTCAGTCTTCAGGAGACTCGCGGTTGAGAAACCGCATTGCGGCGATGGAGGTAAGTATCTGCGGATACTATCCCGTCGATTCTCACTCCCATACAGTTATCGCGACACTCACAAATGCCGCTCCTCACGGTCTCTCCATATTCCTACCCCCTCCTACGGCCTCGGCTGCTCCTGTTCCAATACCTGCTTTTCTCCCATTAATAATGCCATCGACTCCACCGCCCCTCCCGCAAAATCCACGAGGATTCGCGGTGCGACTCATCCACCGCTACGCATACGTCATCGCCAATACGCCCTCCGAGTTCTTTGGTGTGGAATCTGGGGACCAAGCGAAGTGGTACCTGAGCTGGGTAGAAGCCGACACTGCGTTGTTATGTGTGAACGATGACCTATATGACGACGCCTTGAATGCGACACAAGGCGATATGATGCTTCGCCGATGGTTTGCGAAGAAGTGGGTGAGTCGGATTCTTTCAATTTGATTGAATGATGAGCTCTTATGACGGATTTTTGGAAACAGCCGGAGAGGCTAGCGTACGAAAATTAGAGCAACCACAACGCTACCGTTGTAAGTAGCATTTGTACTGTAACAGAATCGAAGACCGACAAACCGCAACAATCTGTCAATCTGGCGCCGTGTTTACTTTATCTTGCTAACGCCGTCGACTCCAAACAACCGCCTTCATCCATTTGAGGCAATTTGTGGCGGAGTTTGAAACGATGGTCTCTTGGACTTGCTCTTGCCTGATTTCCTGCGGATGGCCTTTGCGTTATGCATGCGAGATGACACCCTTAATTCAGCCCCGGTAAATCTGAAAACATCGAAGCCCGACGTCAACGGTGTGGGCTGGAGTTGGGCTTCATAGACTCATCACACCGAAGGATTATCAAACCGAGAAATTCCAAATATATTAGTCGGGGTAGAGCTTTGTGCGAGGTGAGTAACGTAGTTCCAATGAAAATCAAGGCTGGGCTTACCTTGCCTGGATTGAATAGTCCAAGCGGATCGATAGTACGTTTGATTTGTTTCATTATTCCAACCGTACCCGGCCCTAACTCTTCGACCAGATACTTCTTGTTGCTGTCTCCCACGCCATGCTCGCCTGTACCTGTCACATCTGTTGACATGGAAAATTCGAGGAAGAAAGTGGAGTAAACAAACATGTCCCGTCCAATTCTAGCGCCCGTTTCGCAAGACGATCTGTCACTAT
The DNA here is from genome assembly GCA_029281435.1 of Mycena haematopus. NCBI lineage: Eukaryota > Fungi > Basidiomycota > Agaricomycetes > Agaricales > Mycenaceae > Mycena > Mycena haematopus. The sequence goes on from JARJCV010000013.1 coordinate 302,299, forward strand.
TTTTGCAACGTCCAATTCTTCTTCTGTCTTGTACAAAAGCAGTACATGGAAATTTCCATCTCCTGCGTGGCCGACAAGTATGGATGGAATTTCCGCCTGGGCGATGTCCTTCTTCGTCTCGTATACCAGTTCTGGAAGCTTCGAAACAGGAACACTGGAAGATCTTGTTAGAAACTGCGACATGCGTGCTTCATGTCTCACCCACCAAACGTCGGTGCTCCATCTCTTCGCACCGGGATGTAAAGAGCAGCCGATGTCAAACGCTTTCTTTCGATCAGACCACATAGCATCCGCTTCGGCTGGGCCTTTAGCAAGTCTGAATCCGCTGCCCCCGTTTTTATCGCACACAGCTTTTACGATTTTAGCTACTTCCTTCAAAGCAGCATCGGAATGTCTTTGGAATTTGAAGAACAGCCCAGTCTTCTCGAGGTACTTTCGTTTGGACGAGCCTAGGCACGTAAAGTGAGTGTAACGAAGGCTCCCAGTATATTGTACCGGATTTATTCAGTGCAGCCATGAAGGTGTCGTCCACTAATTCGACACATTCTAGACACCGAGTAAATGAGCAAGCAACATCGTAAGCACTTTCAGACTTACGAACACCGGCTCCGACGCCAGCTACGTTAATGGTTTGCCGCACTGCCTCTGCCGCTGCGCCAACATTTGGGAATTGCACAGTTGCGACCGTAGTAGGAAGAACAGGGGCCAGCCGAAGAGTGACTGAATGGAGTGAAACATGGCACCTCAGACTACGGGAAAGCTCTACCCTCTGTAATTAATCCCAGTGTACCCTACGATTCAAAGTGGGCGATTGTATGATGGATGATATATATAGCTTACTTCTGCACCAAGAAATAGTTTCGTTAAATCGAACCCGGCGGACGACTTTCTAGATCGACGGCGTGTTTTGATAATTTCTCCGGAGGGAAGTACGACGGTCTGCGATTATCTTTGAGGTACCGATGGGCCGAAACAACATGTAATTACCACGTTCAAAAACAATTCACCGTTTGCAGTCCCGTATCCGACGGCATTGGCTGTAATATTGTGAGCGCTAACAGGGGCTGAGGGTTGTATCTCACTTCTTGAGCAACCTGTGCTTATTATATCGCCAATGGTCGCCGATGGTCCGGGTTCAATCTATTCAGAGATGAAACTCGGCGCAAACCCCAAGCAAATCGGCATACAGGAAAGAACAAAGGAATTCCTGGCATATGTTGAGGTATAATTGGGCCAAATTCGATAATTGACATTCTGACCTTTACTTCGTAGTGTTTCGTTGATGGTCATCCACCCCACTCCGGGTTGACACACAAGGTCCGCGTCTGATTCTAAAGCCCACTCAGTATAGATTGCCCCGAAAGCGACAAACCAACCATGGATCTCAATAATTTTGTCCATTTCCGACATGTCGATGAAGATGCAGCCACCAGGGTACTACGAAGGAAATCTGAAACAAGGACCTTCCGCAAAAGATTATGCCACTAACGCGGCGGACTTGGTTTTCCAAGCTTGTAGCTCCAGCATATGACTAGAATGAGATCGAAAATGGGCCAAAGTTGTGGATCGAAGAGAAATGGCCTGACGATGACAGGCATTGCGTATTTGTTAGCAATTCTTACAACCTTGACGACATCCTCGGTGCTTTTCGGATAGACAACGACGGTAGGAGTTGCACCTATGGGCGTTTTCAGAGGAGAAACTGCGAGATGTGAGTAATACCATTATACGAGGATTCGACCCGGTCAGTCGACACGCCTCCGTCGCGGGGGAGTGTCTCTTTGAGTTCTTTTATAGCGAGTTTGAAGTCTTTCGCAGTTCCATACTTTGGGGTTTGTGCAGCTGGCATTGAGGAGACACCAGTGGATTGTGCAATACTGTATCCGCCTACCGCCCCGCACATGGTCGTAGCGAGAAGTACAGCAAGAACTTGAACATTGAGGCTCTTCGGACGGTTGACAAGAACTTTCGGGGCGTTGATGTTGGACAGTGACTTGAGAGGAATTTTGGACGCCAGTCCACGAAAGCCAAAGGGGGGTTTGGTGACAGCTTTAAAAGCGTTTTCCCGAGACAGTCGCCAAGCCCACAGCAGACGCGACGAAAACATCAATGAGGGAAGAGATGACAGTGAGTATCAAGCCACTCGATCATAGCCGGGCCTCCCCAACAACGAATCGAATCCTTGCGTTCGGAGTGATGCAATCTGCGAACTCAGGCTACGGTATGGTTTCCCATTCCAAAGAAGAACAAGGAAAAAAAATCACGCCGCCGACCAGGAAAAAAAATTAAAAAGATGATCCGACCCAGGTTCGAACTGAGGACCGCCTGTGTGTCACGTGACGTCTAAAGCGTTCGTGTTAGACAGAAGTGATAACCAACTACACCATCGGACCCATAACATGCCTTGTTAACAAGTACATTGTACTCTACTGGAGAGCTCTGCAACGTTGACATGCTCGGATTCGGCCAACTCTCTGCCATCAGTGCCATGAACAACCGCGTCCCAACTTTGCAAGACCTCCGCGTAAGTTTGAACTCACAGAACAAAAATCGGCTGAATCATTTGGCCAGCTGAAATCCTGCTTTATTTGTTTAGAAGAAGAGCGCGCGCCTGGCACGTACCAGTTCTGTACTTGCTGTGGTTCAGAGTCTCATATCATAGACATAGATGGCGCCGTTCGCAGCGCCGAGAGCGATGCTTGGGTTCATCCTTGTCCAAAGTGTGCACTGGTGGCCCACGATCGGTGCCTTCTCCGCTGGATAAGCTCGTTGCCGCTGAAACGACACTCAAAGACCCAATCTCCAAGTCCTACACTGGCACATACCATTTTCGTGCTGGATACTTTCAGATGTCCTCATTGCCAGCGTCCGTACGAATTGACAACCCCGTTTCCTTCAACTATGCACCGTCTTGCGATGATATATGACAACATCTATATCATTCTGGCCGAGTTGGTAGATATAGGATGCACGGCAGTGGGCCTGGCTACTCTCCAGATTATCCCCGTCTCGTTTGCCCTCCAAAGCCGATTGGTAGTGCTCTCAGGTTGGGGGTTTGTCGACACGGAACACTACGGCTGCTAACCGTTCTTTCGTAGGGATGTTCATCTATGAAGTCGCGTTTCTGGAATCTTACTTGGGTCCCAGGTATGCCCGTCTCTTCTCCGAAATAGTTACAAAGAAGTAACTGGAGCAGGATGTTCAATCTCCTCATAACCAACCGAGTCAAAGATCTCGTCCGGTCGTTCTTCATCGTTGCCCCTACTATTCCCTTTAGACTTCTCCTTCCAGGCGCTCTGCCGAGGTTCATAGTACCGCTTTACCTCAGCTTCCCGCTCATATTCCATGGGATGACTGAACTCGGAGCCCTGGGGCCGCCTAGGGACATTCTGGGTAGCCTGTCTGATGCCTCCACCGCCTCCCACCCCATGTTATCGACCTGGCCGCCGTCTCCCGCGCTGCTCGGCCTCGTCGTCGTGCCTCTCATCCGCCCAGTCTACAACCGCCTCTTTTCCCGCTTCAGAACCTGGGTCCTCGGATCAACTCCACCTCACCGTACAAGACGTTACCTAAGCGAGCGCGCGCGGGGCCTCTTTGGCCTCCGCCCTCTTCCAGGCCCGGCAGCGGACAACGCGGATGTACACGATGCGGACCCCCAGGCGCTCGTCATCGCAGACCAAATCGTCCGAAAAGACCAATCGTCCTTCACGCACGACGTCCTGCACGCCGTCGCCTCCATCGCGTTTCCGCGGATATTTGGGAACTTGCTGTACAAGATGTCTGGGCACTCGCCGTCCTACCTACGGACGTTCCTGGGCCTGCGGCCATCGGTGGCGCTCGTCAGCGGCATCCATTCGTATTACCCCAACTGGGAAGCAATGCCGCTGCGGCACAGCGCGTTAGCTGCTTCGCAGACTGTTGGCGGTCTTCTGTTGGGCGGCTCGTGGGTCTGGGCGGCCGTCGATCCCGTATGGTCTGTGCATCTCTCGCCGTTCGTCTTTTCTGCCTATTTAGTTCTCTTTTCAGGTGGAGGAATTCCCTCGGCTTCGGGATCTTCGTTCTGGTAATATATATTCTTGGCTGTCTCCGGGGTCACTGACGGTCCCACAGGCAAAGGACTGCTTTGAGCTGTACAGATTATGGCTTCAGAAGAAGGAGGTACAGAGCCGAACGATCAAAAGTCGGGACTTTACGGGTGTGGATATAGCGGAGCTCGACCTCGTTGCGCCCGAGAGATTTCAAGCCATGCATGCATGAATACACACCCGCCTTTGCGCCATGACCTTGTGGACCTCAATGTCGGCCACACGAGATCTTGTATCAAATGCGAGTGCAGATCCATACCCGACCAGAATTACTTGGATGGAAGACTATTTAGCGGGCTGGACACCAACCGACCGGATACCGTCCGGTTCACTATCTTGTATTACACGAAACAAAGAGTTCAACTTTTTCTTGATCTTTTCGAAACGGAGTACGACTTGGCTTCCGCAGATCGGTATTCACTATGTCTGCACGAGGGGCCGCATGAATTCGAATCCGACGCGGCCCTCGCTGATAAGAAGCCCTGTCTGAAACGGGATCGGAGCCTACACTCGCATTGCTCCAGCCAGAGCTGCAAGTCGCGCCAGAAAATTCCCTACTTGTAACCTCCCCTGCAGCTTCCTCAGGAACTGGGGGTCGGATATCTAACGACCGTGGCATAGTAAATGACGCGAATGTGTCTCCCGCCCGTGGGTGCTTCAGTTTGCCGGGTTTTCTACAATCAACAATGTGAGGTCGCATAGCCAGATATAATTCACGCTAAAAGTACAAGGCGGATGTCGGATACGTTTATCAGTAAATATACAGCCCGTGCGGCCGGCGCTACGGGACGTCCCCGCGGATGGCTATCCCCGCGCCCTCGAGCATATGCCGCAGCGACTTGTCCGCGTGCAGCGCCTGCAGGTTGTCTGAGCCACCTATAGACTTGCCGCGGACGATGATGTTGGGGAACGTTCCGTGGCGCGTCAGGCGCGTGAGGACGGTCTTGACTTGCGTGGCGTCGTCTGAGGTTCAGAATAAAAAATAAATTAATGGTTGGCTGGATGCGCAGTGGAAAGTGACGCACCTCGAAGGTCGACCTCGATTATTTTTGGGGGTGGGGAGAGTTCATAGGTCGCGAGGAGCGCTTTTGCGCGCTTGGAGTATCTGGGGGCACGTCAGTAACGAGCGCAAACGGCACTGGGGACTGTAACGTACGGGCAATATGACTGGTGACGCGTCACGTCAGAAATGCAAGTATGGCTTGGAGTGAAAAAAAAAACTCACTTTGCTGAAAACCACCAGAGGATACCGCTCATTGAGCTCCTTCACGCGTTTGTTCCAATCGAGGTTGTCCTTCCCAGCCGCATACAGCGACATATCAACAGGCTTGGTCGGGTCGAACCCCTCCGTATGCCCCAGGATATGCTCGTGCTCGCTGTCACCCGTAACGAGGTGCAACAGGCCGAATATCTCGTCCACCTTGGTGGCTTTGGAGCCTTTCACCAGGTGGACGATCTTGGCGCGTGAGATACCAGAGACGTCCGTGAGGGCCTCTGGAAGCCGGAATGGGGAGCCGAAGAAGTAGATGAAGCACAGGAGCGCGACGACTGCTACGACGAATCGGCGGCGGCGTATTGGGGATGTCCCCGACGGCGACATGCGTTTCTTCGAGTCGGGATCCATCGTCGTGTCGAGGTGGAGAGAGAGTGCTTAGTCATCGAGTTCGCCCTTATACGGAAATAGAAAATTTCGTTGTCTAAGGAACAGAATATCCATTGAATATGTACCAATAATCAGTGTGAAACCCGTCGTAGCTTGGTCAAGAAAAGACATTCCTCTTGTGCACTGGATAAAGAGAATGCAGACGCTAGTTTTTATCCGCCGTCTACCAGACACCAATGACTGGATCGTGCTTTATATCTAACTAGGTATGGTGTCTGTCAAGAGAGACTAGGGTCGTGCAGGTGCCAGTCCAAGATGGGTATCAAGTATCGTCAGAATTGGTAGAAAGCAGAGATGATGTTTGGAAAACATCGCTTTCTCATGATGCCGAATTTTGGTGAATGTTCCATCTATCGCACCTAAAAACGTTCCTGTTATAGATTATGTGAGTAATCTAAAGACATTAAAAAATCCTTAGAAATTAAATTCATCATCATGTACTACTATCTAACCCTTAGCATCGTTCAGCATTCCTCGAAGACTTTGAAGCCGCCCGGCAGCAGTCTCTGAAAGACACCAGTGGGGTCGTACTTCAGGGCCGTCTGGCGCAGGAAGTTGACGTTGTCGCTGCCGTAGCCGCAGAAGGGCTTCTGGGAGCCGGCCGCGAAGTTGAGGTACATGAACGGGTGGTATGTGCCGAGCGCGGCGGCGGCGGCCGTGACTTGGGCATACCACTCCCTCCCGAGGGCGTACATCCGCTCGTCGTAGGCGGCGTCGGTCCAGCGTGGGGTCAGGAGCATGACTGTGGAGGAATTAGCAAATGAGTGAATCTTGGTAGCAAGCTAATCGTGCAATGGTTGCAAACATACCGATTTGGTCGTTGGTCACATCAGATAAGCCCAGGGAGTTGCCGCCGCGCTTTGCGCTGTGCGTCTCGATCACCTTGGGCTGCGGGACGTAGAAGTAGATGTAGTCCATGTTGGGGATGTCCTGAACGGTCTCGTACAGCGTTTGAGTGATGTTGTTCACCTTCAGGATGGTTTGAGCGTCGTTGACAAAGCTGAAGGTGCCGCCAAGCTCGCTACGATAATGAATTAGCCACTCAATTCCAATTCCATCAGTTCCAGGACCCAAAACTCACCGATATCCCTTCGGCTGCACCACATTCACCTCATGCACCGTGTCGCTCAGCGTGCGCAGGTGCACGGTGCTGAGGATCTGCGGCTGCATCGACGTAAACGGCTGCAGGACAGGCGGGTTGACGGTGCCGTCCGTGGCCGAGATGGCAAAGTCGATGATGCGCGACCCGTTCGCAAAGTTGGTGAAGACCGTCTGCACGCCAGCGTGGACGAACTCGTTGTTCGCCTCGGTGAAGTTGGTGAGGGCGCGCAGGCCGTAGTCCACCAGCTCGGGGTACTGAGGCACAGTGATCTGGCCTGCCCACATGAGGTCGTAGTCGAAGGCGGCGACGTCGACCTGCGTGACGATGCCGAAGTTGGAGCTGCCGCCCTTCAAGGCTCGGAACAGGTCTGGGTGGCTGGTCTGGTTCGCATTGACAATCGCGCCCGACGCCAACACGATCTCGTAGTTCAGCACATTGTCGATGACCCAGCCCATGGCAGGTTGAAAATACGATTCTCCTCCGCCAAGCGACACGCCGCCTACACCCGTGGTCCCGCACAGTCCACCGGGAAACGCGATACCCTCGCTAACCATGTTGTCGTAGGCGTTGCTCCAGGTGCTGCCAGAGCCGAGGCGCACGAAACTTCGATCCGGGGCGAGAATGGTCTGGTTCATCCAGACGAGGTCCATGGAGACACCTTGGTCGATGTCGTTGGCGCCAACAATAGGCATGTGGCCGCCAGACTTGATAGCGAACTTGCATTGGTTGGCTGTCAGCAGCTTGACGGCCTGCGAGACCTGGTGGGCAGACGACGGCCGGAAGATGCAGTTAGGATTGAGAATGGCCGTATTGGAGAAGCGGTCTATGTTGAGCTCTACGTAGATGGAGCCGGCGAGCAAGCTACGATCCTCCACACTACCCGGCATGGCTGACGCCAGGGTGTTGCACTAAAGGATCGCGGTGTTAACGGCGGTGTAGTTCAACTGAACAAGTACTTACGCAAGACATATCGAGATTGAGGGTGACATTGCTGGACTGGGCGGCCACCGTGGCGATGGCGGCCCCCAGCGTAAGCATGGCGTACTTCCGGTTAGCCATTTTTGTGGAGAGGCACTAGGTAAAGAGCGACAAGAAATAACGTCCATCTAGTCGGCATCAGCTATTTTTTAGGCGTGCAAAGTATGTTCGTCTTTGGTTGAAATCGGTCATCAACACTTGGTCATCATTCAAGAGCCCTATCTCAGACATTCCGGTGGATCCGCGCCACGCGGCGGCCATGCGAGTGCGGGTAAAACTGACCGGAAACACTTGCGCGGTCCCGGAAATTATAAGAAACAGCCGGGGTTCGTGGGTGTCTGGTAGCGGACGGATGAAAACTAGCGGCTGCATCCTCTTTGCGCCAATGCGCAAGAGGAGTGTCTTTTTTACCAATCATAATTATTCACTCCTGGAAAAAGTCAAGTTTTCGGGCGCGATCCCGAAACGATCAGTTTCAGGCCACCGGGACCAACGACCAAATCGGTATGTTTGCAACCATTGCACGATTAGCTTGCTACCAAGATTCATTCATTTGCTAATTCCGCCACAGTCATGCTCCTGACCCCACGCTGGACCGACGCCGCCTACGACGAGCGGATGTACGCCCTCGGGAGGGAGTGGTATGCCCAAGTCACGGCCGCCGCCGCCGCGCTCGGCACATACCACCCGTTCATGTACCTCAACTTCGCGGCCGGCTCCCAGAAGCCTTTCTGCGGCTACGGCAGCGACAACGTCAATTTCCTGCGCCAGACGGCCCTGAAGTCCACTGGCGTCTTTCAGAGCCTGCTGCCGGGCGGCTTCAAAGTCTTCGAGGAATGCTGAACGATGCCAAGGGTTAGATAGTACATGATGATGAATTTAATTTCTAAGGATTTTTTAATGACTTTAGATTACTCACATAATTTATAAGAATTTGGCGAAGCATCTGCACCATTGGGGTGGATCAGGACCCACTAAACAAGTTAGCGGGTATATCCATTGAATATGTAGTCCGAGTGTGAAACCCGTTGTAGCTTGGTCAAAAAAGACATTCCTCTTGCACGAGAATGCTATCCGCCCATCTACCAGACACCAGTGGCTGGCCATGGGTCGTGCAGATGCTAGTCCAGGACGGATATCAATATTCGTCAGAGTTGGTGGCAAGCAGAGATGATGTTTGGAAAACGTCGCTTTGTCGTGATACCGAATGTTGGTGAATCTTCCATCTATCGCCCCCGGTGGGGCCTTGGACATGCTGAGCTTGAAGCACGGACTATCGAGGTTGTCCGCGTGTGTATGACTGTCGCTCCCAACGCGCCTGATCCAGACCTGTCCATCACAGTGTATGTGCAGAAGTTTGCTGGAAGCTGGAGACTGCCACGCATGATCATTTCAGATTGAGACCGCCACCGCTGTAGCTCACCTGAGCAAGGTCCCAAGCAATCCATGGCCTTCAGCTTGCCGAAACAGTAGATGGGTATTATTGCCGTGTTGAAAACGCTCTCCGCTTGTTTGTCGAGTCCGATGGCTTGAACAGCCTTCGTCGTTTTCAGGCTCGGCGACCACACGCGGTCCGGCCGAGCCAGCAGATCTTCTTCCTCGAGGCGTATGTACGAGCTCCTCGCGCAGAGTTTCAACAGCTGGTTCATCGTCGTTCCGGGTGTTAGCCTGCCACATTCCGCGAAGTGCCACGGTTTTGAGTTCCTTAGACATGAACCTTGTCGGAAGGCGAAGAGTTCGACGCAGGCGACATCAGTAGAGAGTACGACGAGAGGGGAGATTGGGAAGCTGGGTGAGCAGCGGGAATTGCGATGACCAGCTCGGATATCCCACGCAGATCCTTCTCGCGCGTTTTGCGAACGCCGCTTGATCACGAAGAACCTCCGACATGAGAGCCAGGAAAGGCCGGGGATCCTCCAGTATATTACATTTGTGCCGCGTAGCAAGGAGTGAGGAATTCCCTTTCAAGCTCGATGGCGATCAGCACAAGGCTTGTCCGCAGAAGTGTGCATCTGAACAAAATTTAAAAGAGGAATTTACGAACGAAGATATCACCAGAGGTAGACCTCGCCTATTTGCCATTCGGAGGGTATTCGAAAACTCGCGATCGTATGTGGAGCACCGGCATGGTACAACGTGCTCCAGTTCACGGCCTCGACGGCGAAGGCGGAATCAAGTTTCCTACCAATGCCTACTGCTCCGGTGGCAGCAACTCAATCAGGTCATCAATCGTTACAGAAACATGGACATCTGACGCCCCTGGCAGGGGCTCCAGGACGTTGATAACAGCTGGAACGATTTGCCGGCAGGTATTTGACGCAGAGATAACTCTTCGATTTGATCGATAAGCAGTTGGGGCCGCCCAGTACGCACGAAAAGGTCACACGCAGATCGGCCATGTCCGGCGTCTCGTCAACGAGAGATTGGAGCAAATGCAGAAAGCTTCCTATTCCGTGAGCTTCGCAGACCGGTTACAGCAAAGTCGAGATTATGGAGAGCAGGATTTTTGACCACCTGAGTCCCCATTACAACTAGTTTTGTTGGTGACCCGCAATCCGGCCAGGATGAGGCTCCGAAAGCACAAATACATTAGCTCTTTGATTTGCCGTCGAGTGGCGAAGCTTCTGGGACTAGTCGAAAGATGGACAAAGATGCTGGAGGGGCAGGATCACCACCGAAAGGATTCAAAACGCTCGTCGAGATGTTTGGCGCCACGAATATCAGGATAGTGATCCAGGGTTGAGAGAAACGTGGTTTGCCGAATCGCATAGGCACTGAATTTTCGAGTAGGCATTATGTCTTGTCGAAGAATATAGTATCGGGCTGCTTGAAAAAGAGACGCAGGACGAAGCTTGTATTTTCGCGGAGTGGAGCGGTCTTCCAGAAAGGGACATCTTGAATCTGGAGGCAACTTGAAGGTCTAAGCGCAGGAGGCAAGCCGATGTCAAACAAACAACCGACTCCGATCTCGAGAGACAGCAGGTTTGAGAGGGCACGCAGCCGTATGACGGGGGCCCGTTGAAGGATGCGGTGTACACAATTAAAAGGAATCAGAACGAAGCTCAGATATCCAGGGTAGACGCCGCTAGCAATTTGCTAGATGAACTACCAATCGAATGCGCCCAAGAGTCGGAAAAAAAGGCATGGGGATTGATTGGTTTATTGAACAATTTGAACTGCGATGTGTAAGGCTGCAAGCGACGAGAGAGGGAGAGGAGATGCTTGGCTACGCCCTCCGAACCAGGTTGGTGCCAAATACTGTATTCGCGGTAGCCGCGCTTCGCGGCAAAGCCCACTACTGTATGTAGCGTCATTCCATTGCATGGCGCGCGCATTCCTTTACTCCTGTTCTATTGGACGTGCCCGACGAATCGCGGCCTTTGGTCGAGCGGCGACGGATGGGATTGACCAACCCAGGAGGAGGTCCCAACTCCGTTCGTCCAGCTGCCGTTGCTGTCCCGCGAAGGTGTGAGAATGCGAGTGCGAGTGCAGGTGCGGGGTAGAGGTCGAGGTCGGGGCCGGGGCAGTACGCGAACTGGAGCCCTCCCCGCCGGTTGGTCTCGATGATTTATGCCGAGTCCGCTGAAGACCATAATGGTCATAGCGAGGAATGTGTGGCGCCAAAGTCGAGTCTGTCGTGCTAGGGGAGAACGTCTTCCACACGGCGCAAGTATACGCCGCGTGCAACGCGGCGACGGAAAGACGTGTGCCCTCGCGCAGGAGTGCAGGGGTATTGTGGGGAACGCCGCCCGTCTCCCATTCATCCACTCCTCCCACAAGATACTGAAGTACAAGCTGAGAGTCGTCATTGAATGGTTCCTCCTTGGGCTTTTGAAATTTGGCGTAACCCTGCCCACTGGTGAGATGCGCCAGGGCGTGTGCTGCTTTCTCGAGGGCAGCCTTTTCCTCCTTTTCCTCCCGCTCGGCTTCCGCAATAGCGTTCTTCTGAGCCTGGCGGAGCCTCGCGGAATGCGCTCGGGCGGGGTTGTGTTGTTGTTCCGATGAGGAAAGGGGCGGGCGGTATTCTTCGTCACCGCTGCCGAAACTAGGATTGGTAGGGGACGGCTCGGATTGGTCATCTTCGTGCGACCCTTCCGCTCGATGTAGCGAATTCAACTGAATGTCTCCTTTGAAACGGGGCTTGGCCGTGAACTTGATGTCCTCTTTTGAGAGGAATCGATTGGGTACCTGGTTGTGCTGTGAGTGCAAGCTCAGTCCTGTTCCAAACTCCTCACAGGTAAAATAGCGGCCACCGCTCTGGTCACAAGCATGTGGCATGTAACCTTCATAGAGATGATATTTAACGGCGTATCCACTACGTGCATTTGGTCTTCTAGAGGAACCTCATGGAAACGCTCTAGGCGCTCGATATACTGCGTGGATGTTAAGGAAGGTAGGAGCGGCCAAGGGAAGAAACTGCGCACCTCGTCCCCTTTCGAATGCGGAACAAAGTGGCAAGCTTGTACTAAGAGCGGGGCGGTCTGTCGGCCAAGACTGGCATTGAAAACGCAGTCATCCCCGTCCCGCTCCTTAACGCTGCGGAGGAGCCGGGAATTCCGGCTCAGGGAACCTGGATCCAACGTCGGCTTGGTCGACTTTCGGTCTGATATCATTTGAAGATCCGACACTGGCGGGGCGTCTGTAGCTGCGTCTCAGGACGTGGTCTTCATATACACATTCCCTACTCACATTTTGACCAAAAATAACATATCACTGGGATTTCTTCCAACGGGGTGGCCGGGCTCAAGATCGTCGTCTCGTCCACGGGGGGTTCCTCCTTTAAGGGCGGCTCCTCCTGTTCATCTGACCCCACATCGGTCATTGTCGCGTCCTCGTCCGCGTCGTCGTCCGAGTTCACTTTCGAAAAGATGTCGCCGTCTGCCCCATAAACATTGAAGGCAATATACCGCAGCCACTTCACCGGGTTCAGGCATAGCTCCACCAACTTGGCGCGGGGGATGCAGATGATTGTGAGCCAGCCGCGCTCTGGCAAGTACATGCATAAAGTGATCTCGCCCGGTTCTTCGACAGGGGCAGCAGCGTTTTCCGGATGATCGTCTTGGGCGTGCATATGCTCCGATCTCGAGAGGCAGCAGGTCTAAGAAGCGTATGACGGGTCCTTAGCTGTACCAGTAGTTCGTTGAACTTGAAGGATGCAATGTGCACAACGAAAAGGGTTCAGAACAAAGCTCAAGTATCCAGGGTAGACACCACCAGGCTTGTTGAAAGATGAAGTACCAATTGAATTCGCCCAGGAGTCAGGGAAAAAGCATGGAGATTGATTCGTTTATAAATGCGAGAGACAAGGGCTTAGGGAGAGGGGAAGGGAGATATTTTGCTACGCCTTCCCAGCCAGGCTGATGCCAAACACAGTGTTTCCTGTGATCCCGACGCCCGATTTGTCTCCCGGTCCGTTGCGAATTCTTGCGCCATGGTACTGCTTTGGAAGCAAAGGCTTCACCCGTGATCCAAAGCTCTCTTGTCTCCGACCACCACATCCTTGGAGTTTTCATAATGGCCAACATAGCTGCCGTGCAGAAACTCTTCATGTCTTCTCCGTACTTTGCTGTCGTCGGTGCGTCCAAGGACCAAACCAAATTTGGCACCAAGGTCTGTAATATACGCCTTCCCGAGCGCAAAACCAAGAACGAATCTTTGCAGATCCTGAATTGGTATAAGGCCCGAAGCCTGGACGTCCAACCCATCCACCCTGCATGCTCAACCCTCGTCTTACTGCGTTCCGTCTAATGCCGCAATTCAGAAAGAAACCAATCTCGAGGGTATCGACACGATCCCTTCCGTTGCGGAACTCCCATCTCCGACAAAGACCTCAATCAGCATTATTACTCCGCCTAAAGTCCGCTCATTTTTCCCTCCCTCAATACGTGCTGTCTGAATAAAATTCAGGTCACGCTCTCCCTCCTGCAAGCCGCGATGCCTCTTGGCGTGCCGGCGGTGTGGATCCAGCCTGGGGCAGCGGACGAGACCGTCGCAGCCTGGGTGAAGGACAACGCGTTGGAAGACCGCGTTATCTATGGGGGGCCCTGTATTCTCGTGCAGGGGGATTCCATACGGAGCCTGCTGTGAGTGAAGTGAATGCAGGAATCAATGTACTTGTACGTTTGCAACTATTGGAAATATTCACGCCTCATATTCCTGCAGAAAATAAATACTTCGCTCTCATGGAAGTTTGGAAATCTGCACTTTTTTCTCAGTCTTACGAGCAGCCTCAACTCGAATGAATTGTTTGTTCCGCAGAACCAGAGAGGACGTCGAAAGGAACAGCTGGTTATGCGAAGCATGTCCCGCATACGGATCTCTTGATACCTTGGTGCGAACATTATACCTCCTCGTGCTCCACGACTTCCAGAGCTGTCAACGGGCGATGGCAAGTCGCATTCCGCGAGGCTGGGAGAAAGAACGGAGTTCATCCGCGGTGTCGAGTCGGAGTCCCGACTGAAGCATGCTCAAGAAACCTGGAGCGGCCACGAAGTGTGATCATTGGCAAGTGAAACGAAAAATTCGAGGAAGACTGTGTCGACGCCTAGCGTTCAGTAGGATGGGATATTCGTATTCGTCGTTCGATGGCCAAGGACCTGAGACCAGACGAGGGCATCACCGAAGTTTGGCACGCTGTCAAACTTGAAGCGGTATCAATGGCTGATCCTTCGAAGGCGTTATACGTGCTTCTGTCTTTCTTTAAATTGTCTCGCTGTTGTCTACATATCCTTCATTTCGTTCCTGCAACAAGTTATTCTTGAGCAAAATCAGTGTCGCGCGTTACTCCTGTCAGGATATGGGACTGACAGCCTCATATGGAAATGGCGATCCTTCCTACATGCGTTCTCAACTCCTGTTTGCTTTCTTCCTTCTCTCCACCACTTCGGGCGCGCTTTACATGCCTGGGTTGAGCATTTAGCAGCGAAACTAAACAGCCGTCTCGTCATCTGGTCATCTGCCTGCAGCTGTGGGGCAAGCGTGGAGACCACGCCTTCGGCTGTCTACTAGCCCCACCCATTCTCTCGTCTCTCGTTCTAGGATGATTTTACTCGGTTTACTCGCCTTGTCTGCCCAATGTGCAGCCGCTGCCACCGCGGCCGCGTCGAACTACACCGCTGCGGTGGGATGGTACGCTGGATGGCACGAACCAGACGTCCCATTGTCTTCCGTGCTGTGGAGCAAGTATACACATATGACTTATGCATTTGCGTGCGTTCTGTGCTGTCCGTCCTTCCACAGTTTTCATATTATCTTACCAGCGTACCAACGGTGGATCCAAAAGCGATATCACTCGCAGAGTCGGACGAGGACCTGTTGCCACAGTTTGTCACCGCTGCACATAAAAACGTTCGTTGGTAATAAGAAACTATTGCCAGCGTTCGCAAGCTGATCTTTCTTTGTTTTAGGGTGTAAAAGCTGGGCTGTCGATAGGCGGTTGGGGAGGCTCCCAATTTTATTCGTCGAATCTCGGGTCTCCCAGTAATAGGACGTCGTTTGTGAACAGTGTAACAAGCTTGATACAAAAGTACCAGCTGGACCTCGTGGATTTCGAGTGAGCGAGGTCTCATTTTGTCTTCGTCTCTGACGGCCCCCTACTCAGCTGGGAATACCCCGGAGTGCAAGGAATCGGTTGTAATACCATCTCGACCTCCGACACCGAAAACTTTCTCTCAATGCTGCAAGAGCTCCGCGCCTCTCCCATTGCGTCCAATGTGACCCTTACAGCCGCGACCGCCGTCGTGCCTTTCCCCACCACCAACACAAGTCTCATCCCGCAATTCGCTACAGTCCTAGATTGGATTGCGCCAATGGTGTACGACCTCTCGTGGAACTGGACCGCCGGCTCCCCGCTCATCCAGCGCGCTCTTCCGTCCTCCCCGCTCGACGACTCGTGTTTCGCGTCGACCCCAGACGCAACAGGCGACGGGCTTACCGGGCGCGGCAGTGCGCGGAGCGCCGTCGAAGCGTGGGTCTCTGCCGGCATCCCGCGCGCGCAAATTGTGCTCGGCGTCCCCGCGTACGGGCACTCCTTCAACGTCAACGCCAGCACGGCTTTCCTCGCCCCCTCTCCCGCCGATGGCAACAAGACGCAGCTCACGCCGTACCCGCCATACGACACGCTCAACCACACCGTCGGCGACGCGTGGGACAGCACCGGCGGGACGGACATGTGCGGGCGGTACTGGGGCCCAGGCGGCGTGTGGGACTTTTGGGCGCTCGTCGGTGCGGGGTATCTGCTCGCAAATGGGAGTGCGGCGCCGGGCGTGCCTTATAGGTGGGATGAGTGCTCGTCGACGCCGTATCTGTATGCGGCGGACCGCGGCGTGCTGATCTCGTACGACGACCCGCGGAGCTACACTGCTAAAGGCGCGTTTGTGCGCGCGAATGGGCTCGCGGGGTTCTCGATGTGGGAGGTCGGCGGCGACCCGAAGGGCGTGTTACTCGAGGCGATTTGTGTGTATTTCTTATTTATTCTACGTGCGCGATACTGAGCCGACGCTGGATTTTTGTACAGTGTCGGCCCCGGCGAACGCCAGCCTCGCTATTATGCCCTCAGCAGTCCCAGCGTCAGCCCCATCCCCGTCGGCCTCAGGGACAGGAAGTAATGGGGCGCGTAACGGGGCGCTCGTGCAGCGTGTAGATGGATGGACATTGTGCTTGTGCTTGCTGCTACTGGTCGCTTGTTGGACCTAAAATGCATGGACATGGTACATTAACGTGTATGTATAAAATATCGTAATTGAAACCGCCGTCCGAACGAGTTTCAAGGACTTTGCGAGAATCGGGCTGGCGGTGTGCTCAATGGTACTGTTCAGCGCCAAGTTCGGCACTCCCAGCCCATGTGTCGGTAGTGACTTTTATTGGATAACCATGGTGCGCTCGCTTTATCGCTGACGTTTTAGGTGGGGACAATTCCACAGCAATCAAATACTGAGACGTACTCAGCGAGAAAAAGAAGGAGTGTTATAAAGACTCACCATGACCGTTACGGTCCCCACGTCAAACGAAGGGTTGGCGATGTTCTGAAGGTGTATTTCGCCTTCCCAGTTGAGCGCGTCGTCTGATGTCGAAGAGCGAAGGCCAAAGATTCCAGGTGGGAGAGGCCTGAGTGAACAGTTTTCGAGAACTGTGTTGGTCTTTTGTGCGATGGTTTTTATGGCAATCTGTCGGAAAAGAGACACGCGGATAAGAGGGCTGGGCATTTCTTGGACCAGGTTGGATGAAGGCAAAAACAGATCTCGAAGACGATGGGTTGATCCAGACAACTGGAGATGGAATGGAATTGTCTCGGACATCCCGAAGACACCGAGAGACGGAACAAAGAGCTGGAAGAGACAAAGGAATTGAGCTGCAGGCTCGTTACAGAAATAGTGAACGTACATCGCAATGAACGTCTGGCGGTCGTGAATTGGGTGCAGCGGTTTGGGCGATGGGAAGTTGTAGCCACTCTTCAGGGCACATTTTTATCGTCGAAAACAGCGATGGCTCCGCAATCCTAGGTCGCGATGGACGGGTTCGGTGTCGATATTCTAGTTCAATCGAAAAACTGGGCTGATCAGTGAATTGCTGCGCTCCAACAGCAAGATTCTCCGACCTTTTTTCTTTGGCAGTGAATGGAGCGGATCGATGGAGGCGAGAAACGACGGTTGATGTCAGCGAGTAAGTACATCTCAAAAAGCAGCCGCCCGGCAATGTTACATTGCAGGAAGACGGAAGGGCGTAGTGGATGCCGTTATCTTGGAACGTGGATGGAAATTTGCGCGCAAAGGGAATGGCGGCGGGGCATTGCTTGTGCAGTCCGTCTTTGACGTATAAAGAGTAGGTCTCGTCGATCAACTGCGAACTCGAATGGCCGCGGGAAAGAGCGCATTCAATGACACCCTCGAGCTATGCAAGCACATGCATCGTAAATTGGGCCTGTCTGCATTTGACGGGAACTCGTACCTTGAGGCTAACAGCGGTAACGTTCTCGCGAGAGTCGATGAACAGGGTACCGCTGAGCTGACTGTCCCTGCCAAAAGAGGGACAGACAATATTTTCTTTCTGGCAGTTGAGCACCACAGTAATGCCATGTTTGTTTCGCATAAAAGTTCCAGTGGCGCGAGCATGGCCATGGAAATGCGTACGTTGTAGCATATGTTCGTTGGGGCCCGGCGATGCCGAGTATATTGGAGCTGGAGCAGAGGTCGAGTATGGGGGGAGAAAGCCAGACATACAGATGAGGAAATGACTCACCTATTGACTTTATACCACCGATACCCAGAAGGAGACATGAGAGATCCACTGGTTCGCTTTTTTTGGTCGGCGTTGAAATGATAGTTCATCCCGTCCCACGTTTGGCTCTGCTTGGGTCCATCACCTGGATAGCAATAATGTAGTCATAGAATATTACTGTAATTCGGTCTGCAAACCGTGGATGAGCTGTAACTAGGAACAGATCTGTCAGCCAAAAAGGGAGGTAAATAGACAGGGAGGATAAGGCAGGATAAATATATTATACTCAGCTGGAGGTATCATTACACGGTCGAACGCCCGTTCCAGGGATTTTCCCAGTGCACAAGGAGAATCTCGTTCGCCAATCACAGGATTTAAGACTGACTCACTGCGTAACGAGTAAATTAATTCAAACGACTGACTCACCAGATGATGCCCGGCTGCGCGCTGGAGTAGCGGCTGCGTGGACTGCTGCGAACTGTGCACTGCGTTCCGCACAGCTCCTGAGGCGCCCAGGGACGAGCAGCTGGCCAAATGTAACGACATAGACGAACTAGACTCACCCATGGAAGTTTCTATGTCCGAACCCTACCCCAGCCGAAGATCCGCAGCTGGCTATTGAAGTCAGATCGGAGACTAACTCGGAGGATTTGACTCGGAGTGAATGACTCGATCCCATGATTTTCATCTCTCGTCCCGTAGCCTGACAAGCGCCTTTGGCGCAGCACTCAGGCGACATGTCGCCTGACTCTCACTGCGAAATTCGAAAACATGAATGAATAAGTGTGGCCTTCATCCTATATTTAAGTGAAAACGCTAAACGATCTAGTAAATCGGATGATATCCGTCAGTATTAATTTGTGAGGGGATAAAAACCATTCGAGGACCTTGCGGGAGCACCATTCCAACTGCAGGATACAAGAGCAAGATCGAGGGTTGGATGAGGCTTCAAGTCGCTCAATCGTGGTCAAGTGATTGTCCATTCAGATTCATTACGGGGTCCGCAGCACGACAAGGCAGCTGGCGATGTAATTACAATAATTGGGTGTATTGCGCATAACGAATGCTCCGCGACTAATCCTTCTTGGCGTTGATCGCACTGCCCAATAGGACGCTGGGGAGCTGTATGGTGCCAACGGTGTAAAGCAGCGACACCGACCCAGCGATAATAAGAATGAGCACAATGGTCGTGCCAGCCAGGAGCACAAAAGGTCTAGGGGTCCAATAAGATAAAAAAGACTAGAAAGAGAGAAAGGAGTCGGCGTACGCGCTAATATCTTTCCGCTCGCAGCTCTCGCCGACCCAGGTCTCAGTGCTCACTTGGTTCCCGGTGCCTGTCGTCGTCGTCCCGCAGCTGCATACGAAGCAGGTCCGCCCAGACTTCGTAGCGCTGGCGCACTCGCCCCTGCCGGAGCACGAAGAGGTGGCGTTGTTGCACACGTCGAGCGTCGCGTGACAAGTCGAAACTGAACCGATCGGCGACTGCGGTGGAGGTCGCGGGAAAGGGGCCTGGGAAGGCTCTGCGCGCTTGGCCTCGGTGTGGGCGTACGGAGAGAAGGAAAGCATGGCGATGCGGACATCGTGGTCGATGGCGTGTTCGAGGAGCTTGCGAGTAACGTCTAGGGCTGCCCGGTACTCGTCGCTATCGACGCCGTGGGCGTTGCGGATGTTCCCGAGGCCGGAGAGCTCAGCGGCAGCAAATGAAGCACCCTGAGCTTTGTCGAAGAAAGACGTGATAGAGTCGAGTTCTGCTATGTACCATGCCTTCCTAGTTTGGGAAGTGGGGTCGGCAGAGTGAATGGACGTGTACGCGTGCCTTGCACGGTGAAGATACGTCGAAATAACAGAAGACAGAGACGATATTGAAGTCAACGGAGGAGTATGTAGTTTGAATGAAGGCCGTAAAGAAGAAGGTATGCGAATGGCTGAAAAGAAGGCATGTTTAGGATGATTCACCTCGTACAACTACACAATAAACGAACCTTCTGCATCGATGTCTTCCACAGTAAGAAGCAGGACATTGTTGGTACCCTGTCCAACGAAAGATTCCTCGCTGTAATCCAAGGCAGAGCTATCCCGAAATGCTTCAAATATCTCCAGTCCAAGGTGACGCGAGAGAGCAGCACTTGCGTCCTCCAACGCGAGATTGGGGCGAAGGAATACCTGTGGCGGGTATAGGTATACATTGACTGCCTGAGCTGCTTGGAGGCCGCATAGAACCACGGCTAACGTCGACCACATAGTTATGTGAGCGAGTTGTGACGCATGTGACGCCGTGGTCACAACCCAAACCACTAGCAATCAAATCGTGATGGCCGCGGCAGAAAAGTTCTTGCTTCTGACTCCCATCTTCCCAAAACCTGTTCAGTATCCTCGCGATGTTCCCTTCTGTCCAGTTTGTGCTGTTCGATATGGATGGTGACGCGTCCACTGGACGCGATCTCCAAATCCTCTGAATCGTATCTTGTCCAGGCTTGCTGATCGACTCAGAGAGCATCTATACGAAAGTTACCAGTGATTAAGGAATCTTCCACATGTACAGCTCGCATGCGCTGATCTACATGACGCGGACAGATACCATTCTCGCCCCATACGGCAAGGAAATGACTTGGGACATAAAAGCAGGCTGCATGGGAAAACGTCGGTCGTTTCAAGAATTCAATCTTTTCGATGATTCCATTTGCATTTTGCGTTAGCGGAACGCGAGGCCGCCGTCCACCTTCTATCGTTTTTTCCCGACATCCCATTGACGGTTCCCGCATATCTCGAGCAGCGAAACGCGCTCCAAGACGAGCTTTGGCCTACAGTCCCACTTCTCCCGGGTGTGAGGAAGCTCGTTCTTCACCTAAAGGCGCACAATATCCCGATGGCCGTTGCGACTTCTTCCCGTAGACGCAACTTCGAGCTCAAAACGGGCCACCTGGGCGAAATATTCGACTGCTTCGAGGGCAAAGTCGTTTGCGGGGACGACCAACAATGGAATATGCGCGGAAAGCCTGAGCCGGACATTTTCCTTGTTGCAGCGAGGGAGGTTCTGGGGCGCGACGTCGGTCCGGCGGACGCCGCCAATGTAACGCCTGGCCAACTTTCCGAACGCGGTAAGGGCCTGGTATTTGAAGACGCCATGCCCGGAATGCAGGCTGGGAAACGTGCTGGGATGTCAGGTCCGTTATGAATCCCGCAAGTCGTACTTGTCTCTGATTTTTTTCACAGTTGTTTGGGTCCCTGATGCCAATTTACTCGATGTGGAATATCTGGGGGACGAGAAAGCCGATCAGACCCTGAAATCTTTAGAGGAATTTGTGCCGGAGCAGTGGGGTCTTCCACCTTACGCTTAAGTTAATCTCCGTCACATAGGATCAATTACAGGTTGTATACAATTTCAATCACCGCATAAGAACACGAAATAAACAATGTCCGCCACGCCACGAACCGAAATTTTCGGTCTTACTTCTTATGCCGGCTGCTCCGTCTTGACGGGACCACTTGGAAATATAGTTCAACATGTCAAGAGAAAATTCAACCCTGAAAATCAATGTCCGCCGGCCAGATCTGGTGAGATAGCCGCTTCGGAGCTTGAACAAAATGTTTGGCCCACTGGGTAATTTACTTCTTTCACTCAGTGCCATTGATAAGATACCTAGAAGATCTAGTAATCGAGACGTTTGAACAGTCCGTACAGATCAGAGACTTGAGGCCAAATGTTTAGAACAGCAGCTGTTAGACGTACAATAGACAGTGACAGTCAACCCATTTTGCTGTGGCAACAATACTATGGTTAAAAGTCAAATTCGACGGGTCGGTGATCTCGGACCTCTGTTTATGACGAGGCATCGCCTCGAAACGTTGGCAGACAAAGCAAGCTAAAAGCAGTCTTGTTTCGCAGTTGCCGCCTATAGTTGTCTGCTGTGTCTTTCGGTTCGAAGTTACTTCCAGTACGTCTAAATTCATTCGGTGTTGAACACAACTGAAATTAGAATCAGCTTGATAAGAGCTTTGAAAAAAGCTCGAGTCGGTGCCATGACTTGGGCGCCATCCAACTTGATGCTCGCTGTGAGGCACCCGATACAAGTAATATTTATGTAGATGCAAAAGCGATCTGAACAGCCGCTCTCAAATCGAACCACAGCCAATGATATTAGATTAGATCACAACTGGCATATGGCATGAAGTTTGAATTTGACCTTGGGCGGCACCGGCGATAGCGCTGTGTTTGTAGACGACGGGTATGAAGGGTACAACATCTTGCCAATCTTTCAGCTCAGTTCTACGTTCTCTGCCATCAAGTTTATAGACTGTGCTGTTGTACCATTGCAACTCAGCTCACTTTTTAATCAGTGCGTCAGATACTGAATACTTGACGAATTCCGTTGGCGACCCACGTTCTCCATCTCAAGCCGATGCTGGCTGCCTCCGAAATAAATGTACTTCAGGGTGAACTCACTATAGCTATTTATATCAAACCTTGACTTGACCTTGACGCACGGAAATTCACTGGTATCGAAGAGTCTGCATACATATTATCAGTCTTGCTTGAAAGCTTTCACAGCGTGAAAATACATGCGTAACATCTGGCTGTCATCGTCATCACGGTTGCCAGCGGGCAGAAAAAATAGTGCCGACCTTGGACTGCAAGACAGACGATAGTCAGCATGGACGTTGGGGACTGGCACCAAAGCCATGGAGTTGAAGCAGTGAATTTGATTGGGAAACAGCCTCAAGCTGTTCAACTGTCCTTTGGGGTTCGATTCCGTCGTCTCTGGAAGCTCGTACTTACAATGGAACCCTCGAGAGTAGTTCGAACAAGTTTGTCCGTTGATAACACCAGAATTTCAACTTCTACGAAGATGAAGGTGCCATTCCATGCAAAGAAGGAATTTCGATGAAGTCCAGTGCTCCGAGAACGTAGGGTAACTATAAGGGTTTTCTGTGGGAAAAAAAGAGTCCGAGAACTCAGAAGACCAGTTCCAAAGACAGAAAATCGGCGGCTATCATACGCCACAAGCCCAATCGGCGTCCGACGTATTTAAAAATTTTTGGAACCACAGATCCTTGCAAATCTATAAATTTCCGTCTTGACCCGTTTTAGGCCCGAACCGATGACGCCAGGTGAAGCACGGCATGAGAGAAAGCGTCCACATACCCAGAAAAAATTAGGCAGAATTACTGCTTTTTCGAGCGGTAACGGAGTCAAATATTCGGAGTGCACGACAGGTGAATTGTGGGCAGCTGAACCGAGAAGTTTCTCTGAATTTTTAGTCCGCGACCAAGCTTGAAGTTTGAATGGAACATCAGGGTGATATGATTCTGCTGTCGTGATTATCACAGGCGCACTCCCATAGTTTGTTTCCACAATAATCTCTCGAAGACGAGGTGTATCTCCGTGTTGCGGCAGCAGAGAACTTTGAAGACACCTCCCAGAGCGATTCCTTTCGGTTCTTCGAGAAATATGTTGTTCAGGATCCAAATTGATGCAAAAATCCAAGTAAATACTGCTGGCTGTTAAGTCCAGTTCGGTGAGTTGAAGCGCAGCCGCCGGTCCGAACAAGCAAGCGCCCAATTTTGTGGAGGTTGGTCCAAGTGTCCGCGGCTTCTTTGATAAGCCGATCTTGGCTGATTCTGTCACGGTCGAGCGCCAATTGATAAAAACCTCTAATTAGGTTTTACGTCCAAAGGAGACAGGGGTTCACCAAGTTCGAGGAGGGAAAATGCGTCCTCTCATGGTAAGCTAGACGGCCGACATGGTCGGTTGGATCCAAATTACAATTGGAGGTTTGGTGTTGTTGACGGATCTCACGGTATTCCCAGGCCGCCTTCCGTTGTCTCCGGCCAAGTTTTTACAGCGTTCTTTACTTGCCCTACCCCGGGCTTCACACTCGTTTGACCGAACTTACCATCCCTCATGCCGAGCCAGACCTCTCTTCTTCGCCACAGGTCGGCTTCGTCGGTCTCGCTGCCTTTCGCTGCCATGGCGGGGCTCAATCCCAAGAGGCACAGAAATCGCACCGCTATGCTCGCTCTTCTCGCTATCATATCATTGTCCGCATTCGTTTTTTGCAATCGACATCCGATGGCAATGTCCTCTGCGTACCTTCTGCGGCAAGGCGAGAGACAAGTCGAGACCCCACCAACAGAGCAAATAGTGTTTAAGCTCGAAAAGAGCCGGAATTCGCGCATGGGGGCGGTGAAGCAGCACCAAAGGCCGTCCGGGGGACGACAATCCATAGCTCTCAGCCTCGAGCAGGAGCTGGCAGCCGTCTCCAGTTTCCTGGCCAGCCTTCCGCAAAATGTGATTCCGTTGTCCGTGGATCCTTCCCTCCCGATAGACCCCGAACTGGTGCTGGATTTTGACACTCGTAGTCCTCGCGCCTTGGCGGAGATCGAGCGGGTTGTGGAGGATGTATGGTCCCGAAACCCGGTCTTGCTGTACGGAAAAGTGCGTATTGTTCTCAAGATAAATAAAGCGCATCTCAGGTCTATTTTAGCACTATTCACCCGCGACACGGGAACTCAAGTCCATTCTATCCAACATGAATCTGCGCCCGCCGCCATTTATTATGGACGTCGATACGCGTGACGACGTGGACGTCCTGTCGCCTATGCTTAGCCGATTAACCGGTGTACCCGATCTGCCAATTCTCCTCATCGGTGGAAAACCGGTGGGCTCATTAGAGCGGATACGGGAGATGCTGGCGAGCGGAGAGTTGGCCCAACTTATCAAGTCGTCGGGTGCCGTCATTGGGGGCGGAAAGCGGCGGAAACATGGGAAGTGAGCTCTGTCCGTCCATATCTTAATGCTCATCACGATCGCGACGACTCTCCGCAATGCTCATCATGATCGCAACGACTTGCCCTCCCCAATCATACATCGGCATCCACTATATTTCCTTAGACCATAGATAATAATATTCTGACGGTCTCCGAGCATCCACACTCACAGCTTTCGCACCATCGCATTTTGTGTACACCAGGCCTATTTATCTTATCCTATATATATGCATGCCTCGAGAACTCAATATTTTGTGAAGCAAGTTGGTGGTTCGCGATTGAATGGGGGTTCAATGTACTTGAAAAGTAAAGGATCCATAGCGGTGAATTGCTAATAATTGCTGGTGGGAGAACCTTAGAGACAGGATATGGCCACATCCAACAGGATGAACAATATGCCGACAATATACCCCCCAGCCTCGAGATTGGTCGCCGTCCAAGGCTAGTAAGATTGAGGCCAGGTTAAAATGCAAAAAGAAAGATTAACGCTCATGTCGGCCGTAAACTTCGGGCTCGCCGGCATCTTCAGCGCTTCCGCAGCGTTGAATGAATCCAGGAACGATTTACACAATGTCACCTACCGCCGGCGGGAAAGATGGTGACGCGCGGTCCCTGAAAAGGCTAAAGTCAAAGGTGCAAAGAGTCGATCAGTCACTGGGTGATAGACGCGGTGTCCGAGTGGTGTCCGGCGTGAGCGTCGCCTTTGTCAAGTGCGGTCGGGAGTCGGTACCGGATGGGCCCAGTCCGATTACGATGGAAATCCGGGTGACTGATCGTGCATGCTAGAAACATGAGGTGAGGTCAATGTGAGTTCGTTTGACTGAATGAATCAGCGTAGGAACTCGAGTCACTGCCAGAGAATTCTGCATATCTAAGCTGGACTGGTTATTGCATTGACTAGCACTCATGATATGCACAGGATGCGGTTTGCGATCGTTGATAGCGAGCCATGCAATGGATTGAAGTTGGTGGTTGAACGAAGGCAAATAAATAAACATTGGTCGCTAGCTATAAATCTTCGCGACCGTTTGTTTGTGCACTGAGTGGCTGGAAGCTGACCTCAAATTTAACCGTCGATCCCGTCGTGTATTGTAGCCTCAGAAGACTAAGGCTCCAACTATTTCCATTTTTAAACTGTTTATACGGTTAAAACCGTTTAAATTTCCGTTTAGTTTGTGAGGGTCTGTAAACTGTAAACAAATGATAAACAAACAGTTAAACGGTTTCCCCCAAGGTACAGTGGAATGCTCTTATCTTGGACCTCTGAGAAGACAATGAAGCTCACCCACCCAGCTCTAAACATCTCTATGGACACTGACCTTCACTGTGGAGGAACTTCCACAGTGTTCCCAATTCTCAAGGGGCTCCCGGGCTTCTCGGGCGAAGTATGCATTGACACGAAATGGCACTCCTGGGGTCCAGCACAACCACTACACACGAGAATCCCCAACAATACACCTTGGGATATTTGTGCCTTGAATGTGGACAGTCTCGGTTCATGAGATCTACATGACTTGAGGTGCCCGAAAAATACTAACAAATTACCGTTTTTAAACGGTTTAAATGATTTTTAAATAGTTTATTACCGTTTTTAAACGGTTTAAATGATTTTTAAATAGTTTATTACCGTTTCCATTTATTTTAGGGCTGTCCATAAACGAAAACTAAATGGTTGGAGCCTTACAGAAGACGTGAATTAGTTTTCGCCGTTCGTCGCCGCCGAGACAAGAGTGGAGGCAGACTTCCAAAGACGTAGCCGGCTAAAATAGTTGTCAAACGCCGGTGCACAAGCGCTATTACGAGGTCGCAAGAAAAGGATGATGGATCGGAATTCCGAACAAAACATGGTAGGTCCCAGATTGGGATGGGCCAAACAAACGCCATTCTGACTGGCTTACCCGACCGACCCGACCCGGTGCTCGCTGGACTCGACTGAATCTACACGAGGAAGATGGCTATGTCAAATGTTCGGTGATTACGGTATCGCCATTGTTAACGGCGTTACCCGACTCGGTTCGCACAGTGGAAACTTCACGTCGTTCCAAGGGAAAAAGGAGGAATCCATGCGCAAAACGGTTATAGACTACGTAGCCTGCTCCAGATGGATACTTGACAAAATTGTAACCTTCAACGTCAATCCACGTGTCGAAGGCTATGACCACGCCGCAACCGTTCTCTGTCTCAAAATGGACATCAACTTCCAAAGTACTCCGTTTAAGAGTGCGGGCAGACAGAAAGAAACGGTGCGACCTCTCCCCAGTATCACTGATCTTGATAAGCAATTTATTGCTACACTGGAGGCTGGAAAAGACAACGACAAGAAACTACTTGCCTTATACGGCGCGGTATCCTCCGTAACTGAGCCACTCAAGGTAACCGTACATGGCACCTGTCTCAATGCCGGCAAAATATCAGCTTCCGCAGGGGCAGCGACTTACTGGGGTCTTAGATCAAAGTCAAACTCCGCAGCCAGGGTACACGGCCCGCAAACAAGTCCACGCGCTGAATTGATGGCGGTAATACTGGCACTGGAAAATGCTCCGATGTTCCAATCACTTATTATATCCACACGTTCCCAATATGCTATTAGATCAGCAGTATATTATGCTAGCAGGAACGAGGCGTGCGGCTGGCGGGAAACAAATGGAGACCTCACAAAGATTCTAGTATCATTGATAAAAGTTCGCTCAGCTCCAGTTCACTTTGAATTTATTCCAAAGGAAAATGCAACAAAACATGGACACCTGAGAGAGGCTTCATCTGCTGCAACCAAAGCTTGCTCGCTTCCGCGTCCCCTAGCGTACTCTGTTGCACCTCCTCCGATCACCGTATCAACTCCCGCTGTCAAGTACCACGTTCCTAAAATCAGCACTGATATTCCCGATGATCGTGTACAGCCGGAAACAGAGACACTGCCAAGACGGTCTGATTTCCCGGAAAGTCACAGAGGACGAGATAAACAGGCAACGCTGCGAGAATTAAATCGCAGAAAGGTCATGGATGCAAAATCAAGCGGCATATTTTGGAAAGAGATCAAACGTCTGGCAGACCCAAAACCCGTGCCGATCGCTGTCACTGCCGCAAGTCTGAAAGATGTGTTTGAAAAGCGGCTTAATCCCCCGGCCATCACGCCCTCGGAATTTGACTCAACTCAGCTTAGTATGAATGAAATGCTAGCTGCAATGATCCCCGAGATGACTGATGATCCAAGTCCGGAGGGGTTCTTCACGCGGGAGTGGAATGAAGACGACATGGGCCGACTGAAGGACCATATACGTACACACTCGCTGGACAGTGCAGCTGGAGAAGATCAAACGGCATATATGGATTTGATGCAAATCCCAAACGAGGATCTTATGGCATTATACAATGAATGCACGGACCGCGGCGATGGCCCATCAATCTGGTTCATGTCTGTGATGGCCGGAATTCTCAAACGGCTCAAGCCTCATGACGATCCGGACAGCTACCGGCTCGTAGTCCTTGAGAGCTGTTTCCTGAAAGGCTACACTATTCTGAGCCATTGGCGTATACTCGACTGGGCAAAGGCAAGAAATTTGATCCCACCCTCCCAAAATGGCTTTAGGCCCGGGTACCGCACAAATAATAATCCATTTATTCTGCGATGCCTCAAAGAATGGGCAAGAGCTCATGGGCACATGCTGTATGTGGCCTGCATCGACTTCACCAATGCCTTCCCATCTACGGATCAGCCTACATTATGGCTAAAATTGATCCGAATGGGCATGGGAGGAAAAATCTTTGATTGGCTTAGAATGCTGTATAAACGAATGGCATACTATGTCAAACACGGAGATACGAAGTCCGCCGAATTCAAGGCTCTCATCGGCTTGCTCACGGGGGATCCGGCATCACCAATTTTATGGAATTTATTCCTCGCCGACCTGTCTTTACCGCCGGATTTTGATGATGTCTTCTTAGCGGGTACTAGAATATCTCTGCTCGCTCAAGCCGATGATCTTCTCCTTGTCTCTTTATCTCCCCGTGGTCTCCAAACGAAGCTAGCTTCTCTCGAGCATTGGTGTACGAAGAATTTTATCAGGGTCAATATGGTTAAGACAGTCATCTTAATTTTCGGACCTACACTCTTCCCTACTCCAGCTTTCCGCCTTGGCACCACGCAATTGAAAATAGAGACAACTGAGAAATATGTCGGCGTCAACATCAGGACAGATCTGCGCAACATGTTCGCGGATCACTACGACGCAAAATCACGCACCGCGCGGTATTGTGGACATCGGATCATGGCAATTGAAGACATGACGGGTAGACTGACCCCAAAGGAACTAAAGCAGCTGTATATGGCTCGTGTAGACTGTCACCTTATTCACGGCTGTGAGATCTCGCCTGACAGTGAAGATGTACATGTCAAAAAGCTAGCTAAAGTCCAGATCAGCTTCCTTCGTCAAATGCTCAATATGCACAGTCGTTCCATGATTGCACCGCTATTCACAGAGACTGGGATCATGCCTCTTCGAGTACGACGCCTAATACTCGCTCTCGGCTACCTGTGTTACTTACTTGACCTACCTGATGATCATTATGCTCGCGCGGCTCTAAATAGTTCTCTCGAACTTGCGATCAACGGCAAAAAATCATGGGTCAATGAATTAACCAAAGCCGCAGCTAGACTACCATTCCATTGCCCGGACTTAATTTTAACTCGTCATACCTCAAAGGCAGACGTCGAAAATTACTCAAAAGTCGTGCAAAAATTAATGATGGAATGGCTTCAGGCGGAAATTGACTCGACAGATAAACTCTACCTGTTACATGGTCGCCGAGAACCCCAAAAAGAGAAGGGACCAACCCAAGTCACTTCGTGTATGCGGCATTATCTATCTATGGTGAAAACTCAGAAGCATAGGGAGGCTATTACCTCAATAATGCTTTCGACTCACCAATTAGCCGTCGAAGTCTTGCGTTATGTTGATCATGCGCATCAACCCGTGCCGCGATCGGAACGACTATGCCGACTGTGTAGGCAAGAAGTCGAGAGCCCGGAACACGCACTAATCACTTGCCAGTCCTCGGACAAGCTAATTGAATTACGCGCTGTGTTCCTCGCAAAACTCTTCACTGATCTACCCCAGTTGCATACTCAGATGGCCGAGCTCTCCAACACAGAGTTCCTCAAGGCCATCATTTATCCGAGATCGACGATCGCACTCGTTGCCAAATTTGCGTATGAAGTCCTGGAGGTGTTCTACGAGGTTCCAGTGTTTCGTGGGGATAATTGAGTGAGGCTACTATCCTTGATCGATGTACTAACCATTTTTTGCTTTTCTAAGTTTGACTAGTTCTACCGCGGCACGTATCTACGCGACCGTGAGCTCGGCTGGAAGGACTTGGAGGGGCCCGGGGACGAAGACGTAAATAGCGTGTACGTCGGGATACTTCCCGGAACCCGGCGTTCCTGAGTGGGACCGTGCCGTGTAATCCTACCTACCTACCTACCTACCTGATAACATCACTGCATCAGTTGGTTTGACAGGTACTCTGATTAGGACATGCCCGTTGAATTCTTCATTCTTCATCCTGCGCCGCTCAGAACCTCTCGTTTCAGCTACGATCATCTCATTTCCTTGTTTTATACTCTCATCCATGCACCTAAGTTGTGCGGTCGCGCTATGTCCTATGTCCTACTCACCTGGCATGGTGCTACCGACTCCTTTATGTTTTGATTGTGGAGGCATGACACCGGCTCAAACAACCGACACTCATACTCAACGTCCTAGTAAGTCTCGCGTCTGATAACCTGTTCCTAACTTACGACAGGTTTTATTTGGGTGACATTCCGTCCGATTTCTCCCCGTAAGTCAAACCTGTCAAAGCTTTTGGACCTGTGATAAATGGAAACAGGTTCCTTCGGTACCCGATTTTTTTCTTCGTAGCGTCACGGCATGTACGGCAAGGATCTCAGAAATTCATTACTTCGGCGGTCCAGCGACCCACCACTTACGATCTGGGGCGTCCTGAGCTCCGGTTCCGTAGGTAAGCAAGTTGCTAAAATCCCGTAAATTTACCTGCAGGACAGGGTCGATACTTTGAAGAAATTAGTCTCGGTTTGGAGCTCTCGGAGAACATTAGACCTTAATCAATTCCCTGCCTTGCTGCAAGTCAACAATTGTTATGCGATGTCGATTTTTTTGACAGCTTCACCAAGCACGAGACTGGGTGCTCCAGCCAGAGAAATACAGCAGCTTCGGTTGTTGGTACACTGACATCCACGATGCAAAGATCCATAAATCAGGCGATCGTCTGGCGATTGATTCAGATTCTGTCCACAACTGTGATCACGTACCCTTGACCATCCCGGCCCCTCCGGTGCTAAGCTACAACAGGCGCGTTACTATCAACAGACATCTGACACCGCATACAAACGTCTTGAATCAAGTTGACCAGCCTGGATCGGAATGTGCTCTCCCCACAACGACAAGGATCTCTGGTTTCTTCCGAACAACCGAAGAATTCCGTCTTTAAAACTTTATTTGGACCACCAATCCAAAACTGTTCTATTGCAGTTAGGGCGGTGCTTCACAACAACTCCATTTGTTCACGCACACATTCACGTATTGGACTGTCAACATTAAAGGAATCCTACGCGAGGTCAGTCCATCCATCCTTTTTCGTACCCACTTACATGCCCGACCTCATTGAATATCCTCGTCCCTCCTTCATCGACACCAATCCTCTTCTCTCAGCCATGCAGAGCGCAACTTGCCAGAACCTTCGTATCCGTTCACCATCAGATGTCCGCATCGTTTTTCACGCAGTCCTCCTCAACATTCTGCCCATGGTTACAAGAAGACTGGATTCGGAGGAGAGAAACTTGATTGTTCCCGGTCCGTCGTATAAATCCGACCTACGAAACAGGCGATTTACTAGTCATATTCAACTAGGTTCCGTCTACGTTTGGGAAGAACGCGGAGCGCACACTGAGATTACAGGGGTGAGTCATTCTAGATATCATTATTGGCCAAATGCTGATGATACTGGTGACTCCACAGGTGGGGATTGAAAGATGGACTGACGGCAAGTAAATATCCACCTCGACGAATGCAAACAAGCTGAACGGATACACGTAGGCATCCGTTGGGGGCCATCCAGGGTTCGCGAGGTAAGCACAGGCCTCTGTGCCCGACAGCGTGGTCTAATACTTGTGTTACAGGGCTTCTTATTCTATCATGAGAAGCCTTCTTCTCACTACGTCTTTCCCGGAGGAATTTAGTGCGTGCGACTCCTTCCGGGTATTTCTTATTCCAATTGACATCGACTTCGCCTTGAAGCCCATCTCACCGTCAGCACGCCCCTCAAGAACTGCTAATCAAACAAACGTACACCGCATTTGTCGATACTCCTCGTGGGCAGCGCAAATGGCATCTCAGTATGTATCAGTTGCTGGATGAAAAACTGGCTAACAGCTGTCTAGTCGCATATTTCACCGAAGAATCGGTCGATAGACTCAATTGCATCGACGACTACCCGGCTTTATCATGTAGGACTTCAATTATTTCCCCCGCTTCAAATAAATTAATTCTGGCCACCATAGCACTGAACGTCCCGCATGGCAAATACAAAAGCGCCCGCTCCGTCAAAGGACGGCCAGATCATATATTCAATCCAGATGATAGTGCCGACAACGGTGAATTCTCGCATCTGCAATATGTTTCCTATGATCCTGGCTCTTTCTCCTCCCATTCCTCGAGATCTACGCCGTCCCCTCGGTATACGTCGCGTTCACTGACGTGGAACGGCCTGGCTTCTGACGCAGACCCACGCCGTCAACAAGAGCACAAGCGCGGTCGCAGTCTGCCCGAAACCGATACTGGATTTCTCGCCCCTTTGGAATACCTTGAGACTGTAACCCCTCCACGACGGCACCCAGTCGATGAAACGGCATTGAAGTTATTCAGGGCGGGACCTTGATTTACTTCCGTTTTGTTCCTTCCAGTCTGAGACGCCTGTTTTATGGACTGGCGCGAAGATCGGCTGGTCGGCAAGAAGCTGTCGAGAACGTCGAGGACGACATTCCAGTTGCAATGCTCCTCATGACCGTTAACGGTAAATCGCTTACACCGACGTGAGGGCTGGATGCAGGAGGAGAGGATCGTTGCATAATCAGTTAACGAAAGAAGCCGCATGTTGGGTCGACAGATGGTGAATGTCATTGTATATTCTGACAACTGGTTGTATTAAATTCAGATAAGCTACGTCGAACTTGACAAGACCCCATGAGCCTGGTCGGCTGTTCACACCCGAATCTCTTCAGGGGAACGATGATAGCAATATTTAGATGCTCTCGATATGCCGGCGGCATGACAAGGTTAATGACAAGGTTAATAAACTTGAACGAAAGAGGGCACCTGTTGCGACCAAATCCTATATGAAGTCTCGTGCTTATATGACACTCAACGTCAGGCCAAGGAACCCTGTGATACCTTGAACAGGATCAACTGGATATCCAAACAGCGCGGACCCCTTTCCCATCTTGCGAAACTGAGAAAGAAAATGTCGGAGACATCAGCGCATGATATAGACACCTCAACCCCAACAGTATATCTGTCCTTACCAGCAAGGGATGATCGTCGTGGCCTCCGACGGGGCCGGTGAAATAATATGATGCAAATGGGCGCGCGTTATTAGTTAGTCCCCGACGCAGACATTCCAACGAAACTTCCCCACCCTTCGCGACGAGATTCGCATAGTTAGACAAAGCGACAATGTCGGGAAATGAAGAACAATAATGTCCCAAACTATTAGTGCTGGTCGGTCAAAGCGGAAAATTCATCAATCACGCACGTACAGCTCTACTAAACTTCATGGGAATCTCGTGAATCCATACTATGATCCCTCGGATTTATCCACGCCCTGGCATCGTGGACGCCGTTTTATGGAATCCGTGACCGAGCTTGGTGATTTTACCTTGGTACAAGAACAGGAGATAAGAAATATGCACAGGCAGCAAAAATCAGCTGTGATTAGGGTGAATTGCGAATCGCGATACCGAGAATCGTCATTGTCATCCAGCAGACCGACATTGTTGCCGGGTTGGGGTTTCAATAATCCCGCGCTGCCGGTTGGTGGCTAGACACGACCTGTCACTGTGCCTGGTATGACACTCTAGGTGGACAGATAGAATGAGGCAGCCCGCTGCATCGATAACGTCAACTTGGAAGCCTCATTGTTATCCCAAGTCGCGCAGTGCTGGCAGTGGAGCTAACAACAACGGAACGACGGGTTTACGGGAGCGGAGCTGTTGTGAATAGTGATCTCAATGCTCGCACATCGGTCCGATCGTACTCAGGCTGCCACCAAGTTCCAAGTTGTGCGTCGGTGAGGGACACGCCCCAATGAATCCGGCAAATACAAAAAGGTATGAGCGGTCAGCGTTCAAGGAATATGAAGATGTTTATAGTATAGATCTCACCGAACTGACCGGCGAATGGAGCGATTTACCGCACAAATAAATACTTGGCAGATTGAATTATACTAGTGCCGCGCCAACTGAATTGCGGGTTGCGACGGCTGGAATCCTTGCTATGTGAAATGGGGGATTATATTGCAGGTAAGCAGCGTGATACACACCTGTTCTGCTGCCTCAAGATCCGATTCTATAGATGCAAAACTTCAAGGAAGGTTCAACATGTTTCTTGACGGATCTCAAGACGTTCAAGCAACGCATGGTACGAAAGTCCTGAATAATACCAAAGTCAAACGCAAGCCACGTACTTGTGGAAGTACGTGGACCAGTAATCTTGAAGCACGGAAAACTTGCCCAAGGTGGAGGTTCGAGGTTGAGAATCTGAGGCATCAATTGATGGGAGTGATAAGATAATGATAATAATCTATAGTGTAACTGAAGTGAATGTAGAATTACTAAAGTAGAGGGGATACAGAAGGAAGGATGGAACGGACCTCAGGAACGAAGCGGAGTAGTCGAGTCCAAGAGCTTGCAAGAGACCGCCTCCACATCATCACCGTACATCCACACCACCCCTTCGCCATCCTGAAAGTCCACACCGTCACGCTCAAAGCGCTCGCTCCACCATATAAACACGTCCTTCACTAAGGAGTCCGTGTCTGCATCCACGAGGAATCCAGCAGTGCGCACCATCTCTAACTGTGGGTACGCGGCGCGTGTGAAGGAACGCAGGTGCGTCTGTGTCTCGTTTGGACCCTTGGACGGATACAAAGCATCCGCGCGCACGGAGAGCAGTGCAATCCGCCGGAGGGAAGGATGCGCGTGCGGCTCCATAGCGGTCGGTTCGTAGGTAAAAGGAGGGGAATTGGCGCCGAAGGAGATAGTATCGAGATTGGGACAGACGCCAGGACTGAGGAATAGGGACGGCGGGATATGCTGTGCGGGGTTACGTGGCTGAAACGGTTCATTGTCAGAACCGCTACTGGGAGAGGGTAGGTGGACAGTGGTGAGGGAAGCGCCGTGGCGTGCGAGTAGCTTTGTGAGGAGTTCGATCCGGGTCGAATAACCAACAAGAGTCTGGAGCGTCAGGGTATGCAGCGCCGGGAGTTCAAGGGCAGTGGCTGCAGCGATGTTGCATCCCTGATTCGAGAGAATGAGGTGATTCAGGGAAGGAAGAGCGGCGGGTGGCAACCCTTCTCTACTCAAAAGACCATCGCCAACGAAATGGCGTAGATCTAAAATGCAGAGGGACTGAAATGAGGCCAGGAAGTTGAGAGATGTATGCGTCTTCTCCAATGAATGCTTCTGTTCGTCCCAGTTTAAGCCTTGCAACGTGGGACCGTAAAGGATGGACACGGCGGTCAGGAACTCTCTTGGCACAACGATCCTCCAAGTTGCACTGAGCATCCGAAGCCGGGGGCAGTACTGAAAAATCCGGAAAATAGTCTGAAGGAACCGGATGTTGCTCGAGCCTCTGGCGTGGGTGAAGACCTCAATGTGTCGAGCCCAATACCCGTAGTTAGACTTGTTGCTGTGAGATTCGCGTAAAACTTGCAAAATTAGAGCAGCCCGCGAAGGGCTTCGGATGACGATATGCTGGTACTGGATCTGAATGGCGATCCTCCGCCACAGACGACAGACCCGTACAAGAGCGCATTTCGTACGAGTTGAAAGGATTGGAGTGTTGGCGCCCATCACATCGGTCGGCGAGTGCTGCACGGTGAATGGATCCATCCCCCCGATCGTTGTGGCACCATAGACGTATGTCGACCATTGGAAGATTTCGAGCCAAATTTCTAGGGGAAGATCTGGCAAGGGTTTCTTATAACGACTACAAGCTAATCGTTATCCAGGATGAGGTTATATTCACCGGACAGATACTGAAATGTACCGGGAAAAGGAGTTGCCCATAAGCTGATATTCAAAGAATGAGGTTATGTTCACGAGATAAGATCAAAAGGTACCAGGTGAACGGAGAAACGAGGCCGTCGATGTGAGTTAGAATCCTCAACATGGCGAAGACGCATGAATAACCTCAACCTGGTAGTGGCAAGAAGTTGGCAAGAAGAAAGGAGTGGCAATCGATCATGAAAGCGCGGGGCCGCCGTAAACAGCTGCACACGGCAATTCGGCCCGCGTTCCGAGTGCTTCACTGCGGAGATGCGTTTGTTTTACCGCAGATGAAAGGGCTTTGTATAAAGTATTCGAGGTTCAAGCCGTTTTCCTAGGGATTTTACTCACATGTAAAATAGCTTTGTCTTTATCCCTTTGTTAAATGATTCCTGTTTGTCGCGGTAAAACAGTTCTCTCACCAAACGCGTAGTGGGAGATGTGTTTTACAAACACAAAGACGGATAGATATAACAGAGGTATAATTTGGTCATATTTTACCGGAATTTTCCCCTCGATAAAAGCAGTAGAAAAAGAGCTTGGACCTCAAATACTTTTTACAAGGCCGTTTTACCTGCAGTAAGACAAACGCATCTCCGCAGTGCTTCTAATTAGTTCTGTTGAAAAGTTGAAATAATTCAAACAGGCCCTTGGAATGTTCGTACTAATCACAGAGGGGAATTTTTCGACTTAGGCTAAGTACCCTCAGAGCAAAATTTTTGTTGAGGTTGGGAAGTGGCCGGGAGAGTCTTGAGCACTGCGCAACGGCAAGCGCGGCGTATCCAACTCAACGAAGTCCGGCACATTCAAAGTCTGTCTCTCCTGCAGGAGCGAGATACAGGCATGGGTCAATTTGTAATTGCACTTCGACTGAACGAACAAAGGAAAATCTATTTCTGAGCGGATACTATTTGGTGACCTTGGTGGAATATCGAATCCAGATGAAAGCCCATTACACTGAGTTGACAATATTTGAGCGGTTAATGGGGTGAGAATGGGTGAACAACGACGGTAAGTAATAGCAATGCCCAGGCGTTCCTTGATTTGCCAACTGCACTTGTTTCAACACGCGTCTGGTTGCAAAAAAGAGTATCAAAGACTCGGAAATGTGTTCCCTCAGTCCGTGTAACGTTGAGCGAGTGGGTGGGCCTAGTAGAAGACTTCGTTTGAATCTGTTGGAAATCGGGAGAGTCCGGGAACTCACTTACCTTTGCTTTAACATAGTACAGGGCACCATTGTATCAGAGAAGTACTCGATATGCATCCAAGTGGAAGGGAACCCGTCATTTCTGTGTCCTTCTACTGATCACAGTATATTTTCCTTGGCAAATATTGAAGCAAGAAAATCGAATGGCATCCAGATAATTCGGATCGGTTCCACGGCCGTACAGCTGGTCGACATGATATAGATCGATCTCCTGGCAGTTAAGATGTTTTTACGGCGGTCCACCGTAGCCACAAGTGCGCCATGCACACGGCAGATTGAATGACGCGAATGCGAACGCTAAGAACGTTTAATTAAACCGAGAAGCGCTGCCACCACACGGAGAGCTCGTTAATCGCAATGCACAACTTACGACCTCGAAGGTTTCAGGTCAACGTATAACTGAAGGGGAATAGCATCTTACACTCCCGTACCCGAGAATGATGTCGATGGTGTCGCTTGAGGATCTGTGGCGTGGGGTCCAGAGTATACATGCGAATACTCAATGCCTGTGAAAAACACAAACAACATTTGGCGGAAATGGGCGGCGCTGCAACGTAAGATGTATGAATGTCAGAACGGAAAACAAGGGATTAAGTTGTGGAGCAAAACTGAAGACCCCGGGACATCAGGACCCCCTTCTGCTTCAGACAATTTAGTGTTTCATGGAGATGGAAAAATGGCAGTTACCGCGGAGACATACTTATGAGTAGGTCCATGTCCTTGGTTCGGAAATAGGCGTTATGCTCTCCAGTTGTGTATCCAGATGCAACAAAACACACAGTTATTTGAAACATGCCGTGAGTGTGAACTTCGGGCCCCAAGTTCAGGGAAGATTTCCGAGGACTTCGATTTCGTCAAAATTATACCAGTTTCGGAAGCTGGCCTGGGCTGAGGCAAACAGTTTCAATATACCAAGTCTGGCGAGCGAGGTGGGAGCTGGTATCACTGAAGAGCCTGTCAAGATAGCGTTACTATGCGCCGGGACCGCGATTGTATCCGCCTTGTTGAAAATACAGTCATTTGATTCTGAAACATGCTGCACAGTTTCTTCATGAATGTGAGCTCCAGGGTAGAATTTCGGTGAATCGGAGATTCTGTCAAAATTGTGGTGGCGAAAGGCAAGTTGCAAAGCCCGGCTATTCCCGGCATCAATCGCAACACAGCCTTCACCATATTGCACAAGTCCCGAACGCAGCGCGCTCCACGGTTGCTAGAACGCACACACCAGCCTCCAGCACGCGAGGGAGCAAAGTCGAATGACCCTGATTTCCTCTCCACCTTTCGCTGTGGCCAAGGGAAGCAGCTACAAATGCGCGGGGAATATCCCGAAAATTATGCAGCATAATCTTTCGCGCAGAAACGGGCGACAGACGTGGGGAATTACTACATACAGCCTGGACCTCAGTGACTTCTTGAGTCCAACGCACGGAAAATTGACGGCCCATGCACTCCCAACCGAGGTGTGGCACTCGGTCCCCCAGCAGGCCTTTACGCGGTGCACGCCTGATGTTGGGAAATGGCCATGAAATTCCCGATCGGTCACTGTTCCAGATGCTGAAGTCTGTGTGCCCCCGCTTCACGAATCATGCCGTTTGCTCAGCTAAAGAGGTCATTCGCCCCCCACTCATCTCATGTGCATATGCTGACGTTGTCCTAGCTTTCCATGGCAGTCTACCGAAAACTCTGCTTGCTCCCCACTCACAGATTTCCCTCCATTTCGTCCACCCGAATGTCTTTCCCTGGCGCAAGAATTTCCACTGAAGGGAACTCAAACTCGTCCCCGTCGATTTTCTCTTCAAAGTTGCGGACATTGCCGGCATGCGCCTCTACTGTGTTAGCTCTCCTATCAACAAGGAGCAAGCCTTCATGGACATCTGGCAGAATTCTGAGACGGGTGTCAATGCGCACACTCCAAGTCCGCCTTTGGATGCCGTCGGGGATGCCAGTGACGAAAAGGTCTTTACTTGTGCCCCCGTGGCGCCGCAAAGGAGGGCGGTTGAACTCGACAGGCATATAAAGCTCTTATGCGCAGTCTCAGGAGGCCCATGGTTGAGCGGCGCACTATTCAATTCGACATACTGCATCGGAAATCTACCTACGAGCAGAAGTAGAGTCAAGCCGCAAGATCGGGTATGTGTTCGCCGAATTCCCAAGCAACCCTATCCTGGTCACCGTGGATCTGAGGAGAATCCAGCAACTGGTAAACCAAATCCGCCAGTTAACACTTAGTCGCTGATATACCTCAACAAGCCGACCAGCACCAATTCATTATTGACGACACCATAGGCTGTTTCTGTTTCTGCAGCATCACTTCCAGCAGTGCCGACGTTATCATCACCTCCGTCGCCAAGGTCCCCAGTCCTTCAGCGTCTATGCTGACATCTCATGGGCGGTTATCATCCCCGGGGCTTCTTCCCTGGACTCTTCTTACCCGATCATCGAAAAGATATTCTTTCACGACGAATATTTCGCCGGAAGGAAGGATGTATGGTCCCACGCAGAAGAGCTCCTCGCCAGAAGCGCCGACTATTTCTTCTACAGCACCAGCCTGAATTATAACGCCGCCCACCTCGCTGCTTGGGCTCCTCTCCTCTCCCCCGTCCAACACCACCGTCACCTACGCCGCATTTATGCGAGGCCTCGCTACGGCGGAGTTCGGCTCGGGCTACGACTGCCTCTTCAGCATCGACTTCGTGAGCGTGGACTCCCCGCGGGCGTTCTACGGCATGACATACACCATAGCCCACATGTAGACATGCAACCGGACGCTCGCGATCCTCAAAAAGGTGTTCCAAGACACCTTTCACAACGAACATTTTGCGAACAGCTCCTCGCCAACAGCGCCGACTATTTCTTCTGCAGCACCATAAACATCGCCGCCTTTGCTGCGCACCTCCACGCGCAAGCCAATCGCCCGTCCTTAGGGTTCTCGTATCCCCTGTCCAACACCACCGCTACCTACATCACATTTATGCGCCCCGACTACGGCGTTCGGCTCGGGCTGCGGCTACCTCTTCAGCATCGGCTTCGTTCCACGGCAAACCCACAT
Source organism: Mycena haematopus (assembly GCA_029281435.1). Lineage (NCBI taxonomy): Eukaryota > Fungi > Basidiomycota > Agaricomycetes > Agaricales > Mycenaceae > Mycena > Mycena haematopus. The sequence continues at coordinate 342,701 of JARJCV010000013.1, forward strand.
ACACCGTAGCCCACATGCAGACACGCACCGGACGCTCAGGATCCTCAAAAAGGGGTTCCGAGACACCTTTCACAACGAATGTTTCGCGGCAAGGCCAAAGAGCTTCTCGCCAACAGCGTCGACTATTATCCTGAACCGTAACGCTATCGCCCTCGCCGCAGACCTCGCGCACGCCAATCGCAGACTCGGGGTCTTCTCCTCCACCCCCGTCCAACAGCACCGCATTTATGCGCCCCGGCGGAGTTCGGCTCGGGCTGAGGTTGACTTCGTGAGCGTGGACACCCCGCGGGCGTTCTACGGCAAGACATACACCATAGACCACATGTAGACACGCACCGGACGCTCGCGATCCTCAGAAAGGTGTTTCAAGACACCTTTTACAACCAATATTTCGTGGCGACACCGAACAGCTTCCCGTCAGCAGCGCCGAGTATTATCCTGAACCGGTAACGCCGCCGCTCTCGCTGCGCACTTTCACGCGCACGCCTGTCGCTGAGTCGTCGTTTGGGTCGTCTCCTCTCTCCGCCCAACACCACCGCCACCTACGCCGCACTTATGCATCCCGCGATAGTGGAGTTCGACTCGGGCTACGGCTACCTCTTCAGCATTGGCTTCGTGAGCGTGGACATTCCGCGGGCGTTCCACGGCAGGTCACACGTACAGTACACCATAGCCCACATGTAGACATGCACCGGACGCTCGCGATCCCCTGCACCGAATGCATGTGAAGGAGGAGTTTCGCTGCCATATGCGTGCGGGGTGAGGAGAGAGTAGATAAGGATTGCTGTCGGGCTCGAGGAGGTTGATGAGCCGGTGGAGGTATTCGAGGAGGCGGTGAAGTTTGCGGGGGCGCAGATGAGATGTGAGAAGGAGGTGTGAGGAAGAGACATGGACTTTAAGGCTTATTTTAATTCCTTTTTGGGCGATCGGCCATGAACCAGACGATATGTATTCTAATGGTGATGGTGATGAGCCCTCCTCTGCATTATTGAACAAAACAGTGTCGTTCGGGCACTGATGGCGTACGGTCGTCTTCGGGAGATAAGATACGAGAGCACAGCCACACAATTTCCTTTTTGGTAACTTAAATTGATTTCGCGATTCTGCTCCGAGTCACAGCCCTTGACGTAACCGTTAAAAAATATAAGTACGACAAGCGCAAGATTTAACTTTGTAACCTTCAAGTCCCGGCGCCCACGCCATGTCCAAGACTGTGAAAGACCTAACAGCAGGCACCGCGGGGGGTATCTGCCAGGTTGTACCCATGCTTTTTCGCGCTTCAAGCCACTCATAGTCGCGCCGCAGGTGCTCGTCGGCCAGCCATTCGACATCGTCAAAGTTGTGGGTGAATCTCTCCTCACGTTGGTCCGAGGATGAAATTTTACCAAGCGTATGCAAACCGCTCCGCAAGGCACCTACACGGGCATGATGCACTGCGCGACGGGCATTCTCAAAAACGAGGGTCCGCTCGCGTTTTACAAGGTATTGCACGGGCTTATCGATCGCGTTCTGGGTCTATATCTATATCCAGGGCACCCTCACGCCTCTTCTTGGCATTGGGGTTTGTGTCTCCATCCAGTTCGGTGTGCTGGAATTCACAAAACGGCATTTTGCCGCCCGAAATGTTGCCAATGGAACGGGGGGAGAGGGCGGCATGACCCTCAACGGTGGCCAACTTTTTACGGCTGGCGTTCTCGCAGGTGTTGCCAACGGCTTCGTCTCTGGACCCGTGGAGCACATTCGAATTCGTGTGTATATCTTGTTTTGCCATTTCTTCCTTCTGTAATTCACAAACGCAGGTCTGCAAACACAATCGTCGGTCAAGCCCGAATACAGGGGTCCTTTCGACGCGATCAGGAAAATATATTCTGCGCATGGCATCCCTGGAGTATTCAAGGGACAGGGCGTGACGCTCATCCGCGAAGCAGCAGGGTATGGCGTGTATTTCCTGGCGTACGACAAACTCGTGCAGCGCGAGATGGCGCAAAAGGGCATCCGGCGCGACCAGCTCAACCCCATGAAAGCTGTTCTGTACGGCGCGGCTGCCGGTTACGCCGTGAGTCTATTTCGCCTTGGGTGCCAAGCATTTGTTCTAAACATGCGCAGCTGTGGGCAGTTATCTACCCCATAGATATGGTAAAATCCCGGATGCAGACCGACGGATTCACCGCGGCTTCGGGGCAAAAGTATAAATCGTCAATCGATTGTGTGCGCACAGTTTGGCGGAAAGAGGGTGTTGCGGCGTTTACGCGGGGCCTCACACCCACATTAATACGGTCAGTGCCTTCTCGGTTGCCTCCGTATTGGTGCTCATTTCGCGGTAGGTCTCCATTTGCAAATGGTGCTACATTTTTGGGATTCGAGATGGCTAGTCGGGCACTGAATTCGTGGATACCCTAGATGTGTTCTATAGATTCTACATTGCATTCTTAGAGAGTTAATTCGCACTGTGTGGTGTTGAGATTTTTTTTTGAAGCGTAAGCGCTGTTTCAGTAAATTTCAGTGTTTGCCCTTGCGTCATCCTGCCTAAAGAAGGTCTGCACGAGCCTCCAGTACGGATACAGAAATGTCGGCAGGTTCTGCCACAGTCTTGAACTCCACTCTAACGTCCGCCGGTCGTCCTTTCTGCTCTACGTCCCGAGTGTTTATTGGTTATCTATTCAAATGAGTCTTCCCTCTGAACCCAAGCCAGCGTCGAGACCGGTATCCTCCTTGCTCTCGATACCAGGCTCCAGGTTGGTGAGGAAGCATCTAGAGTCGACAAGATACGAAGACTTTTGGTTCCACGACGGCTCTATAGGTGAGGAAGCATCTGGACGCAATATGACAGGAAGACTTCTATTCCACTAGTTATCCTGGTCGGCCCGCTCATGTTTCGAGTCCACCAAACCGTTTTGTCGACCCATTCTGAAGTCTTTGCTGGTCTGTTCGCCCTTCCGCAACCACCGTCCGGCACCAAAGGGCAGGAGATGATCGAGGGGTGTCACGTCGTGGAACTGCACGACAAGGCAGACGATTTTGTCGACATGTTGAAGGGGATATACAATCCTTCGTGGGTAACCAACCTTGTGTTCAAGATGGATGTCTAACGTTCACTCGCCCAGCCATTTCGACACGCTCCCAGAGGAGTTGGGCGACGTACTGACTTGGATATCTGGCATGCTCCGTCTCAGCACGAAATACATGATCAATACCCTCCGGCAGCGGTGTATAGCCATCTTGAAAGCCCGCTTCCCCACCACCTTCGCCACCTACAACGCCATGATCTCCAGCTCCCACCGGAAACACTACAAATCCGACGAAGTAATGCGCGCCGTCCTCCTCGCGCAAGAATGCAACCTGCGCGACATCCTCCCCTACGCATACTACTGCGTCGCGCGCATGGGGCTCACGCGCCTCGTCGCGGACTCCCCCGCGGACATCTCCTGGCGCGAAAAAACCATCTGCCTCGTGGGCCGCGAGCGCCTCCGCTGGGCCGAGATGAGCCTCTCGCACTCGTTCCTGTTTGCGTTCCAGCGTGCGCCCGGGTGCGTGTCGCCGCCGCAGTGCGGCATCGCGCGCGGCCCGCACAAGGAGTGGCGCGTGCTCGAGGCGGCGCGGTCGCCGAATCCGCTGAAGCTGTATACGCGCTGGCAGGCGCTGAATGTGTGTGCGCAGTGTGTTGCGCATGCGCAGGCGCAGCATCAGGCGGGTAGGGAGGAGGTGTGGCAGCATTTGCCGGTGATTTTTGAGCTTGGGGGGTGGGACGAGCTGCGGGAAGCTGTGTAGGTATGTTGTTAGAACGATGAGACCCGACCGGTGGCACTAAAATTTGCGTAGTTCGAGTAGTTTGGACGAGTCAATATAGACAATCGTTTTTGACAATCCTTGCTTCATCTTTCTTGGACGATCCTCAAGTCTACCTGGTATCCGGTGCATCAACGCCCACCAGAGCCGGATTTGTTTCGTTTCCTTCTTCCACTTTCGATGTGTCCGAGTCGCTGGCAGTATTCCTCGGATGTTTGCCCTGATTTCAGTCTCCCTGCAATCGCTGGCTTCGTCGATCCCAAACATTTGAAGCTATCTACGGTAGCAAAACCATGATCGTTCCACCCAAAGCTGTGATCTCCCGGATTCGATTGCGACGCTTCTGGATAGATTTACGCCCCTCAGAGTCACTTCGTTCTTCGCAGCCAGTATCGTTGACTCGATGAAGGATCTTAACTCACCCGCTTCCGGTTGTTCCACCAGACCCCCGCCATGAAGCCATCTGAATCGCCACCGATGCAAGAAAGTACCTGACGCCGCGGTCGAGCCCAGGACCCTCTCTCGCGGCAGAAATTTGTCTTGATAGCTGAATGGCGATCTTGGCTGTTATCAAGTGCAGGAGTGCTTAGCATGACAAGTTGCGAATGAAGTGAAGTTCTTCGACAGACAAACCGACAACCCGCGGATAGGGTGAGACCCTCGAGCACATCATTATCGAGGGAGACATGTCCGCGCAGATGAGTCGGAACCGTTGCATTGCAGCGGGCCATGTGCAGAAGACAAATGTATGTCCATCTATGCGATTTCAAATTGAGAAGGGCCTGATCACGTCCTCCCCCAGGTAAGCTGCCTTGTCATACTGTTACTGCGTTTGATGACGTTGCGCTGTACCTCCCTCAGGAAATCTTTTGATGATTGACAGTGGATTGACACTGGCAGGCGATTGTTACATCCACATCTTGGACCCACAGATTGTCGACCTGGCCGCTAAACTGAAGCTCACCCTGATATACTGCACGCGCGCACTTTTCAAGTTCACCTTGGTTGGGCCCTCTCCTCACGCGCCCTGTTTTGCTACGGTTTCTACGCCGCATGTCCAAAGTAATACATAAATCCCTTCAACATGTCAGCGCCACCCAGTCGAGAACCACCAAAAAAAACATTCACCGTCCGTTTGATGCGTTACGGCGTGTTCGTCTACGTGCACGCCGTTTTGCATTTGACAATATTTCAATGCGTGTTTGTCGCGGCCCGGACACGTTGCACTCTTGACGACTGGCATTGCATTTCGAAAACCGCCAATTGACGAGAAATGACTCGAGTTTGGCGACGCTTCAAGGCGTGTTGTTAATCGACTAAACCCCATACCTCGATGCTCACGCTCGAACGAATTCGCCGCTGTACTTCAAATTAGTACCTTTGCAGCTGACGCTCTCGTCATTCCTCATTGACCCGCTCTGAAGGCTAGAATCTTTCTCCGCCTTCCCGATCAAGATTCTTGGCAGCTATTCTAGCTATCCCTGCTCGCCTTCGAGGGAAACGTCTCTCCCGGTGGTCTGGTGCTTGCGAGCCATATCCTGCTGGCAGAGTCGATGCGGCCCCTTGGCAATGATTGGTTCTGCAAGAAGGGGAAACCCCCGCACCCCCTAAACATGCCCCTTTCTCGTGTTCGTTCTCGGAGTTATTGATTCGAATGGCGGGCAGGCGGTGAGAAAATAAAGTAAAAACGCTTTGGCCGCGTTTTCTTTGTATCCAGGCAAAGCGGACTGTCAAAGCGTCACACGACTGCAAGGCCAAAGCGCAGTGTTTCGCTTGGACCGACCGCAGTGGGCAACTGGTCCGACTCCTTCGGCGCGTCGAGCGCTTGGGCCTTCAAATTCCCATTTTCGCCACAGCCTTCCTAATTGGGTTGTTCCATTGTCCCCTTTGGGCCTTTTTACCCCATCTTACTTCCAGTTGCCACAAAATCAATCCACACCCCTTAGGTGTGGTTTGCGGTATTTATATGGTTCAGTTCAGCGCACCCTTCAGCTTCTCCCAACCCATTCGCCAGCCACATCACTCCCACTCCAGTACGCCCTCGAATATCTGCAGCGTCCATCCGCATGTCTCACTCATCTTTGTCCCGCCCCAGATGTCGCAGAATTCATCATCATCGCCACCCAAGAAAGCAACTCCAAAAACGAAGTCGCAACAAACGTCTGCGCCGGTACAACAGTTATCCCCCACAGACGAAATCGCCCGGAAGTGGAGGGAGCTACCGGAGGCAGACAGACGACGATGGGTGGAGAAGGACCGGACAGCAAAGAGACGATATCAAGAGGGTCACCCTTTCCCCAAGCTGTGATATTTGTGGTGAGTACCATAACGATACGGTACCCGCGAAGCAGCGTCAGGAACCCTATCAGATCGAAAGTCAATCTTCTTTATTCTTAACGTGTCTTCGACGAAGGGAGTAATGGTGATTACGATGGGCTACGGGCGGCGTTGGTGAAGCTTTTAGGCGGAATACAGAATACGACTTACAGACAATTGTAGTTTTAATTTTGGGGTAGAATTCGAGATTACGGCGGCGGCGCTTGTATTGAGCCCGCATCTGGATAGGAGTCCCCGTCCTCCTCGTCTTCCTCGAGCGCTGCTTGTGCCTCGGCCTCTGCTTGAGCAGCGCTCGCAGCATTGTTTATCGCTTCCTTGACTTGCTTCGTTTGTTCATCAGAGAGCCCGTACACCGAGAGGGGTGCCGCAGCAGAGTCCCCCGCGGGTGGCGCAGAGGTAGAGGTTCCCACTGAGGTATTTGTGGCGACCAATGATACATCGGTGGGAGATGCCTCGGTGGTCGCTCCGCGAGCCTGGGTGAGCTGGGCTTGCGCAATCACGCTAGCGAGCGTTGCCTGGCCGTTGGTAGGGTTCGAAGATACAGTTGGAGTTGCCTGCCCGGAGGCGGCTCCCAATGCACGGGCAACGTGTGTCTGCAGCAGCGTATGCAAACCCAATACAGTCGTTTGTATCTCGGAGATCATGTCGACTTCCAGTTCGCCTTCCTCCGCTTTTTCCCAATCGCGATTTCTAGACAATATTTTGGCGTTCTCCCCCTCGCCAGATGCCGGTACCTCGACGACCTCAGCGCTTACGCACTCGGCTTTGGGCTGGCCGCTGGTTTTATGCTTGTCGATCGCGTCGCGCTGGGGAAATAGTTGGTCGCACCCGCTGCACTTCCACGAACTATGGATGCGCTGATGTGCACGAAGGCCGTATAGTCGGGCAAAAAATTTGCCACATCCATGAATAAGGCACGGGTAGACGGCAGTTAGGATGTTCTGCGACTCCTGGCCGATTTGAGTCCCGCTGAGGACGCCCAAGACCTGAATGAGGCCGCCGATCTCTTGTAGTATGGTCTTGTTGGGCCCTGGCGCTGCGGATGAGCTGACAGCAAACAAGAAGATGCGATGAAGCTGCGGCTGAATCGATGATATAACGGGCGGCTTGAGGCTCAGGGAGGTGGTGAAGGTCTGTGAAATAACGCGGACAGCCTCCGCTACTTCCACGTGAAGTGGATGGGTGCTGATACGTATGCGCTTGTTGGCACGCTCATCGGCATCTGCCTCCTCGCGTTTTCGCTTGAGTTGGAGAGAAGACGCATCGGAATGACGCAAATTCCCGAACAAAGTTTCCGATTTGGCGAGAGTGACCAAAGAGTGGCTGAGGGGTAGAGCGACTCCACGCGGAATTTTTCCAGAACCAGCTATGTTGCGCAAAATGTCCAAAATACTATCGCCTGAAAATTCAGGGACTTTTGACAGGGTGAATGTAGAATGAGCTAGAGAGTCGTGTTCCAAGGATGCAAGGATGGCGCGGACGGTCAAAACCGCTGCCTGCTCTTTGAGATTTGGTGGTATCGGGGGAGTTGCGGGGACCTGGGTGCCTGGTTCATTACTGAATAATTGTTCTTCAATTGCGCGTTTTGCTTGTTCTGCGTAGGCGGCGAGGTCATCCTCATCTTCCTCCTCTTCGTATTCACCATCCCAGTCCTCTTCCTCTTCTTCCGGTGCTGCTATATTTGAGTCTGCAGGTACCTGAGGTACAGCAGCTGGCGCAACGTCGGCCATCGAGGAAAGGAAAGCAAACGAGCAACACAGCCACACAGCTTCCCTTCTCGGAACGGTCACTGTCTTCGGAATTTTCCTTCAAGTTCTTCGGCGCATATATGCCCTCCTGGAGGACCATGTCCCTCGCTCCTCGCTCCTGGTCCCGCCCTCATATTCTGGAGCCAGTCCGCACTTTTCAAACGAGAGCCGGCGACAGCGTTCATGGTAGCGGGCTCAAGCCGGACGAGGAGCTACCGTGCCGCGGCATTCGTTCAATAGAAAAGTTACATGTCTAACTTTTAAGCAAGAGACCCAGACAATGTGATTTCCGTCATTCGATGGCGCCTACACGAGACATCAAGATCAAACAGTTCATCCATTTCTTTTGTTCTTCAATAATGCCGAATGAGCTCCCCCCTGACGAGGTCTACTGGCGGGACCACCAAGACTGGCTAAAATAATCTGGGTATGTACTGCGCCCACGGTTCCGTCCCGGATGGATTCCATCCTGGGAAGTCGACCCCAAAAAAGTGGACTATTTGTGCGAAGATTATAGGTATCTCCCAGTGGGTAGCATCCAGATTGTCGAGACTCATTCTAATGGTATCCAGAATCCTGATGTAATGGACGCTGTGCACGTCAGCAACAACGCCAACGTGGTACTCAAGAGGGTAAGGAAGGATCATCATCCATACGAGGTGGAAATAGCGAACTTTTTCACCGCCTTCGGACCCAGTCCTACCAACCACTGCGTTCCGATCCTTGTCACGCTACATCCACTGGACGACGAAAACATGTCGATAATTGTAATGCCCCTCCTCCGAGTGTGCGACAACCCTCGGTTCGATACCTTCGGAGAGGCAGTGGAGCTTTTCAGGCAGATGTTCGAAGTGAAGCTTTTTGATCAGGGCATGCTATATTTCACTAATCGGGTTGAAACTAGGGTCTACAGTTCATGCACCATCATCATGTTGCCCATCGGTGAGCGAACAATCCTCTCCGCGCTTGTTCTCTCTTTCAATTCGAATTCATTAGCGACTGCAATTTGAACAACATCATGATGGATGGGGCACATCTTTACCCCAAAGGATTCCATCCTCAAGAACAGGATCGCACGCTGGACTATAAATCTCGTCCGTCCCACTACACGCGGACGCGGCTACCTGTCAAATACTATTTCATCGATTTCGGACTGTCCCGCCGATACGACCCAGCGAATGGCCCGCCATTGGAACCCATTATACTAGGCGGCGATAAATCTCCTCCAGAACACAGCAAGCCTGGGGATTGCGATCCATTTCCAACCGATATATATTTCCTGGGGAATCTGATCCGAAGGCACTTCCTAGATGTGAGTTATTTGATTTCTGACATCCCTGTTCTGCTGATAGGTTGCAGAGTTACGAAGAAATCTCCGAGCATGGAAAGTTGGGCTTCGAGTTCATGCGGCCCCTCGTGAACGACATGGTTCAGGATGACCCGACCAAGCGCCCTACCATCGATGAAAAGTTGTCGCCCGCTTTGCAGACATTCAGAAGGGATTGTCTTCCTGGAAATTACGCTTGCGCGTTCTTGGCAAGCAAGAGTATCCATATCTACCTCAGCGAATCGTTGGGCATTGGTATCGCCGTATTCGGTCCATTATAATGCGTGTCCCCGCGTTGCCAGTTCCTCCTGATTAGCCCATTATTTATCGACTCAGTTCGGACTCTGCTCGCTTCGGTTGTTACTCAAAATACACAAGTAGTATGTATGCGCCCAAGTCATTGTCATTCCCTTCATTCCTTTATATATGGAGGTCGTATCACCAGTACTATTGCTGTTGTGATTCCAAGAAAACGGAGACGGTTCACCGCAGCACCGCTTCAGGGACTTTTCGGTCCCTTGTTGTCCGTGGGAGTACAGACCCGACCCGTTGTCGCGTAAACAAGACAGAAATACTCTCACTGCGCGGAATTAACAATAATCAAATACCAGTAGGCAGGTCGTCATAGAGCCCATATACTACCGTCTTATCCTTCTTTCTCCGGCTCACGTATCACCGTCCTCTATCGGACTCCAGGGTCCGCCGTTTTATGTCGAGGAATCGCTCGTGAGCATGTTGTCAATAATACCTCGATCGACAGGGATCTCCGCTGTGCGCAGGTATTCGTCGTTCCTGCATCAAGGAATGGTGGTCACAAACGCGGAGCAAGCAAGACGAGGACGGGCTCACCAGAACTAAGTATAATTGATCGACAACGAAAGGTCGTGAGCGGAAAGAAAGAAGAAAGCAACCCTACACCCACCTTAGAGTAATGTCTGCACCCAGAGTCACATCTAATATACTCGGATGTTATATGATAATGAATAGCACAGGGCAAGTACGCACATGACAGTGACGATCCGCTCCCCGCTGTGCCAGCCCATCTTTTTGACGAGCCGGACACACGCGACAAGGTTGCATGCACTGCTCGACCCAATGAAGAGCCCGTCATGCTCTACCAGATATCGCGCCATCGCGACCGCCTCCGGGTCCGTGACCCTGCAGCATAAAGTCAGTCAGTCGATAGGGCTGGCGTCAAGTGCAAGATGATCATACCGAACGGCGTCATCAATGATCGGTAGCGCCAGCTCGAGGTTCTGCGTGAGCCTGTTGAGGCCTCTGCATGCACGACATGAACTAAGCAGCGGGACTTTTGGCAGCAAAAGCGGACACACATTCCCTCGACGACCGTGTCAACCTGATGCCGTCGCTTCGTCCCCTCCTTTTCGCGCTGGTCGTACATCACACCGTGCTTGACCTGATACCAGGGAAGGATGTAATTACTAGATTCAGTGGGAACTGTATCTCACCTTATTGTACAATCCACTGCCTTCGGGATCGGCGAGGCAAATGACTACGTCCTCCTTCATCGACTTGAGGAAGCGACCAACGCCTGCGATCGTCCCGCCCGTGCCTGTGGATTTCAAATGTCAAAAGGGAAAGTAAGGCGCTTGAAGAGACCTATTGAGGAGTAACACGACACGAACCTGCACCACTCACGAACGCCTGGACGTTCCCATTTGTCTGGCGCCACACCTCGGGGCCCGTCCCGTCAAAATGGGCATCGTAGTTGCTCTTGTTCTCGAACTGGTCGGCGAAGAACCCTCGCGCGTCGGAGTCAGTCAAGACGGCGATGGAATCCCCCAGACCGGAGATCACAGAGGTCGAGGAGGTAGACGAGAATGCAAGTGCGCGTTGCCTAGCGACATTCTGCATTATGCCATTCAAGTACCAGCAGGGTGGGTAGATGCGACGGATTGCTCACGACATACTGTGATCGTCCTTTTAGCGATCGAGGGGTCGAGAAATAGAGTGAAGTTGCAAACTAACCTGCTTCTTGTCGACGATGCTTGCGGGACGCACTTGTTCTACATCCGCACCCAGTGAGCGTATGGCGTTCAGTTTCTCAGTGGCCATGTCATCGGGCGTTATGATAGCTGACAAACGAGGAAATTATGCTCGCAGAAACGCGAAAAAAGTACAGGACACTCACTCACATCGTACCCTCTAGCACGCCCGACCATAGCAAGCGAAATGCCTGTTGAGCCCGAAGTTCCCTCGAAGATGCGGGAGCCCGTATGCGGGTGGAGAAGGCCTTGACGCTCTGCATCATCAATCACTGGAAATACCGCAAGATGTCAGACAGCGACTTCATGGCGATTCGAGAGGTATTGAACCCACTGCGCGCGGCGACGCGGTCTTTGACGCTCCCTCCTGGATTCAAAAACTGTAACACAACTCAGAGTATGATGAAGCGACCAAGAAAAAGCGCTGCCTCTGCTTTTGCCAGGATTTCGACGTTCAGTGCCTTGGAAAGTGAAGGAATGCGTATAAGTGGCGTGTTTCCTGGACGGCCAATTAGAGACCTATTCAAAAAGCCATATAATATACGCACCAATCACACCCACCATACCATCCAGTACATCGTCGCTTCGAAGTTCAATTGGCCGATTTTCGAGTTCAGGAATTTGAGACTGTGAAAGCGCAATGCGCCGACGCCGGCGCTGAAAGTATTGAAGCACGGCAGATGAGGAAACTGAGACTGAGATTCCAAGGATAATTCCAAGAACCAGTGGACGAGTTGAACGAGGTAAAAAATCAAGGAACATGGAGGACGCTACAACTTGTAACAACTTTACAACAACAGGTTCGCGGTCACGGGTTCGCTCCACGAAACATACCGGCACCGGCTTTCCGACCTTTCCGGTTCGTACAGCCACTGAACCTTATCTTCTCCGCATCTCGATGACCATTATTATGCCTTCGGACTCAGCCCGCAAGTCTCAATTCGAAGAAGACGGATTTGTTATAATACCTGGGCTCATCTCTCCTGAAGACTTTCCCCGCCTGGAACGCGCCTGCGCCGATGTTATATCGCGCACGCGAGAGGGCTCTTGGCCCCATCGTCGCACCGTCGGAAAACAATTTCCACCATATGATAGTAAGTATGTCGAACCTAGAATGTGCCGGAGATCTGACAAGAAATAAGGCAAGAATCCCGACTCGTGGGGTGTCCAACATGTTATGCACCCAGATCTCAATCAGCCTGCGTTCTCTCAATGGTACACCTCGGCAAAGCTCATAAACGCAGTCGAAACCCTGCTAGGTTGCGATAAAGACGAACTTCAAATGGGTTAGCTTCAGTTTTTTTTGACGCGATGTTGTTCATAAGTAGTCTGTTTCAGAGCTCTTCAATCTTCTAATTAACCCAGTCTCCCACAATTTCGCCTTGCGATGGCATCGCGACGATATCAGTGGAGATGCAACTGAAGAGGAGGAACGACGCGCCCTAGATGCTTGGAAACCTCACGGTGTATGTTCTGCTCTGTGACCTGAAAATCCTCTCATGCTAGCGGCCAGATCCAATGGAACACGTAAATACATTCTCTGGCCGACTTTCAACTCCTTTTCCTAATTGTTGCAGTGCGCTCTACGATGATGCCTGTCTATTCGTCGTCCCGGGTTCGCATAAGATTCCCCGAACCCCGGAGCAACGACTGCATTCTGAAGGGACGGACGCACCTACTGATCCCCTTGACATGCCCGGTGCAATTCGCGTCTTACTCCGGCGTACGTTCTCCCATTCCGCTTCAAGAACGCCGCTCATGTCTCTGAAGCTGGGGAGAGCGTGTTTTATAACTCAAACATCCTCCACTGTGCAACATATGATGCCCAGGCCCCTCGTGCGACACTCCACGCCTCCATGGGCAACGTCGCGGGAGGCGCAGTCCGAGCTCGGAATGTTCTTCAGCATGGGCTCAGCTGGATGAAAGAACCCCAATTCAGTGACGGACTTGACCCACGGGGTAAGGCGATGCTTGGTCGTCTGTTGCAGCTTTACAATGCTGCGGGTGATGTCGGTTATTCTCTGTCTGGCTGAGATACTTGGATCCTTGGCCAGGCGTTGGAAATTCCTCCTACATTTTGTATAACGAAGAAAATTGTACTTGAATTCTGTGCTGGTCGAGTCGGACCCAGTCTTGGGGATCGACCATCACTTGATCAATTTGGACATCAGATGCGTCTGATGCGATGCTGAGTAATCGCTGACTTTATTTGGAGCAGGCAGCCGCCTTGAAACGTTTCGATGCAGATCTAGGACTACGCACGCACCGCCGTGCGTTTGACACCTCGCGTTTAAAGCCCAAGCTTTGACGAATCTTCGCGTTAAAAGCCTACGTACCAACCGCACCCGATATGAGTGCCCAAGCGTCAAAGGATCTCCTGGTGAAAGAGGAGGTCGAGCCTACTATGCTTGGGAGTGGGAGTGGGAGATCTAACCGAAAAGTACGCCAAGTCGATGAATAGCGCGGTGGAGACTGACCTTTTCAAAGACATCATGCGAAGAATGTCACAGGTATGCAGCTTCTTCCACTTGGCGCCTTTCTGATAGAAATGATAGATTGAAGCTCAAATGCGACAAGAAAGTTCCTTGTAGCTCATGTAGTACGCGATTTTCTTCATTCCCCGCACACACTATGTTAATATACTCAGTTCGGCGCGGATGCGACAGTATATGCCCTACAGGTCGGACCATTCTTCCTCTTCCTGTGCCGCTGAACGCGATTAATACACAGGCACATTACATTCCACCGGTCGCGGAAAGCGGTACGATTAACACATTGTTACAAACTTTGGATTGATATCCGACAGTTCCGTCTTCTCCGACGTTCCTCTCCTGACCGCCAAGATCTCTGAAATGGGGGAGCGCATACGGCAGCTAGAGCGAGCCGTTGCCAATACACGTCCCGCCGGTGAAGAATCATCTTATCATCCCCTCCTGTCGACGACCACTCGACCACCATCGGAATTTACTCCGGCCCAAACGGGTGAGGCTCTTGGCTCTTTTAGCGTGAACGAGGACGGAGATGCCGTATATTTTGGTCCTACTGCTGGTACTGAGGTATGCTAGCAACAATCGACCACCATTTGTTCTCATACGTTTCCTCCAGGCCCTATTTTCTGTGCGCAGTTATGTTTACTGCGGATCACTATTTATTTAACTTTCCGACAGATAGAGGGTGCCTCTGACGACGCGTATCTTGAGCAGCGCTTTTCCTTCATAGCCATCACAGAATCGTTCCCCTTCTCGCCAGATCAAACCACATGGGACGCAGACCAAGCCCTTGCACAACTATTTGCTCACCTTCCGCTAGAGGTACGGGCTTGGAGTCTATGCCAGATCTATTTTCGAAATGGCTGCTGGACTGGGATTCCCGTCATGCAATCCGAGGCCATAGAACTGTTAACCCTGATCTACCAGCATAAGCCCAATCCTAGAACCCAGCATCAGTCTTCGGTTAACCCGCAGCAAATGGCTGTTCTGTACCTCATTTTCGCGCTCGGCTCATTGGTCGACCTCGATCTACCTCCATACAACTCTGATGCCGACCACTATTTCGACGTTGCATGTGCTGCCATGTCCATCAAACCGTTCTTAGAGAATCCAACAGTGGTAACCGTCCAGGCGCTGACGTTGCTATCTTCTTATTACGCTCACGGTGGGCGGAGATTTTCCATGGACGGCGCCTGGAACACGATCTCTCTCGCCTCCAGCATTGCACAAAGAGTCGGTGGCGTTTTATCGGTCAATGCGCGCATCGATACTAATTTGACAATCAACCCAGCTCGGTCTACGTAAATATCCATCTTAGGTTTCTCATTTGTTAGTTTTCATTTCTGAACCAGATCGCGAGAGTTTTGGTTCACAGCTATCACCCAAATTATCCGATCGATGTCGGGTATGTACTATCGTCCAATTCTATGGTTTCCGTGCTCATGCGCAGCCACCCTTAGGCTTTATTTTGGGAAACTTATTCCATAGAAACCATATATGTAGGTGCTTGTATGAACTCTTGAATGTTCCGCCGATGTTGAACGTAATTTCCAGGGGCTTTCTGTGGGACGTCCCACCGGAACGTTCTCTTCTAACATTAGCTGCCCATATCCGCCTGATGAAACCGAGGACGCCCAACCGTTTGTTAAGTTCTTTCCTGGATGTTTGTAATTCTATCTGTCCGTCGACTTGCACTCAATTTTTCTCAGACAGACATGCTCGTTGGGGGTATACCAGGGATGTACGTAGATATCCAACGCTTCGAATCGTCGCATTAACCAATGATGTTAGGTCACGGCGCCAATAATGGAGTACGTGATTTATTTTGCATTGCAGACGCGCTGACGACCCACCCCAGAACCTTCCTGACAACGACGAAGCCTAGCTACGAAGCAGTTTTGGCTATGGATCAAAGGATTCGAAAATACATGCATTCATCTCCCTTTGAAAGCTTTCCCAAGGCTGAGAATGAACCTCCAGCTGCATTTATTCAGCGACATTTGATCCCTCTTTTCTCAAAAATCAGTGAGAGATTGATTATCCTGTTGCGTCAATGACTTTGACAACGGCTTTGTTCAACAGTGTTAATGTACATTCATAGTGGCTCCTTCGTTGAGGCCATCCGGGACTCGAGCCATGCCCTCTCTAGTTCATATTCTGCGTCATTTCTCGCTGGATATCGGAATGCTTCTGAGATTATTAAGGCCGACATTCGGAACTTCACTGCTCACCCTATGCTTTTCACTCGATGGTACGTGACCGGCGCTTTGCTCATTTGTCCGCAATTTCGTTCCTTAACTTATGCTAGGTGGGCCATCTGGAAGAGTTGTAAGTTCAATCAGTTTCTCAACAACAAAAGCCGTACTCAACCCTGGGAAAGTATTCAATGCAGCTGTAATATCTTCCCCGGCAATTTTTTCCGATTAACTGAAAACAAAATAGATCATTGTAGGGACCGTCGCAACAAGGTATCCGAGTTCAAGGTTCGCCCCTCATGCAATCGTCGAACTGTTCACTGCAGTCGACCTCATCGAAAAAGGAGCCGTGTCCTCCGGACGCGCCCGAAGCGGTTTGGTACGTTAGCAGGGTATCTTTGAAATCACTACTATAATTCTTATAGGCCATTCTTCGACGACTCAGAGACAAGGCAATCGGAGTCTATACCCAGTTCTCGGGACATGATCTAACCCCACCACCCTCGAACGACCCAGAAACGGAAGAGGAGCTCAAGATTTTCGCAGGATACACCCGCATCGTTGCCAACAAAGTTCTGCAGCGGGGTCCACCACTTTTAAATACACCCCCGCAAACAGAACGCGGCCATCCATCACCTCCTCCGCAGTGGATGAACGAACTGGACGTCCAACGAGAATTTGATCCCTCGATCATTCAATACTTTGATTCCGCGACTCCGTTCATGAATGTGGTCCCCCTCCCGGAGCTCCAGGGTTTACCCCCCTTCGAAGACGCAGGCTTTTTCTTCACGCATCCACCGAATTCGGCTGCAGACGTTTTTCTGGCGCCCGAGTTCCAAGATGCGCAAACTATGGCGCAGGAGATACGATGGGCCGAGTTTTTGCAGACGACGTAGTTCTTTTGGGAAGGACATTTGCCATACTCTATATATTTGATAATTTTTGCTTGCAGTATTTGGAGAAGCGTTATTTCCAAATCAAGATGCGAGCGGTAGTTTTGCCTTGTTGTGTGCATGTTGTCCGTTGTTTAGTTGTAACTTTGACTCATGGCAATTCGTTGGACATCTCGAACTCACTGTTAACGGTCGTCGGTTTCAACGATCTCGGGTCTTTGAATTCTGTTCGATTTTCTTGGCGCTGTGGCTACCCACTAGCACAGTGGTCCAGACCGTCCGGAGTCCAGGCCGCGTCCACACGCATATCGGTATCGCGCTACAGAGCTCAAACAACCAGGGACGACTCAAGCAGGAACCCAGCCTCTTCAGGCAACTAAGAATGGTCGACACCCAAGCGACCGACCGCCAACTGCGGAACTTCAAGGGAAGCTGCACTCGTCAACTTTTTGATGCCGCTGATTCCGAGATGGACGGCTCGCCTTTGTACCCCGATTACACCCAACACCGTCCGAAATACTATTTTATCGACTTTGGGACAGACGCAATTCCACTCTGTTGGCTGATCGAACGATTCCAGAATATGAAACCGACGGTATGTGAAACTTTCTATGTGCACACCCTCGAGTCTTTGAATCTGAACCAGGGTCAATCTGATCCGTAAAATCCTCTTGTCAAAGGTCGCATCGGATTCGAATGTATGACGCTATGCGGCATTGACATGGTGAAAGCCGAGTACAACTTCATGTCGATCCCCAAAAGTGCCATGCACGAATTTATCTTCGGTTCAAAGTTCGACCCTGACGCTGCGGCTTTGCCGGATGGAGAGATTTGAATTTTCTTCTCCGTCTCAACTGTTTCGCTGGCGTCTATCGTCCAGCTTCTTGAGCCTATGATTCCATATTTACTGGCGCGTCGAGTTCAAGTCAGCGAAAGCGCCGCACCTAGCTCAATGCGCATAGAAACCTCGCACTGCCGGACCATGCATCTCGATTTACCCGATTTCTTTGACTTGAACGTGATGGGGTTCAATGGTTCCTCAACCTTTCTCGAATTCAACAAGATCTGATATCATAGGTACATTATAGAGGCGGGCGAGCAGAAGAAAATATTATTGTACGGCCAGCAATTCTTCCTTCCTTCTAGTCGGCATCCAGATCCAAGAGGCCTGGGGGAAATTCAATTCCTGTGCGTGCCGCCGCCGCCTGGGTTAAATGTCGAGTCAACAGCCGGTCGAAGAGGAAGATAAGTGACATCTTACCATAACTGCTTTCGCCGCTAGATAGAGCTGGTGCAAATCCTCGAGATATATTTTTATCGCGGCTTCAACTTCCTCTGGGGATTCCCCGTCCTCTGTTATCAAACTGATTTCATGAGAATGCGTCGGAGATAATAGAATTGAACACAAACCAATCGTACAACTCGCAGAGCTGTTCTTCGTCTTCCTTGGGCACTACCAATCCATCGAGGTTCACCCTCTTGATCTCCTCTAGAATGCCGGCGGGATCTGGATGATTTGGCATCTTGAACTTTGGGTGGTAGGGTCGTTTAACTTGGGTGTCTGTAAAGCCGTTGGCGCCTTTATATACAGCGAGAAGAACAAGGTCTAATTGTTCTCGTTGTTTTTTGTTCGCGTGCGGGCATGTAGTAACTCGTCGCGATCCCTCCTATTTCGGATGAATGGATAACAAGAATGCAGAAGGAACATTCACCATGGCCACGGAGAACCGGAAACATCAGATATCGATATCTGTCAAGATGCTTTACTTCCGCGACCGACACATTGGGCCAGTTGACATCGCTTTTCCTTGTTCCGAATCGGTCGAGACAGAATCTGGTTCCGAAACAATAAGCAGCTCAAGCGATTGGAAGGGTGTACCACAAAGGCCTTCTTGTTCCTTGTTACGAATCGGGCTGAGTGTTACCAAGTCGGTCGTAACAATTAGACTGGAGATCTGGATTTTTGTGACTTGAATTTCCTCTGGCAATAGTGCACGTATTTGTGTCGGTCAGCTTCAAGTCACTGAAAAAATATAATGATGTGCCTTCAAGACTCGATGACCTTGGTCCATGGGCTTACGGCCGACTCCAAGGCCGATTGTTTGCTCTTAATGTGTGCTGTGGGCGCGTGAAGATCATAGCCAATCGGATTAGTTACCGTGGTCTCCCCATTCGGAAAAGCCGCGGCGTGGGAGTCGCACAGTAACTTGAACAACGAACAAGGCAACAATAGGAAATGTTGATCCGTGACAACGCGTCGGACGACGCCGATTCACGAGCAGTCCGAAAATTATAGATATACTATTCGTGGAGTACCTTCCAGGTACCTTGATTTCTTCTCCCAATCTCCCAAGGCCAGTCTACTAAAATTGACTTTGGGTTTTAAGAACTCGATTTGGTAATTTGATCGCGGCAGAACGGCAACATTGATGGTGTCAAATGATGCTTGTTTCTCTCGTCTCCTCCGACACGATGTCACTGTCAGGATAGGCGCTCGCCGACATTGGACATAACGTTAACTCTGCTGCGTACGCCCGTTCGAGGGACTCGCCCGTCATTATGTAATATGGGCGCCGAAAAGCTTTTGTCGACGCTGCAGAATGCAGCGCTCTGCACCTGTCCGTTGGAGTAAGCGCCCGTCGCTGCGCCTGGGGGGAGGTGAAAGTTGTAAATACTAAACCCCGGCACCGAGCGAGACCCAAAGACGGGTTCTCTCTTTGCTGTTCTCCTCCTTCCTCTCCCTCTTTTATCTCTTGTTCTGACTCCTTTCTATCACTGCGTCGATCCTCCGCGGTACGTCTCTCTTCGGATGCTTACAGTATGTATTACCCCCACCGGCCAGGACTCCCGAGAAACGGTGCTACAGGACGTTCCCCGTGCGCTCGCGCATGGCGTGTACACCGAGGGCTGGAGTGCGATCGATCACTTTGTCGTCCCTCCGAAATAGATCGCGGCCGCGCAGTCTGCGACCCGTAGAAAAGCCTGCGCAAGCCTCGGCGCGGTATATCGCACACCGGGTGTAGAGCCGTCAGTCGGACGTCGGCGCCGGCGGTAGTGGGTGGCCGTGGATCTCGATAGGAGGAGATTCGGTGGCTGCTACGCGCTAAGGAAGAACTGGGTGGGCACGGGAGGATGTGGACACAGGCGGGGTGCTGCTACGCGGGCTCGTTCACGCCATATGGTCGTAGTGCAAATAACAATGAATTGAGTTTGGCCAGAAAACCGATGATGCCAGGTGTATGCACTTTCGCCGTCGTCCCACGTTCCCCCATGGAAGTGTACTATCTTGCGTACCTGTTCACTCGTACGCGCATGCGAGGCAATGAGATACTCCCCACCTGCCGCGCCAATGCTTTTAGGCATCTGAGCACCCGAATTCCGGGCCCTTCTCGTTCGCGGTGTTCGCGGGGTGATGCGGCGGCGTGTTCCTGTTCGTGCAAGCGATAGCAGACTCGGAGTCGGAACACTCCCCAGCACAAAGGCGGGCGAGGTCGTCCTAATTCTGCGCCATCTGCCAGCTCAGCTCGGGTCAGCTAGTGGGGTGCCGGTCTCTTCTGCTTGCCCGTCACCGCATTTGGTGCATCAGCCCGATGGCCCAGGACATGTTCTCGGAAAATGCGCCCATACTCGACGTGGTCGGCCAGGTCCAATCAGGTCTAGAAAGAAAGAGAAGAATCTCAAGCTTTAGGTGCGGAAAGGCAGAGAAGCTACGTACGGTGCTGCCTCCATGCGAAAAAAAGTAGTATACATACATTGCAAGCGATTTCGGAGAGAACGGAGTCGACGCTCCCTCGAAGATGCGACAAGGGAAAGAATATGGCACCGGCGAGTCCTATCTGTTCGGCGGCGGGTTTGTATCGACCTCAGAGCAGGGGATTTAGAAAATAATGGAATTCTGTGTGTCCGTCATCAAAGCTTGAGGTAAAGTGGCAAAGTGGCACGAACCATGATCCCGTCTTTCTACTCTTCGCCCTTTGCAGACACGAATCTCAACTCAGCAGCCTGGAACTCTGCGGGTCGTGGTCGCGAAGGTGGGTGTAGCAATTCACTGGCAGCCTGTAATTGTTTGTTCCCGGTTGGCTCCGAGTCCCGGTCTGCTTCTCTTCCTCAACTCCTCCCGCGCTCGAGCCAGTAGACGACAAGCAATAGGTTCTGGCCTCTCACGCTGCTACACCAAGGATCCCGTTCTATTGCTGCTGCGTCGGGCTGTCTCATTCGAAGGATGTACGGCAGACATGGACTCGCCGCTTGCCGCGAGTCGAGTTAACGACTCGGATTGATTCGCTGAGATTCCGGTGTATTGTCTCGCCGATTTCTCGAGCTAACTGCAGAATTTGATTATCCAAGGGGCCCAAGAGAAAACAGGCATCTGGTGTACTTGAGTCTGTGTCAAACTATTAGTCCTCTTCTCGTGGATAGGCTCCTGTTCGATTTCGTCACCGACCACCGTGTTCTCCAATAGCAAGCTCCACCGGCTGGTATCCACCCCCTTCGTGTTTCGTTTCCAAGTGACCTCCGTATGGCACCTTGGGCGATATCCTGGACAGACGGTGAGTACGTTTGCGCAACGAATGATCAGAGCCGGTCAAACCTGGGCTAGCGGTACTGCAATTGACTGTAGTGGTCGATCATCGATGCAGAAAAGCTCAGTACGGCTTCCAGTTCTCATTACGGCGACGTGCCGGCTCCGTAGGTCTCTTCCCACCATTTTTAGAGTAGTGGACGATAGGTAGCCTCCTTCAAGGTTGACCTTCATTATGCCCACCCATTGACCGACCCTGACGACTTGCGTTGAGCGAGGGCGTAGATTTGCCCTACGCGGACAGCAATCCCCCTCAGGCTGCGGATATTTCTGGCTTGCTGCGTCGTCGGCGCTAAAGACCTGGTAACTGCACAGTCTGTCTTGACGGGTTGTCAGGATAACATCCTCCTTAGTGCGAGAAGTCGAGCCTCCGACGCCTGTGAGTTGATGAACTGGCGTTAGTCGCCGTCCCAGCCGATGTGGAATACGACCCTCGGTAGTCATTGCCGGATTATGGCAATGGCTTGGAACCAGCGCGGCAAGAAGATCGTGGCGGGACTCGAGTCGAAGATATCTCATGCACCGAAAGGTTTATAAAAGCGCTGAATAAGTTATTCAATCCGAGTTGGAGGTAAACTCGAAGTGCGAACTGACGATTAGGATAAAATCCTCGCCGTCATTGGAGCTTTTTTCGAGAGCAGCCAACGAGTCGAAACCTATATCTGCAGGCCACTTTGGACAGTTCATGCAGTACCATGGAAGAGGGAAGATGAAAGTTCTGAGGATGCCGTTGCGTCCACCGACGCCCACCGCGGCCCACCGGATTTCGGACCGATCCCCGTATTTCGAATAGATGTGGGTCGGGCGAGGACAGCAAGTCTCTGGGGACCCAGCAGTGGAATTTGACGGCCCAAAGCATGACGTTCTCGAGGTTGGTTATTGCAAGAACCAATATTTGTCGAACAGCTCCCACAGTGTCGAAGCTGTGCCCCGTTTATCTTCGACGACGAGTCACAAGGCCGAAACACTAAAACAAGAGCAGGCAGACCTGCACGGGCAGCGGTAAGCCTGCATTTTTTTCACGCGTCGAACTGACGATTTCGGTCAACGGCGTAAAATTTGCACAGGCAATAATTCTTCAAAGCCGACCGAATATTGAACAAGAGCAGTGTTCAAAACCGTAGACGGTTTCAATTGACTCGAACGCCGCCCCGTATCCCCCAAAAAAGAACAAAGAAAATTGTAAAAGGAACCGGTAAGAGTAACTACCCTTGGTGAAACGAGACTGAAAACAAGCGGACAGCTTTTCCGATCTCCGGTACCACTCAGGATCCAACTCAATGGGAAACAAAGAGACATTCATAGATCAAATCTGTGGTGGGTCCTGCAATGAGGCGGCAACCATGTGTTTTATTGTATTCTAACGCGAAGCAACCCTTTGTGACAGATATCGGACAGATGGACGCCGTGTTGGTGGTATCAAGTGCCTTTGGAAGTGACCGCGTCCTTGTTCTCGAGACATCCGCAATAAATTCGGGTCAGAGGTAAGCAACCGGCTTCGAACAAGAGAAAAACAATAACAAAAATGTCACTTAGCTACTTCAAAGAATTCCATCGAAGAATTGGGGGAAAAGACACAGATCCAAAGGTCCAAGCAGTGGCCCACTCGGACTGCACGCCAATAAAATAAAATAATATCAACATGGACGCGCAGCCCTTTCTCTCGTATACAGCAGGATGCCAAGGAACAGACTCCCAGCGAGAAGGTTGCGAAGCTGAGTCTAATCATATCCCGGCAATCGCACGTAAATACTCAGTAACGGAAACGAAGCAAACAAGGGCATGATGAAAGTTGCTATCGTCAAAAAAACGGCGACCCACGGTGAACAAGAAAACAAAACGACCACTTTTTGGCGTTTGATATACCGTAACGTCTTGAGTGAAGGCATATATAATACATCCAACATCCCTAGATTCCCTACTTTCACAACTCACCCCTACTGCACGCTTATTTCCATCGCTTCTTCCTCTTCAATGGCCGAAATTTTAGCGAAAGTTGCTGTCGACCTTGCTCTGCCACCTCTCGTCGCGCTTGTCAAAGATCAAATTCCAAAGACCACAGCCAATAAATGGGATACAGCGGTCTCGGAAGCAGCACGAATCCTTCGGACCGTAACCTTGCAGGGAACCCCGCTACCAGACCCCGACGTGGATCGATTTATGTTGATGGTTTCCGAGTGAGGATCTCGGCAACACTCACATTGGTTCTGGAGCTAATATGTTACGTTCTCAGTTACCGCGGACTTCAACGAATGATGGAGGTATTAGTCGCAGCACACAAACGCGGGGCTTGGAACTATTTCAAGCGCCGTCAGATAGCAAAAGATATGGCTGACATCGGGCGGAAAGCGGTGAAGTTTGCAGAGGTAAACATATCTATTAAATGTCCTGGGGCAATAGACTGAGCTGCCACACCTAGACAACTTCCACCACGCTAGTGATAAAGCAGTTGTGCAAATCGTCGGGACATCCAGACCCATGCAATATATGCTCCTGAAATCTGTAATGGAATACAGTTTGTCAGTGGAAGCGGTGACGCTGCACTAGGTTGCGCAGGCCGCCAATGTAGATAGTACTATGTTAGCGATAAATTATCAGGATGCCTGCTATGGTCTGCTTGAAAAATTTTGGGGTTAGAGTCTTGACTCCGAGTGACGGTCGGATGATCTTCGAATAGCTCGTCAGGAAGTATTGTTGGGCCCAGGGCGAAGGGGTGAAGAGCTCGCGCGCGCTGGGTTACCTCCGGAAACACAGCGTCAGACTGTCTGTGATCTGTGATGGTGCCCACATGACACATCAAGGCCAAACAGTTGACTGGTTTCTCCGTTTCTTTTGTTCTTCGATGTCGGGTACGCTCAGCACTGAAGAGGCATACTGGCATGACCACCATGACTGGCTAAAAGAATCTGGATATGTACTGCGGCCACGGTTCCGTCCCGGTTGGGTTCCATCTTGGACGGTCAACCCCCAAAAAATGGAGTTTTCATGTGAAGATAGATGGATGCTCCCGGTGGGTGGCACACAGACTGTCGAGGCTCCTTTTGATGGTATCCAGAATCCTATGATCATAGACGCTGTGCGTGTCAGCGACAACGCCAACGTGGTACTCAAGAAGATAAAGAAGGATCAGGATCATCATCCATACGAGGTGGAAATAGCGAACTTTTTCACCGCCCTCGGGCCTAGTCCTGCCAACCATTGTGTTCCTATCTTCGCCATACTACAACCCCCGGACGACGACAACATCTCGATACTTGTAATGCCTCTCCTCCGAGAGTGCGACAGCCCGAGGTTTGATACCTTCGGCGAAGCAGTGGAGTTTTTCAGGCAGATGTTCGAAGTGAAGTCTCTTTGATCGGGATATGCCATACTCTACTGATCATAATTGAAACTAGGGTTTACAGTTTATGCACCACCATCATGTTGCCCATCGGTGAGCTCCTCTTCGTCTTGTTCTCTTCCCACAATTCGAATTTATTAGCGACTGCAATTTGAACAACATCATGATGGATGGCGCACACCTGTACCCAAAAGGATTCCATCCTCAAGAGCAGAATCGCACACCTGACTTCAAACGTGGTCCGTCCCACTACACGCGGACACGGCTGCCTGTCAAATACTATTTCATTGATTTCGGACTGTCTCGCCGATACGACCCAGCGAATGGCCCGCCATCGGAACCCATCATCCTGGGCGGAGATAAATCTCCCCCAGAACACAGCAAGACTCTTGTGTGCGATCCATTTCCAACCGATATATATTTCTTGGGGAATCTCATCCGAAGGCACTTTCTAGATGTGAGATATTTATTTTCCGACATATGTGCTCTGCTAATAGCTCACAGGGATATGACAGGTTGCAGGAAGATGGAAAGTTGGGTTTCGAGTTCATGCGGCCCCTCGTGAACGACATGGTTCAGGATGACCCGACCAAGCGCCCAACCATCGACGAAGTTGTCGCCCGCTTTGCGGAAATTCAGAAGGGGCTGTCATCCTGGAAATTGCGCTCGCGGGTTCTTGGGAAGCAAGAATATCCATACATTCCTCAGCGAGTCGTTGGACATTGGTATCGTCGTATTCGATCCATTATAATGCGTGTTCCCGCTTTACCGGTTCCTGCTGAGTAGCCCATTATTTACTGATTTAGTTTGGGCTCTGCTCGCTTCGGTCCTTACTCAACATATACCTGAGTAGTCTATTGATTACCTGTCGTTTTTTTCCGCGCACTTGAATCGCTGTCGTTTCCTTCATTCCTTTACATACCGAGTTTGTTCTACCAGTACCATTCACATTCTTGATTTCAAGAACAACGAGACGGCGGCTTTATTTTCAATGGCCCTTGTGGTTGAGACGCGATACGTCCACCGAGCGGGCGGCTATTTGGCAACCCCTTCTTCGTGCTGGAATACAAATAGAATATACAAAGGTCATTGTTTGTGCCGCAGCACGACGGGTTATACTTTTAGGGACTGTTTCGAATTTCGGTTCTTTGTTTTCTGTGGAAGTAAGTCTGATTTCTCTTCCAGCCATGTGAAAGTTCAACTTAAGGACATAAGCAGACGAGGTTTGCTATGGTCGACAACCAGTGACCTACGGTGAACAAGAAAACAATACGATGTCTATTTAGCGCTTAATATACCGTCACGGCTCACTTGAGCGAAAGCATATTTCTGACTCGTTGTTTGAATAGTGCGGGGATTTAAATCAAGACAAAAATAGTACTGGTACAAGGAATTCTGTATAAAGGAACGAAGGGAACGACAGTGATCCAAGCAGGCGCAAAAGAACGACAGGTGATCAGTAGGCTACTACGCGGGTATATTTTGAGTAAGGACAGAACAGCTCGAACTGAATTGGTAAATGATGGGTTAATCAGCAGGAACTGTAAAACGGGAACCCGCAATATAATGGACCGAATACGGCGATACCAATGCCCCACGACTCGTTGAGGCAAATATGGATACTCTCGCTTACCAAGAACCCGCGAGCGTAATTTCCAGGACGACAGCCCCTTCTGAATTTCCGCAAAGCGGGCGACAACTTCGTCGATGGTCGGGCGCTTGGTCGGGTCATCCTGAACCATGTCGTTCACGAGGGGCCGCATGAATTCGAAACCTCGCTTTCCATGCGCGGACAATTCTTCGTATCCCTGCGACCTATCAGCGGAACAGGGATATCGAAAAATAAATAACTCACATCCAGAAAGTGCCTGCGGATCAGATTCCCCACGAAATATACATCGGTTGGAAATGGATCGCATTCCTCTGGATCCTTGCTGTGTTCTGGGGGAGATTTATCTCCGCCGAGGATGATGGGTTCCAATGGCGAGCTATTCGCTGGGTCGTACTGGCGGGACAGTCCAAAATCGATGAAATAATATTTGACAGGTAGTCGTGTCCGTGTGTAGTGGGACGCAGTGGATTTGGTGTCGGGGGTGAGATTCTGCCTTTCAGGATGGAATCCTTTCGGGTAAAGATGTGCGCCATCCATCATGATGTTATTAAAATTGCAGTCGCTAATGAATTGAATGAGTTCGGATTGAGGAAAGAACAAGAGCACAGAGAGAATTACTCGCTCACCGATGCGCAACGTGATGGTGGTGCATGAACTGTAAACCCTAGTTTCAACTCGATCAGTGAAATATAGCATGTCCTGATCAAACAAAGCTTTACTTCGAACATCTGCCTGAAAAACTCCACTGCTTCTCCGAAGGTATCAAACCTAGGGTCGTCCAACTCTCGTAAGAGGGGCATTACAATTATCAAGATGTTATCGTCGTCCGGAGGTTGTAGCGTGACGAGTATAGGAACACAGTGGTTGGCAGGGCTGGGTCGGAGGGCAGTGAAAAAGTTCGCTATTTCCACCTCGTGTGGATGATGATCCTTCCTGATTTTCTTGAGTACCACGGCGGCGTTGTCGCTGACGCGCACAGCATCCATTATAGCAGCACGCTGAATACCATTAAAAGGAGTCGTGATATTCTGTGTGCCACCTACCGTGAGAAAGATATGATCTTCACATGAAAGCTCGAATTTTTTCGGGTCGACTTTCCAAGATGCAATCCATCCCGGACGGAACCGTGGGCGCAGCACATATCCGGATTCTTTTAGCCAGTCGTGGTGGTCACGCCAGTAAATCTCTCCAGGGTCGAGCTCATCCATTGAAGAGCGATCCAAGAACGAAAGGAATGGAGGGCGGTCAACCAGTGTTTGGTCTTGATGTGGCCTGTGGGCACCATCAATATCTCACGCTTGGACCAAGCTTGGACATGCAAATTTTCTCTTGTTTATATTGGGCGCAAAATCGTTCCGGTCAAACATCTACTGTTTGGTTCTCATCTAGTCTTCGTAGAAAGACGCTACAAATTTCATACTGTGTGTAGACAAGTTTGGACTCAGTCCAATTACGTACATTACTAGTTAAGGAAGAGGCACAGCACTATGTTGGAAACTATCAGTAAATCGTTTTACATGTATAAAAAAACCTCTTCGAATTCAACTCCCATTCAACTCAAGTCGCTCTATATACAGGTCGTCCCGTCCACGCCGGACGTTGAGCGTGCTGTTCAAAGCCGGCACGCGCGCTCGGTCCAATGTTCATCTGCCAAAACGTCGTCGGTGTCGGTGGGGAAAACTGTTCCTGGTTATCGTCGTCTGGGTGAATTGCAGACTGGCACTGGGAGAAGCAATCGCGACCGCCCGACGAGTTACTCCACGAATATATGTCCGCAGACCGCTCGGCGCTGTCTGGTGTGGAAGCCTGGCGGTGTAGTAGGAGACCGTGGTTAGTCTCGGGCGAGGGATGCGTAGGCCGCATCAGCCCCCAATGGTGATAGTCGTCTGGCGACTCGGGCTTGCTGGCGAAGTTGAACTGCGGCGACAAGTTATATTCGTCAAGCACACGAGAGGTGCTGAGCCACTCGCGGCTCGCGTTGTATGGCCGCTGAACCATCTGCGCATCCAGAGAGGCGCGCCGAAATTGCCCGTCAATTGTTCTTTCGGGCGCGAATAGCGTCGAATATGATGAGTTTGATGAGTGTTGCCTCGGTATGTGCATGCCGTTAGATATGTCGTCGGGCGGGGGCGAATCAAATGAATGGAGCGACTCAATCGGGCTCGTTAACGTGCGTCTCCGCTTTGGCGGTGATCTCGACAGACTTGAATCTGGAGTAGATGCCGAGCTAGTATTTTCTTCTGTCTCCTGAAAATCCAGCAGGCCTTCTTCCTCTTTCGCCCGAACAGAATTTTTCTGCCGTATTTCTTGGCGTATGCGCAGTTTAACACCTTGAGCTGCCAATGCGCGTGTCAATGGCGTCGACGCTATTGATAAAAAGACATTTTAGCAATGTCCCGACAGTCGGCATCCAGACGCACCTTGCACGCCGGGATACTGCTTCCCTTGATAAACAAAGAATGGGTTCGAGCAAGTCGTCGCACACAGCTTGACCTTATCCCTGAGGAGCGCCTGTCAGTATGTACCTTGAATACAGCAGACAACGCACCCCTCGATCACGAACAGGCTGAGTTTGAATCTCCAACTACCTTCTAATCGCACGCATATGTTTGGGAATATGAAGAATGCGGCGTCCTGCTCCGAGTTTGGGTAGTCCTACGTGAAGAAATCAAACGGAATGAGATGGCATTGGTTTGGAAAGGACAGTGAGACTCGACCTTGAGCACGCGTACAGACGAAACGAGAGCGCCGGACGTGCTCGGGCTGCCGCCATCCTTGCAAAACCGAATGGGTGCGAGAAATTGAACATAAAACTCTTTACATACACAGACGTATTTCACTTCGTTATCGGTGTGCGGTTCGATTAGCGCCGCGTACATAAAGTAGTACGGATTCGTCAAGTGTGAATAGCACACCCTTTCGAGAAGCGTCAATTGCAATCCTTCTGCGACTGACTGACTGCGCGCTGCTCACTGAGTGGGGATGGCCTTGGTCGGTGACGCAGTGGAGGCGGCACCATTGTTCCGGGGATCTGTGACGGAGAGCTGCACAATCATGGGAGGGTCTACTGGCCGTCGATCTGCTGATCAGAACATCAACTCCACGCCAGCCTCGCAAGCACGAAATGGCAAATGGGAAATTCTGACCCGAAATTTTCATCGCCGATATCCGGGCGTGCAGAGGCTGCTGCCTGATCGTCATGTCATAGTTAAGGCTGATAGGGCTTGCGTTAGCGGCGGGTGCGAGAAGGGTAGAACAACGGACTGGGCGCAGTTGGACGCCATAGGCGCAATGGATCGGATTTTGCAGACAGTATAGGGGACTTTTAGTGAGCGTTCAAGTCCAACGCAGTGTGTCTCGCAGCGTAAAAGAGGGCGGAGAAAAATAGATCCGCAACAGAAACCTCGAGGATGCTGCGTGCATGAAGCGTATGGAGTTGTGAAGCAGACCAGAACCCAAGTTAAAGTTGGAGCGGGTGATCTGGGTCGGGCCGTGGGACGGAAATCGAGGTTCCAAATTAACGCGCAGGCCAGAATGCTGGGACCCACCTACCCGTTTTCGCTCTTGGACCGGGAGTTGCCAGCGTCCTCGTTTTCTGTCATTTGGGGTTGTTCATATGACTGTGCTCGACTGAGCAACCCGATAGCCAAGTGCGGTTGGTGGGAAAGTCATTCGGTGTATTCGCCACACAGGTACTGTCAAGAAAATACGAGACACCGTTCAGTCGATGGTCGCCACTGGAGTCGCGCGAGACTCGCTGAGACTCCTCGACATCGATTGCGATGATTGTGATGGAGGCTAATGCGTCAAAACGAATGGTTCCTGAGGCGATTCATTCGGATATCGATAGAAACGTCCTGAACAGTGAGATCCTTCCATCGATGAGAATTGCGACATACGATACGCACAAAGGTTGAATGAAGTTTTGTTGTGCGATGTTTTCCTTCCGAAGGTCGGCAGAGTCGGCACAGCGCATCTCTTTGGACCGAACAACCATCCGGCGGAAACCGCACGGAAACAAACTACATAATCCCACTCGTCGTGAATGCTAAAACTTCGAAACTCGGCCCATTTACAAGATATAGCTTGGATACATGCTCCACTGGCACAGTCACCAGGCCCTTCTGAACACCCTTGGCCATCGATGAGCAGACCTCGCACATCCTGTGCACAGTGCTTCCGACTTCGCGATTCCAATCAAAGACACAATGTTCTGTTCTGTTCTCGATTCTCAGCTAAAAACCGTTCGCCGTTTCTCCCTTTCTCACACCTCGGGGGCACGCAACACGTACATGCATTTCGGAGAATCGATCCCCGCATTGGGCCGCTCATCGAAAGTTTCCGATAGAGAGGCGGCGAATCCGAGTGTCATCCTGCGCCCCACGGCTGGGCTTACCCCTGCCGCTGTCGTAGCGGCCAGGTGTGTTTTGTGATTGGAAGGAAGGGCACTTGCAAGTTGACGATTACGCCCTTGAAATCGCGATCGCGGGCTTGTCGGACGGTCGAGGGCAGTTACACTGCTCTGTGCCACTCGAGTCACCGTACTCGGTACCGCAGACAATTTCCGATTCACTTACTGTCCGGGGATCTATGAAGAAGGTCGACGGTCGACCGAAGCTCTTGCGGTGAAGTTCTGTCTTGATAAACGATGAAGTGGATCGTACGGTGTGGCTGGCCCAAGGCGCTTATTCTTCAATGCACGGCGAATCAGTTCAAGAATGAATTTTTTTACACAACAAAGAACTTCTCTGACTCGCGGTCCACATACCCAACCAACGACGCACCGCAACTAGAAATGGAGGTGGATTGGTCAGACGGTCTGCCCGCTCCAGGCTGATTAATATTAGTCTCATTCAGAGTACTAGTCACTGTGGCGAGTCGTGCATCCAAGATCACCCGCAGTTCGAGCTCTTCTGTCCGCAGTTCGAGTTCTTCTGCACCGGCGCCCCCGCTCCACTGAAATTACTGGGTGCAACTCCCTCGCGTCTGCCCGGCCCCGGATAATTAATCGTGTAACGGCGCTTTTAAATTTGCTCGCAAATCTACCTCAGTTATGGCTCACGGGCTGCGGCAAGCGCCAGCGAAAAGAGCGCCCCGGCGGACTGCCAAAATACACACCTCAGTCGCGTACGTACAAGTTTCATCTTCCTCGTGCAAAATAATACAAATTGTTGAATAATATACCGCTAATCAGAACTCGCCACCGCGGGTCTGCAGATCTGGCGGTCTGTAAAGTAAACCGGCTTCCTCTTTATAAAATTACTGGTGTCTGTCTGACGCCTTTTCAAAGTCCGCCATCAATTATCAACTTCTCACCCTTTCATCATTCCACTCATGCCGTGCCTCCCGCGGCCGCACAGGCTCGGCAAGTGGGCCGCGTCGAGCCGCCTATCAAGCCGCGATCCGCGATGAACTCGGGTAATCAGCCGACAGTGTCGCCGGCAACAAGCGGAACATTTCGCCGGTGTGATGGCCGGAACGCTCGAGTCGCCATGTCCGAGGGTGAGTTGATGGTCCCCACACAACACATTCCCGCTTTGCCGGTTCCGCCATTGTTTATGGATTCGGTAAGGGTTCGGTCCTTAGTAAATATACAGTGTTTCACTCGTCGCTGGAAGTTGAAGTTATTGTTTACAGAGTTCGCTATTTTTGTCTTGATTTTAAGCCTCACTGGCTACCTCCGCCGAGCGGTCGCTCATTCGTCAACCTCTACCCTGTGCTAGCATACCAATAGAACACATAGGTCATTATTTGTTCCCGCAGCACGACGAGGTATACCTTCAGGGACTGACTGTATACGAATTTCGGTTATTTCCTTGTCTTCTGTTCCCACCTCAACAAAATGTTGCGTCTGATTAGTCTCCCAAGTCAGGCAGCCAGGAGAAAACTGTTAATAACGTTTGTTGAATAAATGAGAATCAAACAATTAATTAAATGTTTGAGCCCACCTCACAACCTGCGAGGTACGAGCACAGATTTCTTGTAAGTAGCGTCTGTTTTGTTTATAAGAGGCTACTAGGCCGAGCTGCAAAAGTGGATATTCGGCTCGTGTTGCCGGGGTCGGCTTGATATTAGCTAGCGCGAGGAGATGTAGTGTCGGAAAACACCTGGTTGTGGGCACGGTTTCGTGAGCGGACGAAATGATTAATACTGATAGAGAGGTCGTGCAAAGCCGCATGGGATTTATGGATAATGTTTCGTGCGGGTGAAATACCAGCAAAAAAAATCGAGGATACTTATGCGGAATGAGCAGGGAAGGTCAAGGGAAAACCGATGAGTATATGGGAAGCTGTTCGGATTACTTGGAGAGCCCCAATCAGCCTGAAAATTATGTGAACCGTGCCAATCGGCAGATAGAGTTGGAACCGGGGGGAATTGTGCAGGCAGTGCTGTGTACCGCTCGCGATGCCAGGACAGCCAAAGGTATAGACCGATCGCAATGTCGCATCTGTATTGCCATACCAGGAAGTCAGGCCAAGGTCCGCATTGCTTTACCCAAGATTTTTGCACACATTCAGTTGGTTAGTGAATCGACCTTTCCGCTGCCGTAGTACTGTAGATGGACGCCAGGATAAAAGCAAACCAAGGAAAAAAGCATCGCCGAACATGAATATAATTCGACGCACAATTGGAAGTTATGTTGGGTGCGTTTGCCAAAGATACAACTCCAAGTTATCGCGATCGTTGGCGGCTAACTTGAATGCAGGGATGAAAGCCCCGGGTCCGGTATTAGGATAGCTCCTGGCGTAAAATGAATCGCGAGCTCTTCAAAGAAGGGAAACAACGTCCAGGCAAGGCACTGAAGGCAGAGAAACGACTGAGCGGTGCCGAGGTTTCGGGAACCGGCTCATCCGTTTGCGACCAGACGCTTTTACACATAGGAGAAGGAGGATGCATTCCGAGCGCGGTGCAACTTTCCCCAATGTGGATTTGGTCGATGCGCAAAGGGACTGATGGGATCAAAGCGAAACACTGCGTGGGAAGAACTCTCAAAACGCCCATACGCATCCCCACCTCCCGTGAACGTCGTCCAGGCCCCTTCAAGCTCCACGGTGAGTCCCCTGCCATCCCTGGTCGCCCTTCCGTGTCCTGGCGGAGAACCAGGGCTTTTGAGGGCGATTTGGGCTGGATGGAAGCCTCGCGGTGTGGATGTCGTGCTGACGATAGACAGACAACATGGCCTCGAAACTGCCCGCGGTGCTGAGCGCGACGGAGGAGGAGATCCAGCTTTTGCTGGCTGCACAATGCCACATCGGCACAAAAAACTGCGACAAGCAGATGGAGTCGTATGTCTGGAAAAGACGAGTTGACGGTCCGTCCCCTCGCCCATAACTTAGTATACGCTGAGCCATTTTGCAGGGATCCACATCCTGAACATCGGAAAGACCTGGGAGAAGCTCGTCTTCGCCGCGCGGATCATCGCGGCCGTCGAGAACCCCAACGACGTCTGCGTCATCTCCGCCCGTCCCTACGGGCACCGCGCCGTCCTCAAATACGCCGCCAACACCGGCGCGCAGGCCATCGCGGGCCGCTTCACGCCGGGCTCCTTCACGAACTACATCACGCGCTCCTTCAAGGAGCCGCGCCTCATCGTCGTGACCGACCCGCGCGTCGACCACCAGGCCATCCGCGAGGCGTCCTACGTCAACATCCCCGTCATCGCCCTCTGCGACACCGACGCGCCGCTGCAGTTCGTCGACGTCGCGATCCCCACGAATAACAAGACGCGCCATTCGATTGGGCTCATTTGGTGGTTGCTCGCGCGCGAGGTGTTGCGCCTGCGTGGCACGATTCCGCGCACGAGCGACGGGTGGAGTGTTATGGTGGATATGTTCTTCTACCGCGATCCGGAGGAGGTCGAGAAGCAGCAGAAGGAAGAGGCGGACGCGAAGGCCGCGTTGCTGGCGGGTAATGAGGAGCCGGTCCAGGCGGGAGAGTGGGATGTTGGGGGCGGCGCGACTGCGGGTGCGATTAACCCGGGGCTCGTTAGTGATGGCGGTTAGTGCTCCCTCATCCCCTCCTACATATACTAACCCCCTCTCAGGCGCCCTCGACTGGGCCGCAGACCCCGCCCCCGGCGGCGCATCCACCGACTGGGCTGCCGAGCCCTCTGCTGCTGCGTCCGGCTGGGACGCTGCTGCAACTGGCGCTGGGGGCTGGGAGTAGAGTGCCGTTACTGTTGAGGATAGCTATCTTATCGTACCCTCCTCATGCACCATGCACACCCAAAAAAATATGATATTTCGGCTAGACTTTGCGGGGTACTGTACAGTCCGGCAAAAGGGCGGCACGATGGTATCACGGGGGATGCCGGCGTGTGGTTCAACCTACGCCTCTTGAATCAGCCCTTTGCCCGAGTCCTCCTATGGTGCGAACCGGCTAAACACCACCAAACTTAGACAATCAGTGATGCCATCAATGATGTCCCAAATCGACGGGAGGAATTTTTTTTTATTGTACCTCCCATGCTTATGCTTACGGGCAGGGCTTGGGCTTCCAAGATGCCCAGCTTGAGGTAAAAAAGTTGAGTTATCATCGGTACAAATCACATAGAAGGGTTGGAGGTCGCAATGTGAGGTGCTATGGTGGGGGATAGGGGCTTATGCGTCATCCACACGTGATTGATTGGTTGATGGGATCACTGATGTCCCAAATCGCTTGAAGAAAAAAAGAATTTATTGTCAGTTTTGATCCAATGAGAAATCCCTCTTGAGCGATTGGTCTACTATCTAATCGGAGTGTTTTTACTAGAGGATCAGAGGTAGGGAGGTTTGGCCGAGGTGCAATAAATTTTGTCTGAGTTTGGTGGTGTTTAGCCGGTTCGCACCATAGTTCGACGATATTACTCCGAGTCCTAGGATCCTCATCGGGTATCCCCGAGCACCCACGTGCACCATATTTCAACTTTGCTCACAACCGCCATCTTGAGCGTTCTAACGCTGCAAAGAAACGCGACCATTTTAATTTAATGCGCAAATCCTCGCACTTTTCTGCGCCAAACTTCAGCCTCTGCGTACATCTACATCGTGGCGTGTCAATGATAAGGTACTACACCTACTTTTCACACCCTCACACTTACTATCTGCACCAAACTTCAGCCTCTCGGTGGTTCAGACCCTCACCCCCAGCCTGCGACTGCGACTTCCCCGCATCATCAGCATCACTCGACAGTTCCTGACGATCGCTTTTTGGGCACTTATCAGCTCGCCGGTCTAACGTCGTCCGCTTGGCCTGGCTCAACCTCAGTTGCTCAATCTCAATGAATGCCAGTGCGTCAAGCCGGCGTCCTTTCATATCAGCGAAATCCGTAGTCCAAAATTTCATTAACACGGCTCGGCACTCAGGCCTCAGGCCTCATCTGGCAGGCAAAATTCATATCAGCGCGCCGCGAGGCGATATGTGGTTACCTCGGAGCCGCCACCAGCGCTGAAACCGTCGCCCGGGGCGCCCGATAGCACTATCATGAATAATTTGCGTTGTCGACAACCTGCGTTCCCGCCGGAGCGTGCCGGGTTTTCATTCATGATCATCCGTCCATTCTTCCAAGTTCCATTCTTGTCGGTTGGCCATCACATGTTTTTGGCATGGTTGAACGTACGCGTCGTTCTGAGAGCCCGGACGGACGTTCTACCGCCGCTCCGATCTGGTCTGTGTCGACGCACATTCTGGGTTGCGGCCTGAATCGGCTGGTTAGTTGCCTTGTCTTGTCTGGACACGACTAGTGGGTCGATCAAGTGGGCTGCGCGGATTATTTTGAATTTCGAAGTACGTTTTCTACACGTTTTTTCACGCTGCACAGGCACTAATTCGTTTGGCGGGGGTAGCATGGCCCAACCAAAATGCAACGACGGAAGCGATTTCTGCCTGAACGTCCTGGATCGCGACGGCCGACTCGGCACTTGATGAATTTATGTCAAGTATTAGCGCCTATGTTGTCAACGGATGGAAATGGAACTGCAATTTCTCGCGACAAATTCGCGATGCCTAAACATAATCCTGGATTTCTGGCCTTCAATCCGTTCGGTCGGATTCAATCCTCCATCGGTATCCTCGAACAAAGTTGAACCGCACTGAAAATCGAGAATCGAATCGCGTTTGAGGGCTCTTTTTCTCGTATCAAGAATTAACTTCGGGGCGCCTACAGCGATTCTTTTTGATTTCCACACGAGGCGCCAACCCTGCCATTCACAACCTTATATGTCGGTAAGCCTGCTCTTTACATTCAATTGCGGGAAAGCTTGCACCGCGCTTTTGCGCCACATGACGCGAGCGACCTTGCACGCGATTAACGTGCAATTGATTGGTCGTAGGTCACCTCCTTGACAAGATGGCGACGGGGCGACGACGCGCCTCTTAATCTGAAAGTTCGAATTCAACCTTGGTCCCCAGAATTCCTCCACCATCCGCCCGTAAATCCATCACACCGCAAAAATCGGCATGCCAGGAAGGCAAGTTTTGTTTGGGAGACCGACTGAGGGACAGCCTAGCCTCGCGACCCTGTACGTGTCTGAGGCCCCGCTTTCGCTTGTGGTTGCTCATGGAGGATTTTCAATTTCCCGATGCGCAGACGACATGAACTTTTCATTCGACAATTCCCTGTCGAGGCACGGGTGTCCGGATCCGCGAACAAGATGGTCGGTACGTCATCCCTCATCTCTTTGCAGCTGGACTTTTTACATATTCATTGGTGTTTGTTCCTTTTTAGAGCGGCGTACGCTCGACCCGATGCCCGCAATTGAGCTAAGACTTTTCAAGCAAGTCGACGACGAGAGCGACACGACTGAGAAAAGGAAACCCCACTTTTGCCTCGGAAGTATGATGTCGGCTGGGCTGACGGCTGGTGTAGAGTGAGCGTTCCAGTGGATCAACTTACTGGGCATACCCTCTTTGCCGAGCTCGTCGGCGCTGAGAGCGAAGACAGGATTGAATACCTGCAGGTGCGTTGTCGTTCTTCTTTATTTGCGCGCTGCTGCTGAGCTGATTGGTGTGTGAAGGACGGGGCAACAGAGGTGCTCTGCGGAGTATCGATGTCGTCGCTCTTCCGCGGCCCAGACGAGGACGAGGGTCCCACCCTTTTTTTCGCGTTTCCCAACCTCTGTGTGCGCGCGACGGGTCGATACAGATTGCGCTTCACCCTTTCGCTCTTCGGCCCGTGAGTGGCAGCTTTCCGTTTCGAATTTCGTTGCGCATTGATAACTTGAAATGATTCTGCAGTACCGCGTACAGCACCAAGATCGCAGTCTACTCGCCGCCGTTCAGGATATTAGCGGCGTGTAAGTATCAGGGGGTGCATAGTGAGTTGTTTATTCTATTCATTGATTCAGCATCATTCGGCGTCACGCAACGTTTTGAGCTTGACTTGACCTGGAATACTGCTACAGATTCGACGCACCTTACATCCTCACTCCGCAAGAACGGTGCGCGTGTGCGTGTTCGAAAGAACGCACGGGGCGCAAAGCCGAGCCACCGCACGACAGCAGACTCGGGCGATTCCCCAGCGTCGTCTACCTGCACCCTCAAGACGCGTCCTTCGAAAACACCCGTGCGGACACTGGCAGCTCACCCGCCCCTGCCCGGGCCGCTTCCGATCCTACATGCGCCACAGCCGAGGCATCCATCGTGCGACGTAGTTGCACTCCTTAGTATGGGTACGATGGACCAAGGGCATTCGCACCGTGCCCTGTCTGCGTGGTCGAGCGCGTCGGAAAGTCTTGTGTTGCAGCAGCAAAACGGTGCCAGTGTGTCGCCTTTCGGAGTTGGAGCAGGGGAAGTTGGTTTCGACGACGAGGCCGAGGA
This sequence comes from Mycena haematopus, assembly GCA_029281435.1. Taxonomy (NCBI): domain Eukaryota; kingdom Fungi; phylum Basidiomycota; class Agaricomycetes; order Agaricales; family Mycenaceae; genus Mycena; species Mycena haematopus. Next base: position 380,812 of record JARJCV010000013.1, read on the forward strand.
GCAACCTATTGTGTTTGACCCTTTCCTCGCGGATTGGTACTCGGACGATATGCACATCTTGCTCGACGACAACGCGGATTTTGGGTGCGAATATTGATGTACTTAAACTTGAAGATTGAATGGACTGACGACTGTATTTGTATCTTGAACATCTCGGAAGAAACCAGAGTTGTACTATCAGACTTGAACGCATAACAAAAAGGGTTGGAGGGAATGACAATGGTTTGGACGCGAAAAAGGATTAAGGACCACGAGTGGAGTACTTATGTTTGGTAAGAGCAGAACCTGAATTGAATCTGTAAATAATTGGCTGGCTAATCAGCAAGAATCGGCAAAGCGGGAACACGCATTATAATGGACCGAATGCGACGATACCAATGCCCCACAATCCGCTGAGGCAAATATGGGTACTCCCGCTTGCCAAGAACCCGCGAGCGCAATTTCCAGGACGACAGCCCCTTCTGAATTTCCGCAAAGCGGGCAATAACTTCGTCGATGGCCGGGCGCTTGGTTGGGTCCTCCTGCACCATGTCGTCCACGAGGGGCCGCATGAACTCGAAACCCAACTTTCCATGCTCAGACAACCTTTCGTAGCCCTATCAGCAGAGCACGTATGCAATATGTCAGGACTAGGCTGAAACCAAATTTCTTACTTACATCTAGAAAGTGCCTTCGGATGAGATTCCCCACGAAATATATATCAGTTGGAAATGGATCGCAGTCCCCCGCCTGGCTGTGTTCCGGGGGAGATTTATCTCCACCCAAGATGATGGGTTCCAGTGGCGGGCCACTCGCTGGCCATGGGTCGTACCGGCGGGACAGCCCGAAATCAATAAAATAGTACTTGACAGGCAGCCGTGTCCGCGTGTAGTGGGGCGGATTCTTGGATTTATAGTCTGGGGTGTAGTTCTGCTCTTGAGGATGGAATCCGCGAGGGTAGAGGTGTGCACCGTCCATCATGATGTTGTTGGAGTTGCAGTCGCTGTGTACGTATACTTTTTACTCAGTTCCGAACGGGTAGGTAGGTAGGTAAGGAGAGGGGGGGAATCCGGGAGCTCACCGATGCGCAACATGATGCTGGTGCATGAACTGTAACCCCTGTTCAACTTAATCAGGATTTAAACTGTATGGCACGTCTTCAAGATAAAATGCCCCTCACTTCGAACATCTGCCTGAAAAACTCCACCGCCTCGCCGAAGGTATCGAACCGCGGGCTGTCCCACTCCCGTAGGAGGGGCATCACAAGTATGGAGATGTTCCCGTCGTCCGGGGGGTGTAGCGTCGCAAGGATAGGCACACAGTGGTTCGCAGCACTGGGTCCCAGCGCAGTGAGAAAGGTGGCGATTTGCACCTCGTGTGGATGGTGATCGTTCCTCACTTTCTTGAGTGCGACGACGGTGTTGTCGCTGACGCGTACGGCGTCTATGAGGGCGGAATTCTGAATTTTACCGTGATTATCAGCAGCGCCCTCGTCAGTATTAGTGGGTGCTACATACTGCGAGAAACTGATAATCCTCAAACTCGAACTTGAATTTTTTCGGGTGGGCTGTCCAAGAGGGGATCCAGTCGGGACGGAACCGCGGGCGCAGCACGTATCCGGATTCTTTCAGCCAGTCGTGGTGGTCGCGCCAGTAGACCTCTCCACCGGTGAGCCCATCCGGCATTATTGGAGTGGAGAGCGGGGTCAACCAGTGTTTGGCCTTGATGTGTCGTGTGGGGGCCATCAACTTGGATATCTCACGCTGCGGTTTTCCGATCATTGTACTGGGTCGCCGAAAGGGGAAAATCGCCGAAAAGAAATGAGAAAAGGAAAGATTATGAGAATTTCGAGGAACTCCGGCGGATATCACCAGGATTGAGGTCAGCCTCATAGAAATGACCTTTCTTTTTCTTTAGGAGTGCAAAGCAGAAACAGCAGACAGCTGAATTACTGACCACTATTCAACTGTGAATATTACCGTAACAGCAAGATATCATGATATCAAGGAATCAGAGTTGTTCAAGAGAACATAGTAATAGCTCACAGGCTACCTTATTTCTGTGAATCAAGCCCTCAGCACCATGTAAGACAACTGGAAGTCTCAAAATAGTCACTGATTGCTCCTATGCGGTTCCACTGCTTTTCCCGTGCGCTGGAGACATGCAAAAATTAACCGAGCTATTAAAATTGACAGAAGTCGCCTGAAAGTTCATTTTCAACTCACACAACGCACCCAATATCCACGAAGTTCACATTTCTGGCGGCGTGAACCATTTTCAGAAAAGTGTGTATTTAAGAGTAGAAAAAGGGCCAGATCTCACATTTTAATCATTCAGAATGAAGCACTTACATTTAGAACCAGGACCAATTTTTTCCAGAGCTCTTGAGGTTCTGTGTGTTGCACAATCCCAGTGCGAACACCGGGAACGCTAAGTGTGACGTTACGGTAACGTCACACTTAACACTCCTCCGCGCAACCTCGTGAATGTGTGAGGTATAGACTGATTTCTTTGGCTAGGCGAGGCATCCCAGATGAAATGAGGACTTCTGAATATGTTTTTTATTTTATAGGAGCCACGGATCGTTGGCGCGCCCTCTAGGAAAATCCCATCAGTGGCTGTGGGACATAACGGCCCAGCTGATCGATCGGTAAACCCACGCTGCAGCCACGATGGCGCTCCGAGATGAACCGTATCCTACCGTATCGCGCGCATGGCAAAAATCGCGGTGGGACAGAACCGTTGAGGACGCACGCTCCACCCTGTCCCCGTGCGTTGTGCCGACCCCGATCAGTGCATTCTGTACGCGCACCAGCGCTGGTCCGTGACCCGTCGGACCAGTTCGAGCGCGATACGACACCGCTGCGGTAGGAGGTCAGGCTGGTCAGTGCTCGGAACAAGTTCGGAAGTTTTCACACCGTGGCTGCTTGAAATCACGGCCACGGGCATGAGCGGATTGATACTGGTGGATAATGTTCCCGACTCGGATTGGGTTCCGAACCTCAAGTTTAGTTGCAACACTGGCCAGCGTATAACATATTTGTTTACTTATCCATGTCCTTCTGGTTACTACCATGTTGTACCTAGCCATGACCGTGTCACCGTGACTAAGGTTGAACGGGGTGAGCCTGAAGAAGCTACAGATTAGAAATGACGGAATTTGGTTGCACGATCCTACTTGCTTTTCCTGTGCTTTACAATAATCCACTTCGAGTCCGAGTCCGCATTACCGATTTACAACCTTTTCCGCTTGTCTGCCGGAAATGTTGACTAATAAAAAACATTAGTAAGCTGCTGTAAGCACTTCCTGATCCGGCCCGTCGATTCCCGAGCGGATTCCGACAACATGAGAAAAAGGGACAAACTTTTCCCCAGCATGTCGTCAACAAGCTAACCCACCTCTCTATCCTCCTCTATCCTCCACACCACTTCAGACATGGCTACCGAGTTGAAATCGTCATTGGAAGCCCCGCAAGAAGACTCCGCGACACTAGCGTGCCCCGGGGAGCCTTCGGAAAAATCCGAACTTGAAGACGATCGTTTTCGAGTGTCTCTAGACCCCGCGGAGGATCCACTCTGCTTTTCTTCCTTCAGAAAATGGCTCGCCGTGATGGTGATATCGTCCGGCTCACTCTGTGTCACCTGTGCCTCGTCCATGGTGTGTTTCTACTCAACTTGATATGATCATATTCTCATTCAGTCCCCTGAACGAAGGCGTCGTTCACAGAGCTCGGGATGGCTGAAGAATTCCACGTGTCGCGCGAACCTACTATCCTCATGATCAGTCTATTCGTTCTTGGATTAGGCTTCGGTCCCTTGATAACGGGTCCGTTCTCAGAAGCGAGTCTACCCTTCCTTGTTTTCTTGCCTATGTCTCTGACCGTGTATCTTGAATCAGGTTTACGGACGCGATATCATATACCGCGTATCCTACGTGTTATTGGTCTTGTTATCATTTCCGGTGGTGTTCGCGCCGAACCTAGGTGCGTTCGCTGCAAGTCTCCGATTGATTCAATCATGGCTCAATCTTATGTAAATAAGCTGTCGCCCTTGTATTTCGTTTTTTCCTGGGCATGGCCGGCGCGTCGTTCCTCAGCGTCGCTGGTGGGAGTGTGGCGGACTTGTTTGATGGGCACAAGGTCGCAACGTACGTCCCCCCTCCTTTTCAATTTTTTGCCCCAATAAAATACTAAAATACTCTCATCTGGAAACAGCCCGATGGCCATTTACACGATATCTCCGGTACGCCCCCCTCAGCTACCTCGCCTTCCTTCCATCGCATCTAATTATATCATTTCTCTTCTCTTTTCTAGTTTCTCGGTCCAGGTACGCCCAGATAACCTTCCCGTTATTCCCCCTCGTGCTTAGACTCCCGGTTCAGTGCTTGGTCCACTTTTCGGCGGTTTCATAAATCAGGTTTGTTTTATTTTATTTTATTCCCCCTCCCTCCTCCTCGACGTACTCACCACGGCGTAGAACCTCAACTGGCGATGGACATATCGAATCCTGCTGATTTGGACGGGCATTGAAATGATGGCGATCTTTTTGGTCAGCACTTCGTCTTTGAGTCCTTTTGGTCGGTTTACGGTAACCTGATATTTATTATGCGCAACCAAGTTCGTGCCGGAAACATACGCGCCGGTTCTGCTGAAACGTAAAGCCGCAAAGCTGCGCAGAGAGACGGGAGACGAGAGCTATTGGGCACCGCTCGAGCGACGCGATAGGTCTTTGGCGCGATCGCTGATGCTTAGCTGTTACGTGCCGTTCAGTAAGTATTTGCCCGCCAGTACTTTTTTCTTTCAATCGCTTAAATAATCCCTGCGCCAGAATTATTGATTTTCGAACGGATGGCTTTGCTTCTCGATACATGGTGCGTATACGCAAAGTTCCCTTCCTCCTTGAACCTTGACTGAGCTGATGTTCGAAATAATTTTTAATCAGGAACGCACTCCTCCTCGGGATCCTGTATCTCATGTTCCAGGCCTTCCCCATAATCTTTGAGGAAGGGCATCATTTCAACGTTCAGTCCACTGGCTTGTCGTTCCTCGGCATCGGGATGGGGATGGTAATCGGCCTCGCAACACAGCCGTTCTGGAATCGGTTAGTCCCAGGCTGAAATCCATGTTCAATACGCAGTGGTACTTACTATACGACTAGACTTACGGCCAGAGAAGCGGCTAAACACGGGGGGAAGGCGCCGCCTGAGACGCTGCTTATTATGGGTCAAGTCGGGGGTGTGTTGGTTCCGCTTTGTATGTGTCCTCCCCCCTCCTCGTTCTAGTGGTGAAGTGGAATTCAACTGACTTTTTTGGGGGGTGTGCAGCGCTGTATTGGTTTGCGTTTACGACGTACCCGCATGTGCATTGGATTGTGCCGATGTTGGCATCTGTGCCGTTTGGGACGGGTGTGTTCTTTGCGTTCACGGCGACGTTCACGTATCTCGTCACGGTATGTGTTTGGTTCATTTCCTCCTCCCCAATTCCTCCTCCCTCGACATCCAATTACAATACCATTCCAACCTTGCATTTAATACGCATGCTAACACGGCACACCCAGGCATACCGACCCATAGCAGCGAGCGCGATGGCAGCCAACAGCTTCCTGCGGTCTGCGTTCGCGGCGGCGTTTCCGCTGTTTGCGAGAGCGATGTATGATAGGCTCGGGACGGTCGGGGCTACGGCGCTCCTTGCTGGGTTGGCGACGCTCATGGCGCCCTTACCGTGAGTTTCTATTCATTCATTCATTTCTGCTCTAGGATACCAGGATGAATGAATGAATACTGACGCGCGGGCACAGGTTCATTTTTTATCGAATAGGCCCGAAGTTGCGTGCGAGTTCGAAATTCACGGCTTGAGCTCGAGATGTGATGCGATGCAATGAAAAATACGAGTAGTATGTATAGTAGGTTGGAAAGTACGGATGGAACGGAATAATGATTTATATAGCATTTTATTAGTAGAACGTTTACGAACATGACGCTCGGACCTTTCAATGGATGATTACGTTCCATGTTTTGTATTACGTTTAATGTTTTCCGCCTCGCCTTTGTTCACGCGCCTGTCCTCCCTCCCGCGTTCCTGCACCCCCGTCGCAGCGATTGAAACGCGGAATTTATGGATTTGGAACATAAGAAGTTTGCGAATTGTTCAAGTTGTTGGTGTGTAAAATAGTGCATCATACTCATGGAGCACTGAATACTGTCTGGTTCAGCTCTGAAGGGCGCCAGCTCGCCCGTGTCTCCTACGAACAGGCTTCAAGTTGTGTATTACACCCTCCTCTTCCTTTCCTCCAGGGGATCCGCGTTCGAGCCGTGACCAGCGGCGAGTTTTCCGTACGCGAGGTTCAAGTGGAATTACCTTTCGTGCATGGGAACCTTTGTATCCGACCCTTGTTTTTCGTCCTCAGATTGTCACAGTTTCGATTGAACATGAAGATGGCGACGACGACGGATGTGTCAAGGTGGTAGGAAATCTCAAGATTGACCTCGTGGATATTGCTCGGGCGCGTGCGTGTGGGTTTCGCACCTGTCTTGGGGCGTTATCAGCGGTGCGTGCGGCGCTCGAAATTCATCGCGCATACATCTGAAGCTGCTATTTGTGTGATGATCATATCAAGGACCTTTCAAACTTGACGAACCTGCACTTTGACGACAAAGGCAAGCTACGCCCCGGCCGGGGGTGGAGCCCCGACGCGTTTGAAGACGAACGATATATAGCGTACATCGACGAATTTGTGATCGAAAAGGCCTGGCGCGGAAAGGGCCTTGGGCCGTGGCTGCTCCCGAGGCTGTTTCATTTCGAGAACCTGCGTGGTGCGCGGTTTATATTCACCAGGCCGGATGTTCTGCACTACACGGACAGCGGGTTGAGGTATTCTCCGCCGCCGGTGGGGAGAGCGGGGGAAGCGCTCTTCTTGCGTATTGTTCGTTTTTATGAGAGGGTGGGTTGTTCATTGGACTGGGATGTTGGTTTGGGTGATATTTTTTGTTGCAGGCTGGATTCCGCCGTCTTGGAAACTCACAGTTCTTTTGCATAGCCAAAGAAATGCCCTCAGGCTGTCCGTCACATTCCCTGGTAATATCCAGTCCCGAGAGTTGAACCTCTGCTCCATACATGATTGTTGTCGGCACCCTTCCCAAAAGTTGCTGCTACCATGAAATATTACTTTCTGTTGGTGTACATTCAGAGAACGTTCATTAATGTCACTCGACCCAAATTCAATCAAAGATTGAACCCGGTTTCCTATTTTGGACGCGAGTGGTTGTTTGGTCCGCGCCTGTAATCCAAACATGGTACAGGCACACGTGCCACCATTTTTGTGTTCTCACTGCTCAGCGGCAACGCATACAGAAACGCTACGGGCCGAGTACCGCGCGGCTCAATCTTACTGTCGTTCCTATGGACGCAGCACATCCTGCCGGGCGAACGATTGATATCGAGCTCGGCGGCCAGGAGGTCATCACAATTGACCTCGATGCCCTCGATACTGTAGACGAAATCTTGGACCTCTTGTCTGACCCGCAATGCAGGGCTAAAGCATGGATGTGGACAGTGGTTGCCACAGAGTTCTGGAGAAGAGGCTCCCTTGAAGCTGCGGAGAAAGTCGCTACTACCGCGGTCAAAGGTAAGCATTGCCACTATCGCTTTCGCTGCTGTATACTTACCCTCCGTCGTTAGTGTTCAGAGAGAATCACCAGGATCATGCCCTCGGTCCCATTTATTCGCTGCTGGCCAACATTAAGATCGCACACGCGAGTAAGGCTCCGAAAGTGATCCTACCCGACGCTCGTGTGTATTTTCCTTGTAATCTTGTCGCGGTGTATGAAATTCGAGACCAGGGCAGGACAAGATGAAGGACATGCAAACCAAGGCGGATTACTACAAAGAAGCCGCGATCTTTCTTAATTCCGGTGCCGGAGTAGGCTTCAATGGTCATTTGGCGTTCTTAACGCGAGGTTTGTGTCACAACTACTGCGAGAGTCCTTCAAATTTTATGGTTTAGGTATCCACCAACTGGCCACACGGGCCATGTCTGACGCATTGATTTCCTTCAATGGCATCCTGGAAGAGAAACCGACCAATTTAATAGCCCTGATAGGGAAGGTGAGTAATCCAAGATGCTCATCGTTCTAAATTAAACGTATGTTTCCCCAGGGCCGGATATTGTACGCTCAACGGAATTTCCCCGAGGCCCTGAAGACCTTCCGACGTGTGCTTGAGCTGAATCCCCGATGTCTGCCTGACCCTCGAATCGGCATCGGGTTATGTTTCTGGGCTTTGGGTCACAAGGCGAAGGCGAAGGCTGCTTGGCAGCGGAGTCTCGACGTGGTATGTTTCGCTCTGCCTGTATCTCATCGCTTGGCCTCAGCAATATACAGAATCCGAACGAGTGGCCGTCTCAATTACTCCTTGGTCTAGAGGCTATCAACGCGAGCAAAAACGACGGCAGTTCGGAGGCAGAACGGACTCACTCTTTCACCATGGGCACTCGGATGATAGAGCGTGCTTTCAAGGCCAATCAAAAGAGCGCGACCGCCGCTAACGCTCTGTGCGAGCTATTCCTGCGGAAGGGCAGTCATGACCGAGTGTGTAGGATATGTCTGTGGCTATTATCACGATCTAACGCTTGTAGGCTTTAAAACTCGCGGAACGCACTATCCAGTTTGCCGACACTCTCACCGTTCTCACCGAGGGCTACATCAGAGCCGGTCGAGTTTCACACGCAGAGGGGTCCCTTGCGCAGGCGACTAAATACTATTCATCCGCGACAGAAGGTCAGCCGAAACATGTTGTTGGGGCGATCGGTCTTGCTCAGATGCAAATGCAGAACGGTATGTTCTTCCTCTTCATGTCCCTGTTGTTTCCATCCTTATTGTACTGCAGACGAAATGGCCGCGGCCATCCACACTCTCGACACACTCCTCCAACCACCAAATCCACAATCGTCCTTGGAAGCCACCGTAATGCTGGCATCTCTCCGCGCTTATCCTCGTCCGGGCGTTTCCAGTTCAGACGTCGTGGTAGAGCGGGCCAAAGCCCGCGAACTCTTCGACCGGGTGACCAAAGTCCTGGAGGTCGAGGACGCGCGGGCGAACGGCCATGGCCCGAGTCGAGTGTCACGCAGCATCGGCAACGATATCGACATGTACGCCGAGATCGCGCGGTTATGGCAGGGAGAGAGCCTCGATCGGGTGGGTAAATCGCTCACGGAGGCGCTGCGCATCAGCGAGGCTTCAGGGCAAACTGATCCGCGACTGCTGAATAACCTCGGGGCACTCAATCACTTCGATGGCAAATTAGCGGAAGCCAGGGACATGTATCAGAATGCGTTGCAGGTTACCGCCAGTTTGAGCTCGGAGGCCGCCGAGGCTATGTCGACCTCGATTCTCTACAATCTCGCTCGCGTTTACGAGGAGGAGGGCCTGGACGATATGGCGAAAGATGCCTATGAGAAGCTGCTTCTTCGGCATCCGGAATATGTGGATGGTATGGACTCCTCCTTTTTTCCAGGCATGTCGCTAACCGAACGCTACAGCCAAGATTCGGCAAGCACAGATGTTCGCGAATCTTAACCGACAAAACGAGGCGCACGAACTTCATAAGCAGGCCCTTGCCGCGCAGAACTCTAATCTCAACGTCCGCGCCTACTACACCTACTTCCTCATCCAGGCCAACATGTTGAAACCCGCCAAAGATTTCGTCTTTACGACGCTCAAAGACCACGACAAGCACGATGTTTACTCATTATGCGCTGCCGGGTGGATCATGTACCAGCAGTCTCGGGAAAGTCGGGATACCACCCCGAAAGGGATGGAGGAGCGGCGCCGAAATTTCCAGCGCTGTGCCGAATTCTACGAGAAGGCACTACAGCTGGACCCGATGTGTGCGTTTGCTGCCCAGGGTCTGGCCATTGGCACAGCCGAGGACGCTCTCGGCACCTTGAGCGGTGTAGCAACTCCTAGCAATGTGGACGAGGTGCAGAGGCGGCTGAAGAACGCACGCGAGGCTTTGGACGTCTTTGCGAAGGTGCGGGAGTCGATTCATGACGGGAGCGTCTATTTCAATATGGGACACTGCTATTATGCTCGAGATGAGTTCGACCGGGCTATTGAAAGTGTGCGTCGGCCTTATTTTCTTTCTTCCCTCTCAGTCATACTTGTTGCTGATTGGTATATAGTACGAAACGGCGTCGACGCGGTTCTACGCAGGGCACAATGTCCCCGTTTTACTATGCCTTTGTCGATCGTGGTACGCGAAGGCTGGCAAGGACCAGTCGTTTGCCGCGATGACTACTGCGCTGCGGTATGCTCAGCTGGTAGGTATCCCCATCTGCGCCTTCATTGCATCACGCTAACGTTGAGGGTGCAGGCTCTGCACATCCAGCCGAACGACAAAGCGGTTTTGTACAATATTGCCATGATCCAGCAGAAGTCGGCGGAGATGCTGTTTGGGTTACCCACGACGAAGCGCACGCTGAAGGATCTCAAGCGGTCTATTGACCTGGCCCATAACGCGCAGAAGTGAGCGAGCGTGCGACGGCAGGCTCGTGTGGTGAGCTGACTGCATCTTGTTTTGCAGGCTTTTTGCGTCGCTTGCGTCAGATAAGACGGCGATGGTTCCGTACAGCCGCGAGATTGCGGACCAACGACGGAAGTACGGAGATAATATGCTGCGGAAGAGCGAAGAGCATCTAGCAACGCAGAAGCAGTACGAGGATGAACAACGGGAGAAGCGCGATACGGCGCGCCAGAGACGAGAGGAGGAGAAGGAGCGCCAAGAGACGTTGGAGGTGCGTCTTTGTTTTATACAGAGATTTCTAGACTGACGGTATGCGCAGCGGGCACGGATGGAGGAGTTGCGCAAGGATGCAGAGAAGCTCGCTGAAGAGCGGCGGGTGGCGCGGGAGCAGGCTCTGGAGTGGACGAGGGAGGTGCGCATGGACAGCGATGACGAGAAGGAGAGGAAGCCCAAGAAGCCTCGCAAGCACAAGGCAGACGGTCCCGGCAGCGGTGATGAGGCAGAGCCCAAGAAGAAGCGACGGGGCAAGCTGAAGCGCGCGGGTGGAGATCAAGAGGACGAGGGGGAAGAGCCAACCGTCTTCAGTGAGGATGAGGAGGTGGAGCGCCCGAAGAAGGTTTGCCGTTGTTCCCACTCGTCTCTCAAGGCTAATCATTGTTCCAGCGGGTATCAAAGAAGAGGATTCGGGACGAGGAGGATGAGGAGGTCGTAGGAGTTCCCCGGAAAAAGCAGTTGTACGTTTCGCAGTTTCGCGTTCGTTGCCATGTTCTTGCTGACAAGTTTATAGTAAGAGTAAGGAGATGCTTTCAGATACAGATGACGAGATGTCGTGACATGGCTATGTTGTACTACGCTTTCGAATTCTTTGTTTTTTGTATTTGCCAAGGGCACACGGTCCGACGATGGATCCTGATGGATCCCGCACGAACCTGAGACCGCTAATTTCAGTTGAAGTACTACTGGCGCTGTTTTTGCCGCCAGCCACAAACCTAACTCAGTCCCTGGAGCTTGATCGGCGGTGGCGATGACGTCACGCGCGAAAGTGTTTCTCTTCCTGCGACCATACTCAATTGCCTCCCGCTTGGATATAAACTTGGCACCATTAGAGATTAGAGTTCAGCAATAATGCCTTCGGTACCGTTGACCTTCTGCTGCTTTAGCCACCTCATCCCGCCCAGATAACCACGCTTCTTTTTGACTGCGACAATACCCTCGTCCTCTCAGAGACCCTCGCTTTCGAGGCCTGCGCAGAGCTTGCCAACGAGATCCTTGCATCGCAGGGCATATCAGACCGTTACACCGGCCACGCCCTATTCACCGAGTTCGTTGGCCAGAATTTTCGCGGCATGATGGCCTCGCTGCAACAGAAATACTCGTTCGATCTCCCGTCGGCCACTTTCGATGCGTACGTCACCCGTGAAGAGGACCAGGTCATCGGGAAGATCAAAGAGGCGCTGCTGCCGTGCGTTGGCGCCGACGCGGAGGTGGCGCGGCTTGTCGCGTTAGGGCGGTTTGAGATGGCGGTCGTGAGCTCAAGCGCGGGGCGGCGCGTCGAGGCGAGTGTGGACAAGGTCGGGATGGACAAATACTTTCCACGAAACAGGATATTCAGCGCGGCCACGAGCTTGGAGAAGCCTACCAGCAAGCCCGACCCGGCGATTTATTTGCACGCGTGCAAGGTCATGGGAAAGCAGCCGGGAGAGTGTGTGGCGATTGAGGATAGCAAGAACGGCATATTGAGCGCTGTGCGTGCGGGGATCCACACAGTCGGCTATGTGGGTAGTTATGAACCGAACCAGCAAGACGAGATGAGGCGTGTGTTGAAAGAAGCCGGCGCAGACCCTATTATGGCAGACTGGGCCGAATTTCCTGCGTGTTTAGAGCACATAGAGAAGTCCTAGAATGTTGACGTAAATGAGACTGGTATTGGAATCATAATTGGATGAATGGAATTGGGAGTGGGGGTGTCCCGAATAGTTTCTCAGCCGAACCGAGATGCTGAATTTCAGCAGTGACAAGGGTAAGTAGTCGAATATGTGCACTGTGGTTTGTATGGTGATATGTGACATCCTTTTTTTCCTGGTGCAAACTCCTATAAATTGTGGCTGTTTTATTTGCTTGCCAATCTCAAGTCGGTGAGGTACAGATTAACTTCCTAATTTGGATTCGAGCGGTTGTTTGGATCGGAGCCTTCATCCAAATACAGCTCTAAACCTCCCTTCAAGTTGTTCCCTTATCCATCTGCGTTCTGCGGCACGCTCCAATGTTTAAGACATGGGACTTGAAGCTTGAATTGCAGGCAGGTCATTGATAGCGACTACAAACTTGCAAACAGGCGGGCGAGCCAGTGCGCGCTTGTCTTTCATCAGTTATTGCTTTCTCGCTGTCACGGTTCTCTGGGTCGCCTCTCAGTCGCCTCCTACAGTACTACTAGGCCGCTAGTCGCGCGTCTTATCAAGCGTCTGCACTCATAGTCGCCTCTTGGTCGCCAGTGGTCGCCTCCTAGGCCACTAGTCGTGCCTCCTATCAAGCGTCTGCACTCTAAGTCGCCTCCTACAGTACTACCAGGCCACTAGTCGTGCCTCCTATCAAGCGTCTGCACTTTTAATAGCCTCTTGGTCGCCTCCTACGGTACTACTAGGCCGCTAGTCATGGGATAGCGATGAATGACGCACACACTAGTAGCGCGCGCGGATGCGACAGAAATCAGAAGTTCAAAAGCGGAGATCCGGACACCAGTTATATAAAAGAGTGGGATAAGGTGACACGAGAGCTGGGTTCTTCATTACCATTCCATCGCAATGACTCTCGACTCTTCCCAAATCGCTGGCTCTTGGCTGAAGTCCTTTGGAGAATTCCTCCACGCCGGCGACATATCCGGTGTGATATCTTGCTTTGCTCCTGACGGCTACCTGCGCGATGTACTCGTCTTCACTTGGAACAACCGCACATTGGCTGGCCGGGCACGGATCGCAACTTATCTGATGGACACGCTGAAGCCTGCGACAGTTACGCAGGTCAGACTTGACACCAGACCGAATTTGAGCCCCGAACACTGGCCTTTAACACATACCGCATCAGGGGTGTGTTCTGGATTCACTTTCGATACTGCGGTCGGTTATGGACAGGGGTATCTCACGCTGGTGGTGAATGAGGCTGGCGAATGGAAAGCGTTGACAGTGTTTGTCATGCTCACGGACATCAAAGGCCACGAAGAGTCTGGAGCTGAGACGGGAGTGTATGGGGGGCATACGCTTGCGTGGCACGATGTCCATCGCGAGCGCCGTCTAGCCATTGAGCGCGACCCGCATGTACTGATCAGTGCGTTTTTCTTCACTGTTTCAGGCCATGGATCGAAACTAAATTCTGATCAAGTCGGCGGCGGGCAAACCGGGCTGAACGTCGGAGCCCGATTTCGACAGATGAATATCCCAACACTCATCATCGAGAGGAACGCGCGAATTGGTGATAATTGGAGACAGCGGTACCCAACCCTAACTCTGCACACGAGCAAGTCGCGTAACGGAAGTGATTACAGATTCTCTGCAACTTGATCCCAGATATATCTGACCATCTCTGTCCAGTGTTGTACCAGCCGTACCCCGCAAACTGGCCTACGTACACACCTCGCGACAAACTTGCTGATTGGCTCGAACTGTACCCGATCTCGCAAGATTTAGTTATATGGACAAACTCGGGTGCACTCCCTACGCCGACTTATGATCCCGCGGCCAAACGATGGACCGTAGTTGTTGACCACGCTGGCGAGCATGTCACCCTTCATCCAGCGCACATCGTTCTCGCCGCAGGTCTCCTGGGAGCTCCTCGCATCCCATCCATTTCGGATACCGACCTTTTCCACGGAACGACTGTTCACGCTTCAGCGTACGCCGGCGGAAAGGATTATGTTGGGAAGCGTGCCCTCGTCGTTGGCGCAGGCACCAGCTCCGCCGACATCTGCCAGGACCTTGCCTTCCATGGAGCCGCGGAGGTCACCATGCTCCAGCGCTCCACTACCTGCGTAGTATCCGTTGAAAATGTCGCGCGAATGGTGGAGAGAATGTGGCCTGCAGATGTCCCTACGGACGTGGCGGATTTCAAGTCGCAGGCTATGCCGATTCTACTTTGGCGCGAGATGGCAAAAGCCAGGACGGAGCAGATGTGGGCTGAGGAAGCAGAGACGCACAAGGGATTGCGAGAGGCGGGATTAAGTCTGAATATGGGGAAAGACGGAAGCGGCCAATATCCACTGGTCTTCGAGAAGTTCGGAGGTGAGTTCTTTCATTCTTTCTAATTAATATTCATTGAAACCATACACTCAGGTTACTGTGAGTAATTAATCCTCCACACAATTCGCGTTCACCGTTGCTCTAGGGCTCGACGTTGGCGTCTCAAATCTCATTCGCACGGGCGAAGTCAAAATCAAGCATGGCGTCGAGATTGCCCGGTTTACAAAGAACTCTGCTGTGTTCACCGATGGGTCGTCTCTGGATGTTGACGCCGTAATCTTCGCGTACGTCTCTTCCATGTTTCGATGAACATGATATATGTTTTGATCAGGACGTCATACCAAAATATCCGTGATACCATGCGCGGGTTATTCGGCGACACAGTCATCGACCAGACCAGCTTTGTCTGGGGACTCGACGGAGAGGGTGAGCTGAACGGATGCTATCGCCCATCCGGGTATCCTGGCGCAAGTCAAATCCACTCATGGCACGCTCGCTTACTGAAACGACTCTCATTAGCTTTGGTATGCGGCTGGTGACTTCGTTACGAGCAGGTTTTACTCCAAGCAGTTGGTAAATTGTTCTCTTTACTGCAGCCTTACTTCGGACTCATTCCGCTCCCCAGGCGCTGGAAATCAAAGCGATTGAATTGGGCCTCCTGACGTAACTCGATAATTTTTCATACTGATAGTAACACTACTAGTAAGTGGCTTCCGTATGAATATAGACAGTGATGGGGACACACTCTATACATCCATGTCCTTGTCAGATATCGGTACTTCCGCTGCTCAAACCTTTGCCTACAATGTTTCAAGAACGGTGGCATATACCATTGCACTCGATTTCGAGGCGGACTTGAGATCGTATTCTGAATCACTTACACAAGATCCCAGCCTGGTCCATCGTCTGCTGCTGAAGGACGGAGGTGCACCGACATTTCCCGCGGCCACAATGGCCCTGCATTTCCGAGGAATGCACCTACCCTGACCCCCTCAAGCCAGACAATCCAAAACCGCTCCAGGCCCACCAATACGAGACCATAGGCTTGCCCTTCCATATACATTCTACCTTTCCTCCGCCTTTCGTCTTACCAGCACACCAGCATCCTCACCCGCACTTTGCAACTTCCATAGCCGTCCCTGCGCCGCTCGTCTCGATCGATAAGATGCGTGATCCCGACCGCGAGCACGCATTACAGTGCGCGTTGTTGACCGCACCCGAGCTCGTTGCGACGCATGGGGGTGAGCTGAGCGGCGACGTCCTTGCGCTGCGTGCACTCGCAGAGGCAGTGGAGGCAGCCGTGCGGGGCTAGAAAGCTGGCGCGCTGGGTCTGGATTGGGGTGAATGGAAGTATCTTCCTTGGTAAACTTGGTCGAAAAATATTATTGATATTGAATCAGACGGAGATCTCACAGGGATGCGGCGTGCAGGGCAAGTGCCTGATGTCCCTGTCTACCTCCTCGCGCGCGACCCGCCGAGCCAGTCACAGTAGAGATTTTTGGAGAGGGTCAAGGAGACTGAAAACGAGAATAATCGAGATAATCGAGACTTGCACGAAGGCCACGGTGAAGAGAGCAGAATTTAAATGATATGTCGTTTTACAGCGCTCCCTTATTTTCGTATATCTTCCTTCTTACTCAATCGCCGTCGTCGTCCTTCGTCTAGAGGCGTCTACTTCATAGTAGCCAGGTTCAAATGTCATTCTGCAACTTAACAAGTTCCTATTGAGCCTGCAGTCACCCTGCTTCGCCGATGAAGATATTCGAGAACGGTATAAGTACAGATACACTAAGAGGATGAATTAATGTTTGTGTTTTTTCGAGCGCCTTTCTACAACACTACTGGCCCAATCATCATCCAGGTCGTCGTCACCGTCCTCAAGGCTGCGCTTCGGCGCAGAGTGGCCATGGGCCATCATCCATGCTTTATATCGGCCATACGCGTCGGCCACGAGGTAATTGTCGAGAGCCTCATAGAACAGGTCCCAATCAAGCGCAAAGGAAGTTCCTGCCAGCGCTTCCGTGAATTTTTCTCTGGTCATGACCTTTTGGCGAGCGCTATATGGATGCTGTCCTGCACACCAAACAGGTCGTCGTCTTGAGTATTGCCCTCAATGAGACAAAGTGTACCCTTAAGAGACATGTCACAGCCCATGGAAAGATGGTTGAGAATAGGATTCTTACAAACTTCTCCACCCCCTTGGCACCCTGGTGATGAATGGTCAAAGTAATGTCGTCTATCCGTCCCCAAGTGTGCCGAAGGAACTCCACAGGGCCAAGGAGTTTGCGTTTTCGGAGCATCGGTCCGGGGAATGCTGGTACCAGGCTGCGGTTTTTTGGAGGAGGATCGGTTGGCGTTTTGAAAACTTCCGAGACCACGATTTCAATGCTGACGACCGCTCGTACAACCGGATCTTCAAGGCACTTCTGGATCTTTTCAGACAGTTTCACCTTTGGCTGGGACCAGGCACACTCGAAGAGAATGGAATATTGAACGGATGAGCCCTCCACTATCTTCCCAAAGGCGAAATCGGGGGTTACCGATGACCTGGACGGAAGGTGAATGTCATGGTTTGTTGCGACGACGAACGGATCATGGGCAATGGCGGCAATGGGTTTGAGAAGGATGGTGAAAGACTCGTGGACCCTGCTCGGGTAGGTGAGGATAACGAGCCTATCTGGGTGCAAATATTCAAGTCTTAATCGCGAAATCAGCAACAGTACGAAGATGGAAACGGAACTGACTTCCAACTCAGCGACTCTGCATGATCACTCCGGACTACATTCCACACAGCGGGGTCCACGTCGGGGATTTCCTGAGATAGATTATAGATATATATATACCGAGAAAAGGACATACCTCATAGCGAGTACTCGAATCCAAATGCTCTATGCCCTTCAATATCTTAGTTACTACTTCCTCAAGCTGCGGCCTGAGGTTAACAGAATCCGAAAATGAGGACGACGAACACACCTCCGAGTCAGCACGGACATCTTTCTTGTTGGGCGTCTGAAGATATGCCGCGACCGGGCGAGGTTGCTCGACGATGTGCTTCACTTTATTGTGCATAGTAGTGGGCTGTGGCTGGCGGTGACGTCCGAGCGACTATCCGATGACCGAGTCGCTGTGAGGGTATGATCCTGGTATCGGTCCATCACGGCGGCCATGGACCATGGTCGTTACGTTCGACTCTGAGCAAAGAATGTACTCATGCATGTTACCTTGCATGTTACAGACCAAATTAGGCAATTCGTCGAAATGAAAGGTGAGAAATTGGAAAATCATAGACGCGGACAGCAGCGGGAGGCGAGCTAAGCGCACAGGTAAGTACTTAAACAGCTAAATAATCCGCAAGATGATTGTCCGCGAGGACGAAGCAAAGCTCGGCGAAGAAGGTCCATCCAGAGGTGGAGCAGGACAATAGCCAGCCTGACTCCGCGACTGCGCCTGCACCTGAGGCATGTCTGGACCTACACCCCCGTCCCCATCCGCACCCGACTCCTCGATGGCTGTGCTGAAACACCTCAAGCTGGCACCGGCAGTCGAACGAACGAGTCTACGACGGAGTGGACAGATGCCGCTTACGGGGAGGAAAGGGGAGTACACCTACCCTGCATCCGCGTTCTTCCCCGAATCGAAGCGCGCGCGGAAATGTCGGCACTGCGATCCCATTCAAGTCGACTCCCAAAATGTGTGTGGGCGCACGCGGGGACAGTGCATAATATACTGCGACTGCTCTATTCCAATCTGAGGCCACCATCTATTCGCGTGCGGGTACATTGTCATTCCCAAGTCATTCTGTGATATCGTGGATCAGTGCACATATGTAAAAACATTGGCAAGAAATCGTTACTCAAGCTGGCTACCAATAGGATACCGGCGGAGGGGGAGCCCACGCCGATGGGTTCACCGGTGCATCAGGCAATCCCAGCCAGGGTGAATACTGCGTACGCGGAGGCGGAATGTAAACTAGGGAGACGGCAAGACCCATCTCAACGAAGGCCTGGAGATCGGGCATAATGTCAACCACGATGTCCCTTCGGAACTGGATATCAACGCGGTTAAGCGTGGGTCGGGATCCCTGCATCCTCGCGGTGATGAAGAGGAGGACAGCCCGATCCGAGAGGTTGGACCCGTGGTCTATAGAGAGATGCTGCAACGCAGGACAAAGTCCCGGGGACGTCGTCAGAACTGCCAGTATATCGTCGTCGAGAGCTGTTTGTGGCGGACCCCATGGGTACTCAATGTCAGAGATCTCGAGCCGCAGTATGGAAGGTGGCAAAGGATGGAATGTTTCTAGCAAGGAAGTTTTCGAAAATATGTTCGCGTCAATCCGAAGGTTCTCTAGGCGAACCAAACTCGCTAAGAAGTTCCCGGGGGATGGAGAATCTTGCGTCGAGCTGAAAATCGTCAAGTTGCGCAACTCGGGTAAGGAGAGGCGCATTAATAGAACCGAGATAGCAGAAGTCACACGAGCGATACAGCGGATGGCGAATGTATGAAGGAATGGGAGTTCAACGATAGGATGCTGCGACATCGGTATTGCGGTGGAATCGTGAAACCATTAACTTGCAGCACCGGAGCTCTGGACACCCCGAAATCACACGGAACAATGCATCGCTCGTCATTGTTGGTGGGACGGTCCATGGAGGCCCGCTGACTGTCAGGGTCGTTAACCGGTTCCATTGGAGCGGCAAGTCTTGAGGCATGAAGATGCTTGCGGGAACAGAAAAACTCGAGATTCGAGCGCCGGGGAGCATGTTAAAGGGTCCATAGGCAATGGCATCAAGCAGGCGATGAGCTTGATGATAGCGGAATGCGACGGTCTCCAGCCCCGGCATATCGGCGTCAATGTACGACATGACCTCCGATAATAAGGAAGGTGGAGTTGTGAAATGGATATGTTGCCAACGCGGCGCGAATAAGACAAGAGTCTGTATGAATTGGATGCTAGTTGCAGATGAAGTTGTGGGGAAACCGCCTTCTGGAGGAACCTCTGAGGCGCTTTGGAGGGAAATCGACAGCGGGTAATGTCCAGAACGCCCCAACCACGTCTTGGTAATCTCTAAGCGCTGGGCCACTTTCTGGTCGAAAGATGCAGCAGCTGGACCAGACGGGCCTGGTAACGGTTCTACAACGTGGAGACTGGCCCACAGTCGGGGTGTGGAGAGTGAGATGGTTCTCCAAGAGCTGCATATGCGTCCGAGAAGTACAGTCGCCTCAGAAGCGCTCATAACGCAATTCCGGTGGGTGGGAAGGCATGCGACGAACAACTCCTGGATTATATCCAAAGGCAGCCTACGGATAGGCGACATGAGGGATTTGTGAGCCTTAACGTAGGCTCCAATACGGTGACGCTCCTCCGCAAGTTTGTCGATGGTTTTTTGCAGGTTAGTGATTTCATCGTCCAGTCCTTTCAGTTGGAGAGTCGGTTCAACGAGAAGAGCTTTGATCTCGAGTACCTCCTCGTCGGTAGGGCAGTAATTAGTTCCTAGCTTGGAGACGAACGGGGACGCCATAAAATCACAGAGCCTAGAGGGCGCTGCAGCTGGCAGAGGCGGCTGATGGACACGCTCATGTGACTTCAGTAAGCGCGCGCCGTACTAATACTATAGGCGCCTATACGTTCGAGTCGAACGGCGACATCATCTTTCCCATATCTAAAGATCGAATCGTCTACGAAATTGTCGCCACTAATGCGCAGATTCACCTCCAGCGGAGTGTACTATGACTATGACTCAAGGTAAGCACGATACCATAAATAAGTACATACCAATTATAGAAGAATACACTTTCGAAATGTTTGAGCGCGCTGAGCAGGCTGAAACGGAGGACAAGAAAGATGAGAAGAAAAATGAGAACGACAAGTGAGGCGGAGGCAAGCCCCATCGTCACGGTAACACCAGAAGCGCAATGTATTATACAGAAAGAGTATCAAGACACGGCTAGTAGCCGAATTAGTACTTGAGGACGCGAAGGATCGTTTTGACCTCAGGAGAGCGCAGTATGAGCCAAGAAACGGGTAGCGATAGAATATTGGGACATCGGAAGAGATCCTTCACCAGATTGATTAGATGTTGACCCAAGTCACCACATAGTTCTACACGCGAAGAGTTGGCGTCCGACGGAAGGGCATTCACAAGTTGGTCACCTTGAAAGTCGCATCGTCCATTTTTAGTTGGGGTGGAGCTCGATGGTGGAGGGAATAAGCACCGAGGAATGAAATGTACTGAGGACGCGCAGGGTCGTCTTGACCTCAGGAGAGGTGTATAAGGGAGGAAATGGGTTTAGCAATAGCCTATTGGGATATCGGAAGACATGTTCTTCACGATATCAATTACATGTTGAGCGAAGTCACCCCACAGTTGAATACGCGTCCAACGAGCAACCGCAGGTGGGATCCAACGCGACGCCAGTTCGGCGTCGGTCCACCATCGTGAGGCGATCATGCCCACCAGAGTATCTTTCGTAAAATTGTCGCCGATGTCTTCCAAGCGCAAGTAGTGCAAGTGAGGGACGAGGGGGGTCACACCGGCTTTGTAGCATAGGGCGTCGATAAGGGCATCATCGAAGCAGGCAGGGCAATTATTTAATTTCAGATGGGTGAGGGACGGTGCATGGCGAATGGCAGTCCTCAGGTCGTCCGATGTGAGGCACGAGTACCGAAACTCGAGGTGAGTAATGTTTGGTGCCCGCAGCTGGAACGTTGTGAAGCTGGTCTGTGTCCATACCTCATTTCCGATCGCTATCATCTCAAAATCCAGACATAGATTGTCCAGCACAGGAGTCGACAAACGTTCCAAAAACGGTGTGACATGTCCCGCCAACCCAAAGAAGTCGAGGGTCAAAAAATGCAGGTGGTTGAGGGGGACAATGTCTTGTCCGGCTTCGGGAAGCACACTCCATCCCGCTGTGCTTACATTTGCCGTGATAAGGTTCGTGCACTGGCCCAAGACATCAAGGGCGATGGTGACAAAGTCCGTGTCGAGGGTGAGATCGATAAGTTGGGCCCAGGGCACGAGAATGGGTAGTGCATTCGAAGAAAGATGAATGCTCAATGCGCGGAGCTGAGGAATGGTAGTGAACGATGGAAGGGCAGTGAGGTCTACGTTTTCGGCGAAACTTCCTAGGCTCAGCTCTTCGAGGCTCTCTAGCTTGCATTCAGCCAGTTGGCTGATCAAAGAAGATGATGCGTCGTCCAAGGGGTGAACGTGAGTTAAGGTCAATGAATGCCATCGAGGGGCAGTCTTTAGAATTTCATCTGGTATACGATCATCTTTTCTGCAGTGCTCCAGCACCAAGGAGACGGGTATGGTGAGCGGTGCAGAGCGAACCAGCCATGCTTTCAAACCATCGGTGTAAGCATGGTGTCTATCCCCCGGTCGAAAGCTTATCCAGATAGGCCTGGCCCATAGTCGCGGGGTACTATGGGCGACCTGTCTCCAGTCTGAACAGACCTGCGATATTCGAAACGCGTCCTCGATGTGGGTGTGGACGCCAATCGTCAGCTCGAAAATCTCGGCTAGCAATTCCACTGGTAGAGTGTGAATGGAGGAGAAGAGGTGTCTGAGCGCGGATATGCAGGCACGCTCGCGGTCGCGAAGTTCGATGAGGGTGCTGATTTGCGATTCAAGGGAAGTAATCTTCAACTCTGATTCTTCGATGAACCCTTCGACATCCGCCTTGGAACTTTTTCTGGTTCGCTCCTTCTGCTGGAGGACAATAGCCCGCATGGAAAAGATGGTGACGGCCATAAGAAGCTCGAGAGGGTCGAGAGGATCGAGAGACTGGACTTTGAAGTGTGGATGCACTTGGTGGAAGCCTGAAGGCAGAGCCTGAAACGCGACGTATGCGATACAGGCAGTCAGTCGTAATTGCGCTCCGGAGCTTCTTTTTGCACAAAAGCAGAGCTCGCGTTCAAAAGCAATACCTCGTACCGGGAAAAATTCATAAATTACGCGTCATGAAAGCAAATGCTTGTGGAGAGGGTGTACAGACGACGGAAAGTACACTGTATAGTAATGCAGGACATAGCGAGTAGGGGAACCGATGTGTGGGAGATGTGCGGGATGATGGAGGAACTGAGATAGGATGTAGATAGAACCAGTGAGATGATGCCAATACAGAATAAAGAAACGGAGATAAAAGAAATAGAGAAAGATCGCGAATCGCAGTCAGCCTACCGCTTCCCGCTCTTCGCGCGCGTCGACCGCCGCGTACCGACGGGGGTCTGCGTCGTATCGGCGGTTGCATCAGCCTTCGCCTTCGCCTTGCGCGTCGTCGTCGCGCTCGCTTTGACCGCCGCACCGCGCTTTCCCCGCGCGGCGGCCTTGCCTGGCGTTCCCGCGTCCTCCGCGCTGCGGCCCTTTTTGCGCAGCGGCCCGGGCGAGTCCTCCATTTCGCTCAGCGGGCTGCTCGCCTCCGACTTCCCTGGGCCTGCACCCTCTTCCATCTCCTCCGGGAGGGGCGTCAGCTCCGAGTGCACGCGCTTGTTGAGGCCCTTTCCATTCGCATTTGGAGTTCCGTTCGTCGGTGGCAGCTTGCTTCCGCTGGCGGTCGCATTCGCATTGGTAGAACTCTGAGATGCGGGGCGATAGAGGTCGTCCGTCTCCTGGCTTTGCGCGTAATTCACCATCTCCCAGCTCGGTTCGACGAGCGGCAGGCCGACATCTGCTGCTTGCTGCAGTACGTCCGCGCGCCGTCGCAGCCCGCCTTTCTTGTGCAGTGTCAGCCCTGGCGGCGTAATTGACGGCGTCAGCCGGCCATCGCCCCCCTCTGCGCCGTCTGTCTCTGCGTCCGTGGTGGTGTCTGCATTCGCAGCAGCATCGGCCTGGGCAGTGGCAGAGCCGGCGACAATGGCCAAGCTACTCATGCCCCCGTTGAGCTTCAAATGCTCGAACCCCTGGCTCACTGCCTCCGCCTCGCCCGCGAAGCTCAGCTGGTCCGCCGTGCGCATCGACACGTCCTCCGAGAGCGACGTGCTCGTGCTCGTGCTGCTGCCGGCGCCGTTGAACCGCTGGTAGTCGATCGGGTGCGCCAAGACGTAGTCTCGGAGCCATGGGTGGTTGAGCGCGTCGGTGAGCTTCATGCGGGCGCGGGGGTTGTGATCGAGGAGGCGCCTGATGAAGTCTATGCCTGCGGAAGAGAGAGGATTTTAGTGAGAGCGTGAGACGTTGGTAGGGCAGGCTAACAATCGGCGCTGAGCCCGAGAATTTCGAGCTGGCTCCAGTCTATCAGACGCCCAGCTATCCGCGTTTTGAGGTCGTCTATCGAGGACTCAATGAATGGGGTGGTATTCGAGAGCCTGCAGGGTGTCAGTAAACCAGATCTCTGTACAGATAACGACAAGGAAAAAGAAACCGCCGAGAGGGACGAACGGAGGGAAGAGAAGACATACATGCTGAACGAAATAACCCCGACGGACCAGGAGTCCACGAGCGAGTCGTACCCACTGTTGTTTTGCTGCGTGACGACCTCCGGGGCTAGGTATGAGGGTGTACCGCACATGGTCTGTCGACCATTGAAAAAATGGAATCTGATTCTCTTCGGAACGGCATACCTTGAGCATAGTCATGCTGTCGACGATTTTGGCAAGGCCGAAATCTGCGACCTTCACGATCGGCGGATCGTCGTTAGTTAACAACACATTCTATGATGTGTTTAGATTAGAGTCTGTGAACCATGAGCAGAAGGGGAATCCGACCTCGGGCTTTAGATCGCGATGGGCGATGCCCTTGTTGTGGATATACGCCAGCGCCTGGCACATCTGGTACGTTATGTGCTTCGCCATATCCTCTGCTGCGCGACAGTCACGAATAGACAACGATCACAAAGGCGCAGCGACTCACACAAACCATTATGTTGCAAAATGTAGTCCAGAAGGTCACCGCCCTGAATTAGTTCGAGGACAAGGTCTGGGCGTTCAGTCAGCATCATCTGAATGAACTTGGCTGAAAAGTCGACATACCAATGCTGCCGTTGGCGTTCCAGAACACCTCGCGCAGCTGGCAGATGTTGGGGTGACGGAGCGTCTCCATAACGTGGATCTCGCGGTTCGAGCGAGTGCGGGCAGACTCGGAAGCTGCTGTACCTGAGGGACCATTCTGCCGCTTGGTCTGGAGTTGTCCGGTCAACAAAGACAAAAACATGGAGACAAAGACAAAGAGTGAGACCTCGTGGATGACTTTGACTGCGACCCATTCGCCCGAGGCTCTGTGGAGCGCTTTGTAGACAGTCGCGAACGAGCCCTTGCCGAGTTCGGTGGAGAGGTCGTAAAAGTTATAAAGTGCGCGTTTCACGACACCGGACACGAGATCGCGAAAGATGAAGCCTGGAGAGCAAGTTGAAGTACAAAGAAAACTCAAAGCACCAAAACAACTGACGATAGTCAAAGGCCCCGTTCTCCTCCGTGGACCTTGTTGCGACGCCAAATGCAACCTCGTTGCCGTCCTTGAGCAGACGCTGCTGCCCCTTGCCGATTTTTTCGCCATTGATCTGCGGCCAGTCAGTCGCGCTGCTGCGCCGTCGATTAGCGTACACATACAAAGGTCCCGTTGCTGGACGTGTCCTCGATAGTTATTATTGAGTCGACGTTTTCGAGCCCGTTCCAGCGTATGGTTGCGTGACGGTTGCCTGTGCACGGACGTCTATCAAAATATTGCCCACAGCAAGTGCCCATAGCCACTCACTGATTTTGAAGCCGGGAAAGGTGACAAGATTATCTGAATGGCGCCCAACGGTAATCTCTAATGAGTCTCTGGGGAGTAGAACGCGTGGAATAGATTGGCTGAGACACGGTGTGAGGTACCCCCACAAGTCTTCATTTGATTCGGGAGAGTCTGGTTGGGTGAGTGGCTGCGTCTGGACTTGGTCCTCTTGCGTCTGCTGCAGTTCCTCGACCGGGACGTCCTCGTCCATGGTGGGGGAAGGAGAAGAACGAAGGCGAGAGAAAGAAACCGAGACAAAGTCTATTTCAAAAGTGCCCAATGGGGAAGATAAAGATTGGCGTTCAAAGATCAAACATACGTAAGCGGAAATCCTTTGTACTTACGAGTTGGCCGCAGCGACGGGAGGTATCACAGCAAGTTCTGGCTATCCGAGACCGGCGCAAAGACAATTTTACAAGACAAAACGGCTCGGCTCTAGATCTAGACCTTCAGTTCAAGTTTTGCAAGCCTTTGATTCTGGGCCTACAAGTTAAGTACATACAACCAACGAATTTGGGGTTCTCCTGTTTATTGCAAGCATTTCTCATCTGGCATCTTCTTCTAAATGTACCGGCGGCATCGTGGACGACCTTGGGCTTACGTTTGATGCAGAAGGATGCGACCCTGACTCGCTGCGGCCCCAGATTTCCGTCACTGTTATCCGTCTATCTCAAGTCTATCTGAAAAACAATACCTCTAGTATCTGCGAGGATGCAAAGATCCGTTACTCCTCTCGGAATTCGCAGTTCGCCGTCGACCGAAACGCAAAGTCTACTGGATGGCGGCGCAGAAGGGCGCTAATTCGGCGGGCGACGCCGAGCTATCTTCGAACAATTGAAATAAATGGTCCAGGTGCTTGGACGCCCCGGACACGGGATTTGAGTCCTCGAAAAATGGTTCTTCAAGATATTCAAGATCAACTCGTGTCACCTTCAAGCTCAAGTATGCGCAATGATCCCGGCCGTATTGCATGCAGAGCAACTCATTCCAAAATCTGATCCGCGTCGGCCCTTCACCTGAGGCTGTAGCGGGTGAAAAACGCGCACTAGAATGTAGTCTCCATGGCAAGCTCGACCCCCCGACATTCGCGCATAAATTCTGCCTCGTCGATCCATAGCCCAAGAATGAACGTTTATATAGAATCGATCAGATCGCACGACAGAACTATCATCAAGGGTGCAAATCCGAACTCAGAACATCCCCGACGTTGTGTTTCAAAAACGACGCTCTTTCATCCAACCATACAAGACTCTCTATTTCTCGCGTCAAATTTAGCGGGCCCTCGCGTCGGCGTCGGGCATAGCGTTTCGGTATGAATGCCCTGCTTGTACAATGAGATAAAGTCGCGCTAGCGATCCATCTTCAATTGCGCACCCGAATTGCCTCATGGGAATGTTGAACAATATGTTCTGCGCACAACAGGAACTTGCCAGATGCCAGACAGCAAGTACCCAGCCAGAATTTCGCAGCACAGCTACGCGCGACGGAATGCAAATTATTCGACCGGGTTGAGTCCAAGAGTCTCACAACACTTGATGCAGGTACAGATGGTTTGGCTGCGTGGCGGACTCGGTGAGCTTCAATAGGATGGATCGAATTATAACCGCACAAACTTTGCCTACCACATCCGCCCCATATCGATAAATATGGTTTGAGACCGTTCGACAAAGCTCTTCGCAGTGTGACAATAAATTGGTGTTTCTGCTCCCACTGGGACTATTAGCGATGTGTTCGTTTGAAATGGTCTCCATCTTCTTTGATAACCAGGCTGTATTTATAGATCCCAATAACTTTACGGACCCATTCCATACCGAATGAATCATTTTGAGTCTCAAGTTGGCCTCAAGGATGACATCGGAGACGCGACAATGCCCGCCGTCCATAAATGGTAACCTCGGTTAACGTTGCAACGTCACGTGACCGTGTTCTCCCTTGACACCGACTCCTTTTGTCTGCCTTTTGTTCTCTTCTCTTCGCCTCTACAACGGACCCGACGCTATAACTGGGTCTTGAGGTCTTTGTACTTTGTCCGGTTCTTTTCCTTCCCCTCATCTACCGCCCAGTAATCACCATGCTCTCTAGAGTCGTTACCGCGGCTCTTGTTCTCGCAGGATGTACGACTAGCGCCATTGCTTGGGGTGCTGCGGGTATGTCGCTCTCCGCGAACGCGTCGTTATCCTCATTGCGTAGGCCACGAAATTGCGGCCACCATCGCTCAAATTCACCTCCACCCGAGTGTATTCCCCAAGATGTGTGCAATCCTCGACTACACGTCGACGAATCCCAATGAACCCCAATGTCACCTCGCCCCCGTCGCGACGTGGGCCGATAGAGTGCGGTTCAGGATGCGGTGGTCTGGGCCGCTTCACTACATTGGCGCTGCTGATGATTATCCGTCGCAAACGTGCGCGTTTCCCGGGGCTCGCGGCTGGCAGGGGAAGTACGGCGGCAATGTTCTTGGTGCCATAAGAAATGTCACCAATATCCTCGAGGATTCGGTGTACTATAGCGAGACTGGGAGAACGACTTCTGCTTCAAGCTATGATGCGGAAAACGAGGCGCTCAAGTTTCTCATCCATTTTATGGGTGACATGCATATGCCGCTCCATTTGACTGGACGGGACCGAGGTGGAAACGTGCGTACTCTTCCCGTACCTGCCCGCCGGAGCTTAACGCGAGGTATTTCAGTCCCAAAAGGTTTTATTCAGCCACCGACAAACTAGTTAGTCATGAATTTTTCCGCTGCGGCATTTTAGCTCAACCTGTTCAGACCTCCACTCTCTATGGGACGGCCTGCTTATTGCGAAAGCTCTCAGGTCCGTTCCCAGAAAGTACGAGTACCCTCTGCCTGCTCCCAAGATCGAATATGCTCTCCGCGGCACGATCTACGACTCGTACGTCCGGATGATCATGTGGGAGGGTGTGCTGGGCAACTGGAAGAACGAGGTCCCCGAGTGGCTTACTTGCCCAGCCACCACCCGATCCCGTTCGCTGCCTCTCGCGTTCCCCACATCCTTCGCCGCATTCTGGGAGCAGACTCTGGTCGTGTGGAATCGCGTCACGGGCGGCGGCGTGATGGACACCGATGACGACCTCATCTGCCCATACTACTGGGCGAAGCCGATCCACGCGCTCAACTGCGCGATCGTATGGCCAAAGGCGCTTGACGAGCCGCCCTACAGCAATCACACGCGGCTCGGCGACGCGACGTCCGGGTCGCCGCACCATCAATGCGCTTCTTCCGAGTCAGCCGTCAGCGAACTCGCGCAGGTAGATAGAGCCGGGCGTTTTGTCGGGGGCATATATGGGGGGCCATACCTCGAGCTGGACACGCCGGAATATTCGGGCGTGATTAGCAAGGAGTGGATCATCGAGAAGCTGCTCGCACAGGCCGGCATCCGTCTTGCAGGAGTGCTGAATTATCTCTTCGCCGACATTGAAGATCCCGAGGAGGCGAAGTTGTGGAGTCGTGGACTGCGTATCCATTTCTGAGGGTACCGCGGTTTGTATCTTGTAGTATCTTGTACTACTAGGACAGTCTGTAGAAACTGACGATAGATTCGGAGCCAATTTGCATTTATTTTTCCGGAGGACACCAGAACTGGTTTCCTGCTGTTTCACACGCGTGTTGGCAGCCTGAGTGAGGCCTCTTGTCTTTGACCCTTTGCACAAAACCTCGTTCGCTCGTAACCTCCGTGTTCAAGTTGTTTCTCAAACCTAGCGGTAAACACTGTCACCGGCCGCCATCATTCCACCGCCATGTCTTCCCCGTTTGCGTCACGGCTAGGGACAAACTATTGTCCCCCAGACGAGGAATTAGCCCAAATCCAAGGCTTCTTGGTCGAGCCCTGTCTGCGATTGAAGCAGTTGAACGATGAAATCGCTGTTATTCGACAGGCGCTTGATAAACTCACCGAAGAGCGCGACGAAATTGCCGATTATGTGGAGGCCCACCAGGCTCTTCTGTCCCCACTCCGACGGCTTCCCCGCGATATTATCGAGGAAATATTTATGGCCTGTCTCCCCACCCACCGACACTGTGTTACGAGTGCGACCGAGGCACCCGTTATCCTTGGGCACATATGCAGCTTATGGAGGACCATATCATTCTCCATGCCCCGACTGTGGTCCCGACTTCATATCTCGCAGCCTCCGTATAAGGCCAAGGTCGCGCCAACGTTGGAGGCCAGCAATGCGTGGTTGAAACGATCGGGGAACTGTGCTCTCACCATCTCCTTGCAAACCTCCATCCGCTACAGTCCAGAATCCGATCAGTTGTTAAATCTTCTTGTTCTACATGCATCCCGATGGCAGAATGTCTGCCTTACCATTCCGTTCGCCGTGCTCGAAAGCTTATCGGAACTCACCGAAAATGACGTTCCTCTGCTGAAAGACTTGCAACTATTCCTCCATCCCGAGAATATCAGGGACATTCCCGCATGGGACTCCATCCCCGTCTAGCATCTTGCATGCCCCCAATCTTTCGAGATTTTCTATCGCCGGAAGCCCTTTCAAGGCTTCCGACTTGCCTCTCCGCTGGAATCAGTTGACGGACCTGGATCTCAGGGATCCGTCGCCTGTCCCTAGTCAGGGACATGTACAGACGTGCGACATTGTCCTCGACGCTCTTTCTGGTTGCCCTAATCTCCGAACTTGCGAGCTCGTCGTTGTTGGTCCTCCGGAGGGACACCCACGAAATCTCACCGTCGAATTATTGTTTCTTCGCGTTTTCGACCTGATGTGCATCCATGCTCCTCTCCTTACTTCAGGGCATTTGTTAAGCCGCCTTTCACTGCCTGAT
Organism: Mycena haematopus; assembly: GCA_029281435.1. Classification (NCBI taxonomy): domain Eukaryota; kingdom Fungi; phylum Basidiomycota; class Agaricomycetes; order Agaricales; family Mycenaceae; genus Mycena; species Mycena haematopus. The sequence continues at coordinate 411,044 of JARJCV010000013.1, forward strand.
TTACGCGATTTCAAACTTAATGGAGTTGTCTTTATCGAGAACGGCATTGACAACACGTCTCGCGCGGCAACTTGTTGAAGTTATGGGGATGATGGTGGACAATGGACACCGGTGGACAGACAAGCGGAGCTATTGTTGTGTGGCTATCTCTACGTAGCGTACTAGCAGTAATAAAATCCATCTATCCAAACATCCGAATCAAAATAGCTGCGACCAAATCGCCGGCATGTACCCTACCTCCATACCAGTACTTGTCGAACACAGTAGCTGAACCTCTGTGATTAAGCATTTGGACCATTTAAGATACAACTCTAACGGTCCAACTAAAAGGCTGCACCCATGTCAGCCAAGCGTATTGACTGGATCCCAACATCAGCGGTCTTTCGGGTCCAGACAAATTGCTACAGCTATATCGCTCAAGACCGATCTAGTGGTGGGAAAGTTCGGTTCAGATTTCGGTTCGAACTCGAACCGAACCGAACTGAACGCGAAGTTCAGGTTCAAGGTTCGGCCAATGCCTGAACCTGAACCGAAGTTCAGGTTCAGGTTCAGGCCAAAAAAATATTTTTTTGAACCTGAACCGAACCCCGAACCGATTGGGCATTTCTTTGACTGATTTTCGTCATTTCCGGGTGTATTTTCATCCCATTTGATGTGTAATCCCTCACCAATTGTACAATACAATACTTTAGAGGGTCCTGTAGGCTACATATGTGTTTCTAGTGAAATATATTACTGTTCTAATTGAAATCAAAGTTCAATATTTTGTCCAAATATATGAGAATTGTACTTTCAAAGCTTCAGACAGTACAGATTACCTCTAGGTAAGGACCAATGATATGGCTGACACTCACCAAGTACCCAATTAAGCTTTGGTGGCTCAAATTTCGATATGATTCTGTGGGAAAAAATTGTAGGTTCGAAATCGGTTCGAACCTGAACCGAACCTGAACCTGGGTTCAGGTTCAAGGTTCAGCAAATGTCTGAACCTGAACCGAAGTTCAGGTTCGGGGTTCAGAGAAAAGTGCCCCGAACCTGAACCGAACCGAACTTTCCCACCACTAGACCGATCCCTGGAGCCTCTTTGCTGCGAACAAACCTCCACAGACGTATTCCGGTAGACGTATTTCAGTAGACTAGACCGAACTTCGAAGCGCCTGAAATCTCCTTTAGTCTCGATCTAGTCATCTTCAACTTTTATCATAATGGTCCTCACTCAGACCGTTCTCGAACGATTGCTTGCTCATAAATCCCTCAACGACAACCTCAATTTTGCCCAAATTGTTCGCTTCTTTGACTTCACGCATCGCACTTGGTCCGAGATTGTACCTCCCGAGAAATTGCGACCAGTTGTACTCCCTTCTCATGTTGCTCAACTGCTGGCCGCAATCTTGAACTTGGACATGAGTGTTGTCCAGCTCATGTGGACCGCCTTTGGAGACTTAGCTGAAGCGTCTCATAATGATGGTCCCTTACCTTCATTGGACGACGAATTCCGAGTTCATGCCCATTCTTCCAAAATAGGTTCAACATTTTCTTTGCGGCCAAAGCAACCCTCTTACAGAATACAGGTGCTGAGGTCCTATCTCCTCCTGTCTCCTCGTGTCTTAATTCCAAATGCAACTCTCACAAACTGGGTGAAGAAAGATCAGTTGAAGGCCGGCTATACACTCTACGTCGCGGTATCCTTCCAATTTTCTCCAAGTCCTTGTATTGCCGTTGTACGTGGCTTTCGATTTCTCGTACTACTATCATTTATATCTTCACTAGCTTGCCATACACGCTACTACCATAATTACTTTGTCAGTGATGCGGGGGATCCAAATCAGCTTGCCAAGCGTCAATATTATTCACATGAAGTTCCGACCTTCATTCACTTTCATGAGTCATCATACGTAGAGGCCAACCTCTGTCACCAGTTTGCTATTCAAATGGCTTTGGCTCAGTAACCCTCTTTTTCTTATTTGCTTCGCTGAGTCTTACCTTGCAATGTAGTGACACTTGCCAGGGAATTGCACGCGTATACAATCAGGTCCTGGGTGCCTCGGATTTGCCAAATTCTTCTAGGCTCCTCTTTGAATTGACCGGCGAACTTGTCTTGGACGCTTTTTTAATACATGCTATTTTACAAGAACAGCACAGCCGACGAGAGGTTCTATCTCTGCCACACCACGGCCTTCAGAATCACAGATTCGACGAAGTTTTAGCAGAACGAAATAGTCGCATGGCCGGAACTGGCCAAGATATGTGGGCACATTCATGTAACCGCTGTGTGAAGATTTATCAGGGCGATGATGGACATTGGTGTACGCTTTGTTCCCTGAACCCCGAAATATTGCTCACGTTTCTTCTGATCTAGATCGTATGACTGCCAGCGTTCACGATGGCGTTAGCGTTCAGCATGCTTGTTGCAGTGTGCACGATTGCTTGGAGTCTCTTCCCACTCAGCGTGCTCATTTCTGTCACACCCATCGCGATTTGGCTAAAATCTGTGCTATAAAGAGCTGCAGTGCCCACGCGGAGCCTGGTTTCCTCACTTGCGTTGATGAAGCACACCGTGCGGTTCAAAGAGAGGCAGATGAACGCAACACCGCTATGTTTCAGTTACGCAGCCGGCTTCGCAAAGGAAATATCAATCAAGTCCCTCGGGCTGGTGATACAAGACCATCTCAATCTCAATCTCCCTCCCTTTCTAATCAGTCGCAGACACCAACACCGACCAAGCTGAAGGGAAAACTCACCCGCAGTTGGACGCACAATGAACAGTTATTTGTCCGTTGTTGCGGCATAATAATCTCTCGTGCTACCCTCTTCGGTGCAGAGGGAGTTACAGGAGCCAAGGTAAAGTTCTTCGTTAGCTTGCCTGCAATCTCAATTAATTCACTATTCAGGCATTTTTAAAATGCACATTCCCTCCCGAGTATCCCGGCGCAATGCCGTCCTACATCTTTTACGACAACAATTGCTCATTCTTAAAGCATCTTCGGAGCAGTGGCGATCACTATTTCGATAACGTCGGACTGCCTGTTGATGTCTTCCATTTCAAGTGCAAGCACTCGGAAGGGGATTTGTTTTGCCAGACTCACTGTAACCCAGCTAGGTTTCGCGAACTTATTGACCAGGATGGAAAGTGGGTTTTCAACTCTTCAGCAGCAGAGCAGGCCAACGTTTGGTTTGGTAAGTACCAGAACATTGTGCAAGATATGGGTGTTCTCAAGTATGTTTTCTTTTTCTTTCTGAAAAAACCGGTCTTCACATTCTAAATGGGTTCTCAGCAAGGGGTGTGCACCGGCAAATGCCGAGACACTGACTAGGTGGGTGGGTGGGCTCAAGGTGCCTTATTTCACTTTTCCGACCCAGCTTCAAATGTGTTGAAAATGGGTTTTAGACAATAAAAAAAAATTGGAAAAAAAATGTATATTTCCAAGCCAAGATTTGTCAGTGCCGGGCTGCCGGACCGTGGAAAAGTGATCGCAAAACACGGTCAATTTTCTTTTGGGCTGATTCTTTTCAGGTTGGATTGAATGATACTGCGACCTCTGTCGGCTCTGGAAATGGTTGTATGATGCGGGATTACCGGATTTGGAAGTGGCTGTGGTGTGGCTGTGCTCGGCTAATGGGTGGGTGGGTCCCTGAGGCTCTTAATCCACTTTTCCGACCCAGTGTGCCAAATTTTAAGCATGCTCACCCCTTGGTTCTCAGATATAATTTCTACCTTGACGAGATGATCCGTCTTCACAATGAAATTGTAGCCACCGACTTGGCAGCTCAGGGCCATGCCCCTCACCTCCAGTCAGAGTCTTTGCTACGTGGCGGGTTTCCTTTTACTTAACATACTGGTTCAATTATTGTTATTCTGAACCTGTTGCCTGACAAAAAGAAAATACTGCACCAATACCTTGGGTCCAAAAAAATGCATTTACATATGCCAATGAAGCTACAGATTCTAAAACTAGATAGTGTAAAGCTCCCAGTCAAGGACATCGAGGAACTCGCGCTCAATGTGGCCGACGTCATGTTTGCCGAAGACGCCGGTGCAGAGGGTTGGAGCCGTTGGTGTACTTTGAGGCAACAATGAGAGCGCTGAGGAAGAATGGTGGGACCCGAATGGATCCAGCCAACCAGCTGCAGCGAGACCGTTGCACAGAGACAGCCGTAGGTTAAATGGAGCAACCATACAGCCGATGCAATGTGTCTGCTGTGAAAATGTTGCAGCCGAATCGACCAGACAAAACAGCGGCAGCAAGACAGCTGCAGAGAGAGAGCCGGAGACTAAATGGGCCGACAATATGGCCAACTCGAGGCGGCTGCTGTAGAATCCCTGCAGCCGAATCGACTGAGCCAAACTGCTGCAGCAGTCTTGCTGCAGAAAGACAGCCGCGCGGCAACAGCTGCCCCGACATCAGTGCAGCTCAGCTGCTGAAGCCAAAACGCCACGGACTCAACGGTACGACTGAACCGCTGCAGCAGGAAAGCCATACCATAAGAGGCGTGGTGGTACTACTGCATCGATGGGTTTGCGGCTAAACGGCTGCCTCAAGATAACCACACCCTAAAAAGCCGCAGCAACTCTGCGGCAGAGAGAGAGCCACGAACCAAGAGGTGCAGAGGCAGCGCCGCCTACATACGAGTGCAGCGCAACAGCTACAGTAAGAAGCCCGTAATGTAAATCTTGCAGCAAAATGGTTGCAGCCATCTGACTGCTTCAATGCGCCTGCAGCCGCAGTGCTGCAGCTTGGCACGCAGCTCGCACGCGTGTTCGTTGGGCCGGGCGGCGTGGTTGGCGTTCCCACAGGTGTATACGTAGCACGCCTGTGGGGAAGCTGACGCTGTTGGTGAACACGATCGACGGCGGTGGCCATGAGGTGCATTGATAGTGACGCCGGCCGGAGCCGCTATGTAGAACCCTAGACCAAGTCGCCAGAGGGGTCCTATGAGCGAGGGAGTGGATGGACGAGTGCATATCAGGGGGAAGCCACTGAGTTGGGCGTTTAATGTTGGGGAAAGCGATTATAGAGTCGGTAAGGATTATATGGATTCAGATAGTACTGGGCCGGGCATTGAAGGTCTTGGTGGTGATAACAGTCAGAGAAGAGGAAACAGAGAACGAAAAGGGTGCCGAGAGCAGGAGGAGTGGGAGGTTCGGGTGGGGATAACACTGGTGTATGGGGGAGCACATTGTGACTATGGGAGGGGCGTCGGACAACTCAAGTCCTTGGCTCCAGTATAGTGCGATTACAGGGAGCTTAGCTGGGCGACAAAGGCCTGCAAAAAAACGGGGCTAGGAGGGGGTGGTCGTTGGCAACGGCGCTGCCGACGCATTGGGGGTGTTACCAAGAAATGGCTGAAGGGAGGCGATGTATGGCGTTTCAGCGATTCCATTCCAGCACAACACAATTTGTCGTTGTCAATGCTTTCTTTACTGTGCAATACCACCGACATTCTCAATCAATACTGCCGATGTTCTGCGACAGTCCTACTGAGAACGTACGCTGCACCAATCCCAACTTTACTTAAACTTCTCCAAGTCATTGATAAACCGCTCAATCCCAATCGACTGTCTTTTCATGTCGTCACCCTGCAGATACTCCCTCACCCCGTCCCAGCTGTTGCGCTTGACTATAAGTTGTCTTGCAGTCAAACATTGACCGATCCAGGGTGAGCTAGCTAGCAGCATCTTCCCGATCGCGAGCTTGGTGATTTTTTTGTTCCGGATGGCGCTATTGAGTTCTGACGCTGGCACCTTTTGCTCGAAATCCTGGATGTGATAAATCTTTTCGACCCAAGTCGCCCAACACTTGGGGGTATGGCCTTTAGCCATAGCCATCTTGCTGCGGTTGCAAGCCCGAATAGCTTTGACAATAGGGTGATTCCCATCGCCACGGCTCAAGAGATACTCAGCCACTTGTTCAGTGATGCGCTCGGCGTCAGTTTGAAGGATGGAAGATTCCTATAGAGTGTTTGATCAAGATGGTGAGTGTTCAGACAAGTGCTCGCAAACTTACCGATCGGAGTTTGTAAGGCACTACAGCAAGTATAATGCGGAGCGCATTCGGCGGGCCAAACACTGGGAAGTAGGTTGTTGAGTCAATATTATCGAGCCAGCAACTGGTAGGTGTGCGCTCAGGATGGAACGTGAACAAAGGTTGACCCAAAATCTCGGAGTCGCCATAACCTGGGATGTGCCACTTGACAGCATAACCTTCGTCTGTAACATTCAACTCAGAAAAAATGTAGATATATCAGAATCTAACTCACTCTCAGGTATCAGAGTGCGATTGAAGATAATCTCGGTCACCAACTCTTGAATCAAAACATGAACGCCAACGGTAGCTGGGACGAAGGCCTCGATCTCATCTTCTAATACAATGGCCTCAAGCTCGTCATTCTCGTCAATGTCCAGCCGTTGTCCCGTGTATTTGAGGATGTGCTGAATGTCTAGCGCCTGAAAACGCGTGACCACTACTTCGTGCGTATCATCCCCAAAGTAATTGCCGACAATAATTTTGGGATCATAGAGGTCAACGTCTACCAGAGGATCTAATGAAGGTGATGAATCGAATTGAAAGGCAGGCGACAACAAACTAACCATGACCGATGAATTTCCAGTAGATATAATGCCCCAATTTGAATTCATCACGGCTTCCTCTCCAGACCAGTTTTCTCAACGCTGGAATCAGACGGTCTTCAGCTAAAACAGGCAGGTCATATTTTGAAGCTCAATGTCCAAGAATGTGGCATACGCTGTTTGTCTGGAGCTGGGTTCTCTTCATCTTCGGCTTCGGCTTCGCTTCTGCTAGAGGTGCTTTTGCCTTTGCCTTTGCGCCCTTTCTCTTTTTCTTTTTGGGCTGCCTCTTGATCTGCCTTTTCTTTGTTTTGAACCAAGTAGACCAAGTCAGGCTGCAAGACATTGAACACCTTTCCGGATACTAGCAATAATGAACAACGTACAGGTACTTCAACATTTTCTTTGTCGTAAAACCCAGCCATAACAGCGTCAATAGCGGTGTGCTCCCCTTGTCGGTTGACCACCCAATTCCAGTCAACGGTGATGGGAGGATCTTGAGCGGTAATGGCGCTGACCGCTTCCTCGTACCAGGTCGGAGAAGGGTGTAGAGCCTGTTTTTTGAGCCAGGTTCGCAGGACAGCCTAACATGTTGTTAGTTGATCTATGCACTGTACGTATATACAGGGGAAGTTTTTTCTTCACCTTTAGGTCTTTGAGAGTAAGTCCTTGAAAACCGGTGGCTTTTTGAGAGTCGCTGAGGTACATATAAGTCAGGACCTAAAAAAAATTGGGTGGAACTCGTACAGATACTCCTTGGTCAGCGCTATACGAGAAACTACGGGTGCCATGGTTGGTGGTACAGATTGAAAGTCTGGAGTGTCTTGGTCACCATCTTTTTGAAGGGATCATTCTCAATTTGATGCCGAGGCATAGGAATGCGGTCATGATTTATTTTATTGCAACATCTATGTTTTTGACGCATATAGTATTAATTACTAGCTTTACCCTTTCCGAACTTCTTGGTCAACAATTGCCACTCCCCGCCCTGATTACGCCCACACAGAATAGCAGCATCTAAAAGCTTTTTACCCGCAAGATCAATGACCATGGCGTTCCACACATTCCAATGGGCATAAAAAGTTCCATGAACCCACCGATTCTGGAAAGCGTCCGTGAACTTGGTTGCAATAGTGCCTTCTACGGTTTGCATGGCACGGAATCCAGCATTCATCTCGCAAGCGTACTTCTGGGGGAACATTTCAGTGAGCGGGCGAGTGGAGCTAGAGCTGTTAACACATGTCAGTTGCAAATAAAAAGAAGAGGATTGGAGTACGTTGAAGGACTGGATGACAAGGATATGACATCAAAGTTGTCCGTAGAAGTGATCTCTATCGGGCTACCTTGTGTATCGGTAGACACACACCTTAGTATAGCGGAACGATCTATCACCAGCCTGTAATTAGCGTAGAGCCATGATATATAGAAACCTCTAACTTAGAGGTGCCCCTGATATATCATGGCAGGTTTCTTGGGGTAGGTAGTGGGTGACCGCCGGCACCATTGCACACGACGCAGGTGAATGGCTCAATTGGGACTACAATGAGGAGAGGACGTTGTCGGCGCCATCAGTTGTGGGCTGTCTTCGTCGTCGTCGTCGAAGACGACGACGAAAAATCATCTTAAAATGCCGAGAAAATCATGTAGAATACACCAAAAAAAATACACAAAAATACACAAAATTCCAGGTACCTAAGCTAGAGTCCATCGATCGAGAAACAAAGCATAAAAAGCACAAAACAGCGTAAGAAATAACGAAAATTACAAGTAGGTATGGAGACGACGACATATAGTTAAGTAGGTAGATTCACTCCCAACGGCCCACGCGCATGAGGATGTCGACAGCACGCGCGCTCGCGCGGCAACGAGAGCAGGGGCACCGGGCTTTGCGCGCTGAGCAGGGGCGCTCGCGACGGACCGTGGCGGGTGCTGGGGGTGCCCGTATTGAGGGCCGAGACGGTGGGTGCGATGTGCTGCTGCCCCGCGCTGCTCTGCGCACTGAGCTGAGGCGCTCGCAGACCGTGGCGGGTGCCGGGGGTGCCCGCGCTGAGGGTACTGCCCCCGCGCTCGTGGAGGTGCCTGCACTGAGCGCCAACCGAGTGGGTAGGATGGTGCTGCTGCCCCTCGCGCTCGCTACACCACCCACCGGCCCCCGACTTCCTGACGCGCTCCCAAGGCGAGGGCAGCATCAAGACGCGAGTGGATGGGGTGGATTCCGGGGTGGATGGGGTGCCCGCACTAGGTGGGGATGGTGTTGCTGCGCTGGCTACATCACCAGCACTTCGTCTGCATACGCCGGATTGATGGGGCGCCGGGGTAGGCTGGGTATAGCTTCCTCCTCCTCGTCGTCGCTCTCCCGCTCTCCATCACGGTCCTCCTGGTCCTCCCCTGCCAGACCCTTGCCCGCGTCGTCCAGCTCCAGCTCGCCCGCCCTGCCCCGCTGTATAAGCAGAGCGAGATGGCCCCACTCGCCCGCGAAACGTCGCGCCAGGCGCATCTGGATCCCTCCCTGACGCAGAGCATATGCCGTCTCTCCTTCCAGCTGCACGTCGTCGATGTCTGGCCGTCGTCCCTGCTGCTCCGTCCACCACCCCGCTCTCCAGCTAAGGTACCGAAGCACCCGTGCCATCTCTTCCTCAAGCAAATCTACCTCCTCACGCCATCGATGACAATGTGCGCGCGTTTTGGCCCATTCGATGCGGACTGCTGTTGCTGCGGGGTCAGAATACACTTGCTGGGGTGAGAACGAGCACGAACCTTCATTCATTGCGACACCATCGGCCGGGTCATACGCCTCACCTTGAGTAACCCATATCCAAGACAACGCGCGCTGCACCTTCTTCTTCTTCCTCCTCTTGTTCTTCTTTCTCTCCGGATCGTGAAATGTCGATTGCGGCAGGCCCCTCACATCATCCGCCTTCAGCTCCTTAAGTGTTCGCTGCCACTCGTCGCGCCTCAGCACCCGACCCAATGTCACCAATGCTGCCCGCGCCACCCGATATTGCGCTGCCGCTCGTTCGACCTGGTTGTTAAGCGCACTGATCTTATCCTGCGAGCACATGTTGGCTCGCACACCCCTCGCGTGCGTATCCTTCAGTTTGTACAGATGGGTCCGCACGAGGAGCAGGCGGCGCACTTCGTGTAGAGCCTCGTGCGCCTGCCCTACTCGTAGTCGATACTCGTTCTGCTGGACGGCGCTGGGGACTGGAACCCGCTCGCTGATCCCGGAGTCTGCCGCCGCGACCGCCGACGGAAGCCATAGCTTCAGGTCTGACACGCTGACACCCGCGACGGGCTCGGACTCAGCTTGGCGTGCACGCTCCTGGTCCTCGAGGTGCCGTACGTTCTGCAGCGCCGGGAAGAAGTTGGTCTGGAGCGTGATCCACGTAAAGATTTGGCGGCGTAGCTTGCTGGCGCGCTCAATCATCGCGCGGCGTTGACCGTCCGTGGGATGGAGACCTGTCGAGGACACATCGAAAGCCAGGATCCGTCTGTGGGTTGTGTCAGTAGTTGCAAACATTGGTCGAATGTGACGTACTGCTGGTTCTCGAGCTGAAGGCCCATCGCCAGTAGCTCGCTGACGTGGACATCCTCCCAAAGGAAACTCGGGTCCTCTACCCCATCTGCTTCCCTCTGTGCCGCCTCCGCTGCCAGCTCGACGCGCACCTGCGCGACGTGCGAGTCCTTGCGGAGTGTCTCGAACGGATTTTTCTTCGTCACATCGGCCTCCCACTCCTGCACCATCTCCGTCCACCCCTCTACGACGCTTGGTCCTAGTGACTCCTCTAGGTCGCGTAGCGCCGCCTTCGTCTTCACCATCTCAGGTACCGCATTTTGAGTTTTCCGACACAATGTACGTCCTATGAACAGGATGAGATGTAACCAGGATAACTGTACCATTGCACTTACCGAGGGCGATGATCTTCTTGTGATTCCAGTCATTGAAGTGGTCGTCGAGTGTATCACGCCGTGATCCCGGCCCCATCTCCTTGGTGCTCCGGGCGAGGGGGTTGGCGTCCGCCCAGCCGCGCTCAGGCGCCTCCCCGTCCGTCTGACCAACGTTGGGAGTCAGGTTAAAGGAGTACTTGAGGTTGCACGCTTCTATGTGCGCCGGAAGGTGGAACTTCGGGACGAGGAACGTCATGAACTTCCCTCGTCCGTCAATCGTGATTTCCGAGTTCTCGTATATGGCCATTCGTACCCAAATGTTGATATGCCACTGGCACGCGATGTCGTACGAGACGTAAAAGAGGACGAGTTCGGAGCCCGCGATGCTGATGAAAAACATATAGTCCATATTTATGTATCTGAAATACATAATCAGCTCTCGCTACGACGACGATAAAATTGTAGCTTACCGCTCGCCGAGTTGTAGATCACCCACCGCATTTGGTCGCTTCATGTTATGACGGGCGCAGTCGACTGCGCCAATACCAGATGAGGCAGTGCCGCGCGCCTCCCGGTCCGGTTTGTCGACCGCGTCGTGAGCTACGCAGTGGCTTCGCTGGACGTTCACTAAGCCCTTATACTCAATATTCCAGACAAAATTGCACTCACGTCCTGTTTGTAGTCCCAGTGCTTCTTAACATGTCGCATGTACGCCTCCACCTCGCAGAAAAACGCCCAGCCCTTCCCTAGGCCCGGGTCTTTGCTCTCCGTTGACACATCTTTCCGCTTCAGCCGAAAGTTGGCGTCCATGGCCAGGTATAACGCGTAGAGAAATCTAGAAACCGTCAGTGGTCTATATGGTCCTGCACGAGATGCACTTACTGCTTGTCATCTGGGGCATCCTTCCAGTTCGCCGGCAGGTTCTTTCCAGGCTGAGGACATGCGGGGCATGCTAGAGCGCACTCGCCCAGCTTCGTGTTGGCTATGCCGTTGGGGTCGTGCCCGCGTCCTGCACGCTTGAGCATTCGAATGTGGCGCCATTCTCTTGTCATCCGCAAGAACGCATGGTAGCGCTCCTGAATGTTTTTGAGTCAGTATCCTCTGTATCATGCCGAACGACCTCATACCTTTTCCATTTTTCTCTCGAGTTCAGACTCGTGTCCCTCACCTCTCTCCACTGCGCTCGCCTATCACCCATATCAGTCTTGGTGCTGTCGATTCTGAAGGAAACACGTACTTGGTTCTGTCCCGACCTTTTCCGTTTATTCATTCCCAAATTATCTGTCTGCCTCGCGAGGCTCTGGTAAAACTCCAGTGCCGAACATTTCGATTCGAAGGAAAAGAGCTGGTATTGGCGCAGAACCGCGAAGGTCGCCGCCGTCTTGGGGTTCGTGGTAGTGGCAGGCCACAACTGTGCACGCAGGAGCTGACGAGTGGGGTGGCCTCCCTGCCCGCATCCGCAGTAGTCGAGAGCGACTTGATGCACGCCATGGATGTCGATGATAACAAAATTGTCCGCGATGGCAGGCTGGGGAACGGGACAGCTTCTGTTGAGGTGGGACCAGTGACCAAGCTGGATGCGCAACCCCAGATCCTTCAAAGAAACCCGTTCGAAGGTCGTTCCCGCCCAGTACTGTCAATGTCACGCGTCAGCTGGCCAGTATCTCACTTTCGGTTACAGAATGTACGACGTACCTCAATTTGGTGGAATGGCAGTCTGAGGTGAGCATTTACCACACACGCACGGCACATCAGCTGGCCACCGCCTAAACACTCGCGGCAACGGTGGTCAGCCGTCTCTGCGCCACACAGCCGGCAAGTCGAGTACGAGGTATGGTCACCCCGCCCTTCTAGTCGAAGCACCTCCGCCAGGTAGCTCTCCCGATGGTCTTCGACCCACTGGCGCAGAGGGTCGTCCTATGGCAGTCCAAATGTCAATCAAAATATATCGTCAGTAATGTGGACAACATACCGAACCTCGAGCGTCCCGCGGAATGTCCTCTTCATTGTCCACTCGATCCACATCAATGTCCTCCCCGCTGTACCAATCGTAGATGGGCGCCCGTTCCCTCGGTATGTCTGGGTTGACCCTATCCCCAGCCAAAGCGGCGACCTCTACCACGGACCGCGCCTGTGAGACATGGCCGTCAAGATGGTGAATGCGGGTCTTCTCAAGCAAAACCCTGGCGGTGGACGTCGACGCCGCAGTCGAACTTGGAGGGTTTGGCGCGATGGGCACTGCTCGCAGGGCGAAATGGTGGACAGTCGGTTTTTTGCGCTTGAGGCTCATTTCCAGCGAGGGCACGAGAGAGGGATGGTAGGCCGAGAGCCAGACGAGCGAGAAGAGCGAGAAGCAGATGGAGATAAATAGCGGCCACACTGACGAGCACAAGCACACAACGACGTGTGCTCATGCTCGTCAGTGTGAAGCAACCAACATGAATGCTGTGCTGGCACAGCAGGCACAGCATTCATGCATTCACACGTCAACACTGATCCCGGGATAACGGCCCGTCACGCACGCGATATTTCGTGGTTTAAGCGTCAACTGAGTAAATCGGTTGCAGTTGGTTAGATACATGGGATGTGATAAACATAATATAGTCGAGTAAGTGGTGTGTCTAGTCATCTATGTAACCAGTCGTCGATGTATCCACCCACGACGAGTCGCTGTTGAGCAATGAGCGCTGATTGAACTCTAATTCCTCCTGCCTGCGTTGGTCGCGCTCCCATTCGCGTCGGTGTAGCTCCGGTATGGTGTCTGAAACCTGAGACAACAAATAGTCCCAGGCGTGGTTCAACTCCTTATCGCGTTCCTCGCGTTGCCCGCGAACCTCGGCAAGCTGCTCTGTTTCGCCATCCGATTCAAGTGGAATTAGTGGAGGGAGGTTTTCTTCGTCGCTAAGCAATGAAATTGATGTCAGCAATGTGAGGGCAGGGACGAGAAGACGAGAAAAACATACTCGTCGCTCAATTCCCCCGCCGCCCATTGGGATACGACTTCGGAGACTTCGTGGGCCATTTCTTGCCATTGGGCTTCTGCAACCGAAGGCCATTCCGGGAGCATGGCGGCAGAAACGGGTGGCTGTTGCTGACGGCGCCGCTGCCGGCGCGACATGGCCGGCGAGGCGGGCCTTGGGGGTACCGAGAAAGGTAAAACTGTGGAAGTCGTCAGTTTTTTGGAAGGGAAATGCGGAGTCACATACGTGAACGCCTCTTGGGTTTCTTGGTTTTCATCAAGGCCCATGCAAGCTCAGGCGACTCCCCAAAAGTCTGGTTGGGCAAGGTATAGGTGGGCTTGGTGGTACAAGACTGCATGTGCATGGTAAGTAGAGGACTTCCGCCAAGCGTCACGGCCTTATCGTGATGATCCACTCCGCACACCGAAAGATGGTGATAATCCACTCAGCACACCGAAAGATGGATTCCACATGCTCACGGATCGCGGCGCAGGAACCGGCCTAGCCAGGCGCTAGAGATGGTCCGGAATAGTATTGACCATGGTACGCATGGGTGGAGCGCACTTGATGGGTTACTGAGCGGTGCCCATGGCAATATCCATCGTAGCAGGTAGGTTGTGACCGATTACTGAGCGGCGATACTGAGCTTTGCGGGTGATATCTGCACCCAAGACTGCATTGCATTGCTCTTGTGTTCAAGGCCTACCGATGTCCCAGAGATGGACAGGTCAAGACGCCGACGGTAAGGTGAGGGGAGGGAGGGCTCGCATAGGGTCCAGATAGGTCGAGATGGTACGATGCGAAGAAGATTTCATCAATTATCTGATCAAACAACGGCATGACAGACGACGTCATTAACGCCTATTCCATCGGATCAACAATTTCTCAGCTTCTTTCGTAACATCGATATACGAGGCTGGATCCGATTCCAGATTACTGAGTATTATTGCTGGACATCAATAATATTCATCCACCTCATTAAATAAGAAACCGTACTTGGCACGAAACAAAGGTAGAGGGCTAGGGGCGAAATACGAAATGGAACTTTCATTCCAATTGGAACAAGAAGCATACCCGTCACGAGCCGAGAAGCGAAAAGCATCCAAGTTTGGCGCCGACACATGTCCGGACATGAACTTGACGAAACAGGCTGCGTCGTTACGGGTGATCAATCTGCGGTTCGCGCGATGGGCCGAAGTCACCGAGCAAACCAAAAAAACGCTCCTCAAGCGTCGAAACTTTTCGTTGAGAAAGCTGACCACTGGCGCAAGGGAGCTACCCCCCTGAGAGATGTCATGCAATCAGCAATGAGGCAAGGAATCCCAACGCAATCAACGCACCAGTCCTAGAGTATCCGAATTGAGTGTAAATGCCGACCATGTCAAGTCCTCGTCGAGGACTAGGTGCCGAAGAGTGAACACAACGTGGGGGGCAGCACGGAGCAGGCTCACGAAACCCGGCGCGCAAATCCTGAGAGTGGTCAGGCGAGAACTCGACGCAGAGAATTTGGCGAGGTCATCGGGGTGCAGCGGCGCTCCTCCCAGCGACTTCCCAGTGTAAAACCACATGTCCTCGAGACGGTGGTAGAATGCAAACTTTGCCAGATCCGCTGGACGACCCTTCATGCTGCGCAGCAGAGGAAGTTTGCCGGGTCCAGGGCAGTCGTTCGCGTTGAAATGAGAGGTGATGACAAGCCTCAGCAGTCGGTCTTGGGACACGAGTAGCTGTGTCCACGGAGGATCCACGCAGGAGATTGAGCCGAAAAACCCAAGACGGAAGGTGATGAGGGGAATGACGCGTGGCGGCAGGGGAATGCGAGGGGTGATGATTAAGAACCAGAGATGGGACAAAGCTGGAAGGACCGCGGCCCACTGTGAGATATCGACAGATGCCAGGAAGTCGGTGAAGTAGAGGGATTCTACCTGGACCCAAATTAGACAATGGCCAACCACAAACGAACATGCGACGTACGAGCGGCGGCAGAAGTGAGTTGCTGGCCAGAGAAGCCACCATCTTCTGGGCTGACTTCCCTACTGAGACATTGCGGTACAAGAGATGAACGAGAAACAAGTTGATAGTTTTCGAAAGGCGCAGGAGCACGAGTATTTCGGTGATGTCGCAGAACAGTGCGATCTGGCGCCAAACGTAGCCCGGGTGAGTCGGCATGAGGGGGATCCGGACGAGAACAGGGCTCATGTTCTTAAATAAGTTAGCGGTTCGAAACAATCGCGTCTCGCCTCACCTTGGATCGTCGTAGTCCCATCAACATCTATCTCCACGCGAGTGTCAGCTGTGCCGCTGGTCCCGGGGCCTGAACGACTGCATGAGGCGTCTGCTGCGCTCGAACACTTGAAGAGTAGAGCGTACTAAGAGAAGAGGACGAGTGAGGGCGAGTGAGTAACGACAGTGGTGGTGGCTCGGAACCACAGAGCACAGCCTTGTGATCCGTGACCGGGCCACGCCTCCGAAGGAGACGTAACACACTGTTTTGCTAGTAGAGAGGAACAGAGAGGTTGGGAGGTGAAATTCCAGAGCAAGGCACTGAATACTTGATCAGCCCTGTCGCATTATCGCAAATACCGCAGAAAACTAGGGTGGGAACCCAATTCTCTGCAAAATCACGCCCGTATCAGGGGAATTAGTGAAAGCGGACCTATTTCAGACTGGTATGGGGGGCAGTTGGGCTTTCAATGACGCCCGAATATGTTGACGAAATCTTGGAATGACCAGACGTCCTGGATTGAATAAAATGAGATGGATTAAGAGAGGTCACAGCCACCTGATCGGGCAGCGGGCCACGCTTCCGAGAGCGACGTAACACGATGTTCAGCTTGTAGTAGGCAACATAGTGGTTGGGAAGCCAAAATTAACAGGCCAAACCTTTCTGTTCGACGAGCCCTAACTTTGCATTGCCTCCAGAGGGACAATGCACACGATGTGGAACTGAATTCCTCGCCAAACCACCAAATCGCGCCGTAACAAGGTGAAGTCGGGGAGGTGGGAGGAGAATAAGGTTTGGGAGCCTGTGGCTTCACTAACAAGGTCAGTAAACCTAGCCAAATCTGAAAGTGTCCACAATTCCAGGCTTGAGCCTGGATATAATAGTGTACTTGCAATGACTACGAACGGTGCACAAGTCATCATATATCACTCTGCTCAATGTTCGAACATACCATCGGTGAACTTCAGTTCTCGAACCAAATTTATTTTTTTCGAGTAGATGGAATGAACTTGAACTTCGGAACAGCTGTTTGAATGGGACCAGTGCTGAAGTATGGGGAAGGGAAGGCAGGACGTCTTGGGGGCCGAAATGGCCGAACCAGACAAAACCTGCTTAACACAGTGAATTTCGCCTACCTAGATAATCAAGCCTTAGGGCGCAAGAAATGGAGCTGAACACGAATCTGAAGGATTTAGAGCTAAATATGACACATAGAGGACGGGAAGAGAAAAGTCGGTGGAAAGTAGAATGCGAACATGTCACAGCGTGACATGCTACTCTACTCTTACTCCCATGGCACGAACCCAACAGAAACGCAAAGGCGTATCGGATGCATCCACAAAAGACAAGTACGTGTTCCACTGCAATAAAACCATATGAAAAAATGACCAGGAGGGGAGTAGGCAGAAATTGGCGGCGCAAGAGAGACGACGACAACGCGATGCCAAGCACCGCGAGTTCGTGGTTCCGATCTGCTAAGTGTTCAAGCTCTAACTTTGGCAGGACTCCGGGAGTACTCGAGAAACAGCGCCGAGTAATGGCAGAGCGACGGTAAGGCCGAGTAAGTCACCACCAGGGAGGCTAAATGCATCTGGACTAGTGCCGCGGTGAAGGCACGTCGGCGACAATGGGACACACCAAAGCAGCCAAGACACATTTCGCTGTTGCTACCCGCATTATCCCGAAGCCCAGACGTCCCTTCGGATCTGGAGGATTTGGATGGCCAAGTTGCGGATGACGAAACGCTGACATCGGCAGAACGGTTGAGATCGGCAGAACAATTCGCCCTGGGTGTACTTGCGGACATGGCGGCAGCTCGGTGCACCAGCGAACCAGTCTCGGGGTAAGTAACTTCAGTTGGTTAGGCCGATTTCACTGATCTCATGATCTAGTCCGGCCCCGGGCCCTCCATGCGATACCTTTGTCAACTATCCTGATGGCGCGTCGGACTTCAGCTCGCGGTGTGTCCAATTCATTCTTTGTGTGTTACCCTTGCAATAATGACGAACATTGGATTGGGCAGGAGCTCGCTGCCCTTTTCTGTCGAGGCGGTGATCGATGCCCCCATGGGGGTCGTGAAACTCAGCACGGAGTACACCACAGATCCCCTCCCTCCATGTCTATCACCCTTGACCCCGTTGCAAAAGAAGATCCGACGTGAATTGGGTCAGGTCCCGCTCAACGCGACTCAGCAACTTCAGTGGGCGGCTAACGACCTCGCTCTTCCGATGACCGAGAGCGAATGGGAGCTAGCGGATGAGGAGACTGTCCTCGAGGAGTCCAGGTCACCGGGTCCGCACACAAGCACGGAGACGCGCATTCGTCTGTGGCGCCAACATCCAGAGTACGAAGCGACATGGGACCGGGTAGCACGGCAGAGATTCGCGTCTGCGGCGTTAGCACAGCGATAGTTGATATGTATCGTATGGAAGGGATTTGCACTTAGATTGCCGAGTTCACTGTTCGGACTGGATCGACACATGATCAGTCACCTACTTACCGTACTTTAAAACTCTAATCAACGCCTTACGGGCTATTCTTGGCAACTAAGACATGGTATTGATGATGCGAAAAACTACTGGGATTTGCCGGTGACTACCTCGACGTTAACATGCGAGGCGGGGGGTGCCTCGGAGACGCGCTCGCACTCGCCCAAGGTGTACTGGGTCCGATAATAAAAAAGAGCCTCTTGGCGGCTATCCTTCTTCTTGCGGGACTGATTGGGAATTCCGCGCACTTGATCGTCGGCGTCAGCACTAGAGAACCAAGTGAAATTAGTAGTTGACCAGTGCGCTCGGGACCTGACTTACGAGCTGGCGTACAGGCCTGGGCGCCGCCCTACGCACACAACGTGCCACGCCAAGTTGTCGCCGTAGCCAGGGGGGAAGAGCTTGTCTAACTCGTCGGGCGCTAGAGCCGCGCTGTGATAAAACCGGGGGGCAGCAGCTACAAATAGTAAGTGCTGAGACCACGCCGTGATGATCGATCTACTTACGAGTGGCCAGGGCGACGCCAGTAGCGACTTGGGCTTTGAGGACCACGGGGAGATCGGCTGTTTTTAAAAAAGGTAAGGTAAGGTGAGGAAGAGGGAACAGACGGCGTTACCGTTGATGTCGATGCACAGACGAGTCATGTCCACGGTCATCTTGGACAAGGACGTCACTTTGGAGACGAACTCTGCTAGCTGCTGCGGGGCCAGAGCCGGATCCAGCTCCTCTTCGGTGGTGGGGGCGACGGTCACGGTTTCAGTGTCTTGAGCCATCGCAGGGAGATGGGGGTGGAAGGAAAGAGTCGAGGTGGAGATGGAGGAAGACGATAAGAGATCAACCTGATACGAAAAGAGCACATGCTCCAATTTTCTCCCATTTAGGTGTTGCGAATCGGGAGAGATTATGGCGAGGGGGGTTTGAGAGAGGGGGGGTTGGGACGAATCGGGAAAGAGAAATAAAAGAAATATAAAAGAAATAAAATGGGGTGCCTTTACATTGCCTGGCTTTTACTGTCGCAGCACATCACATCCCATTTCTTACTACTCGAGGTCACGTCCCCCCCAAACAGCTATGGCGCCACGGAGTTGGGCGACAGACGAGCAGCAAAAATGGCTTCACGTATGGATGGCCGAATTCGTACGGAGGCAGGCCGAAAAAAAATTGAACCTCTTCTGGCCAACGCTGTACGACGCCTGGTTTCGCGACTTCCCTGAACACACGGGCCTCGGCCTGCCACATCCCACCGACGCCGACACGCGAGAGCTGACTGGAGACGAGACAAAATTTGTGGGAGCAGCGATTCAGGCTCGGAAACACGTAAGAAACACGTCGTGAGACTCGGTGTGTTCATAGACTGACACACCTTAACAGCAGCTGGAAAACTGGTTCCGGTACCAGCGGAAGAAAATCAGCAACGGCAGTGGCGTCGCGTCCGCAAAGCTGGGGGCCATGGTCGATTCAATCTTCGAGATGAAGCCCAAGAATAGAAAACGCGCCCACCAGGCTATCGAAATATTCCAAATGCGTAACCGTGAGCTGATCAAAGACGCGTTGACGGAGGCGGGGTACGACAAGGTCCCTGAGCGAGACGACGACGAGGATGACGACTGGACCGACAAAGCAGACGGCTCGGACGCCGCGCGAGCGAAGACCCTCAAGTCCGAACGCATGCGCACGCGTACCCGAGTTGTGGTGGGATTGTGGAAGGAGGCGTCGCCAGAGGAACAGGCAGCGGTTTTGGCGGAAGTGGAGAAGGAGAAGGAAGCTATCGCAGCAGCCGAGTTAAGTGACGAGACTGCGGAAGGAGAACAGCGGACGCCGGCGCAGTTACAAGAGTGAGTTGTGTTTTGTTGGCCTTGGAGTTCGCTAACAGTTTCGAAGGGGTGTAGACGCACTGGAAGCCTTCTTCACCAAGGTCCACGGCGCAGTGTACAACGGCGCGAAATGGGTGGGGATGTCGTTGGTCGGAGGCCCCAACCCCAGGATGGGCGGCGAGTTGAGCATGAAAATGTGTGTGTTTCCATTTTGGGTTGTTGACTCGGTCACCTGACCACGCTCTCTCTTCTCCTCGTCTCCCTTCTTCTCCTCCCCAGAATATGTCACGGCACCACTCCTGCTGGAAATGACTTCGAGGACTCATGCGTTGACTTCAACAAACATGTTGTGGAGGCGTTTGAAGGCTTCTTGCAGTTAGTTTTCAGTGAGTCGTCTTTTTTTTGTGCGCTAGCGGTCAGTCAGTAACGAGATGGATTGCAGCTCCTGAAGAATGCCGTGCGCGCGCGCTGAATACGACAATTCCTGAAGGCAACGACCCCGCTCGACCGGCGACTGTCATACAAGCGCTGGTCCCTGCGCCCCCTCCTGCTGTGCCCGCCAAGAAGCCGAAGCAGAAGCGCCCCAAAAAGAAAAATGCGGCTGCTGTGACTGCGGCTCTCTTGGCGAATGCTATCGTGTCGGACTCGGTGAACGACGACGTTACCAGGTTAGTGCGTTTCTTTAACATACCGTGGATATAGATCTGATGTATAATTGTCAGCTCCGTCTCACCTCCGTTACACCCAGGTACCGGGGTTGGCGTCATCAGCACTAGTGTCGAACCCGACAGGTAAGCCTTGAACTCGCGCACGTTAGGACCGTAATAACTGAAGTTTAATATTAGTGACACTCAGGATCTGGATCTCAATGGCCATTTGGACGACGACGAGACGTTCCTCGAGGGGTGAGTTTTGCCGAGTTTCTTCTTCCTATGTATGACAACTGACTGAACCTTGAGCAGTCCCCACCTGCCGTCCCTGACTGCTGAGCGTCTGGCATCCCCGACTCCTGAACACCATCCCT